>CM035424.1:67378976-67918976 GCA_020310875.1 Ceratopteris richardii
TCTCGTAAGTCTAAATCTATTTGATCTTTTTCACTCTTATGTTTGTAGCATGCCCACCAAATCTATGGTTTATGTTGTTTCTTTTGTTGATGACTACTCTAGGAAGCTTTGGGTTTATTTGGTATAAATTTAAGGGTTTATGTACATATAATAGAGGTGAGTTTACAAGTGTTGAATTCAATAGATTTTGTCAAAAACTTGGTATTAAGAGGGGACTAATAATCCCATACACTCCGTCTTCTAACGATATGGTTGAAAGGTATAACATGACTTTATGTGAAAGAGTGAGATGCATACTGTCCACAACTAATCTTCCTCATGGGTTGCCTCTCTCAAATCTGCAGTTCATGTTTGCAATTGATCCCCGTCATATATCTTTAAAAGATGGCATCCTCGAAGAGGTTTGGTCTAGCAAACCAACTTCATATGACCACCTACGCATCTTTGGTTGTGATGCTTTTGTACATATAAGGATTGAGTCGAGGCGTAAGTTAGATGCAAAGTCCATAAAAGACATCTTCATGGGTTATTGTGATGAAGGTGAAATGGGTTAAAGAGTTTGGTTACCTCATGTCAAGAAGGTTGTATGCAGTCCAGGTGTTGTATTCAATGAAGCAAGGCTGCCCAGAAACAATTGTGCCTCTAAAGATGACATGGACATGGAAGGTGATGTGGACACTTGGAAGTCCACAAGTGACGATGTATACACCCTTGCAGGTGAAGTATTTCATGGTGCTCTAGACTTCATAGGATGGTTGCACTATAGTCTATCTACTATAGAGGCCCAAGTTTGGAATGCTTGAAAGGGCACCTCTTCTTGGATGCGATAGTCTAAGCACCATATGTTTGGAAAAGAATGCCATGTTCCATGCTCGCACAAAACATATTGATGTGAGATACCATTTCATCATAGAGGTGCTAGAGGATGGAATGATCACTTTGATCAAGGTCAATACTTCACAAAATCTAGCAGATGCTCTCACTAAGTGCCTACCCAAGGCACAACATTAGCTATATATACAGATGGTGGGAGTAACTTAGCTTAAAGGTTTGGTCCTTTTAAGTGGGAGGTTGTTGGGGCTAAAGGACCAAACCTTTAGCTAACAATCCTTTCAAGTGATAGCTCTCTTTGAGAGCTTTCTTGATCTATTTTTGTTATGTTTTTGGGACTCCAAATTAGGGAGTTAAGGCATTTACATTATTTTTTGACTTTTTGTCATTGGCCATGTGAGAACATGCCCAATTGACCTAAAAGTCACTTATCAATAAGACTTGATCTCCCCGAACTCTCATAACTTGAATGGTTCTTCAACTTGAGCTTCTCCATCTTCCTCTCTCTTCTCCTATTATATGCTGATGACATTGTTCTTCTTTCAAAGTCACATGAGGGGTTGCAGTCACATTTACAGGCGCTCGATACCTTCTCCATGGAGAGAGGACTCACAGTGAACCTTGGCAAGACCAAGGTCATGATCTTCCACACCTCCAGGACATTACGCCATCGCGCCTCCTTCACCGAAGGAGGAGGACAAATAGAGGTAGTCGACTCCTACGTCTACCTAGGTATCACCTTCTCGGGCAGCACAGGGGTATTCTCCATGGCACAGGTAGCGAGAGATAGATTGACGCGAGGCTATGCGTGTAGCGTTCCTCGTCAAATCCATAAACATGAACACTCGGACATACAAAAGACATTTGCAAACATTAGTTTTATTTTCAAAAGAACAAATCAGATAAAGTGCTTAAATCAAAACATACATAATAATAGAGAGAAATCTTATCTTATGAATCTTTAGATTTCAGATTCTAGATACATCAATAGCTTTTGGATGAAGCCTCTTCCTTCTCGATACAATAGCTTTGCAAAATAGCTTCTTGACAAAGCCTCAACCTCCCGACCACCCCCGAGCTTTCACAATCTCATTCACACTCACACTCTCAATCTCAATCTTAAGTATCATCAGGGGATGATACAATTGCAATCCCAATCTCATTCACACTCTCACTCTCAATCACACTCTTAATCACAATCATGTGATCATGAAATCGGAATTCCAATCTCATTTTCAATCTCATTCACACTCGCACTCTCAATCACACTCTCACTCACAATCTCAATCTGATAGTTGCAAAGTGGCAATCATAATCCCAATGACACTAGATCATTCTTCTTGATTCCACTTAATGACCATAATCAAGTGTACTTGCAAAGTATCGTCTTCTCAATCTCGATCTCAGAATTTGCATTGAGTCTTGATCAGTCCTTTCTTTCAAATTCCTGCATCGCAGTAGTGCCCAAAATCTTCTCTCTATCTGATATGCGTGATATCTCCTTTAATACTCTGAAATGTCCAAGCATGTGTGTAGAGCTGTCATCAACACTTAGTAAGTGTAGAGCATCTCCTTCCTTCAATCTCCATCCTTCAATTCTTTACTTCAGAAAGACTCAACGTAAGATTCTTCAAGATTCAATAATGGATGTTCATCATGGAACCATGAGTCCTCCAAGTGCTTCAACAATATCCTCCAAGCTTCTTCAATGATCAATTAATGAATCCATGCCTAAAAGCGATCTCATTATATTCATCTCCATCTTCAATGTTGCATCCCCCAAGTTCTGAATCATCATCACTATCAAAATCCTGCAAAATATCTCATCTAGCCAAGATCATGAGTAGTATTACCTATAACAAGTAATCCCTTAAAACATCATCTTTATGTACTTAAATCAACTAATATTCATGGAAATGGAAATTTATGATTCTATCACAATGCATTAATTTAATATAATATATGTTCAAGATCATGGCATGTCATATATGCAAGTAATGAAACATACCCAAAGTTTCTAAATACCAAAACGAAGACATGGAAGGGTAATATAATTAAATGGGATTGAATGCATCTATATGTAAGCGTTTATATAGATTGGATTTTGAATTCATGCCATTTAAGTCTCTCTATACTAATAGCTAAGAAGCGAAACCTTAACACCAACACATCGATCTCGAAGAAACCAAACAGTGTACATCTCATGAATGTACTTCTTACACACTACTTGATCATGTCCTCGTGTATTCATATCTGTGTGCTAAAAGTTTTCCTCATCTTGCATCTTATCTCACATGGTGTCTGAAAGTTTACGTGTCGTCAATGCAGAGGGATAATGCTAATCTTCTCTATATTCTTTCTCTCACAAACATCTGAATCATCCGTGAAGCTCAGCCCTACATCCAAGTTAGAAAACACATACCTTTCTTTTCTTTGTTTTCTTTCAAATCCTACAAGTAGAGCTCTTCACTATACATCAATGACTTGTCATCGCTCCCTGATGTTGTTCGTTGATTTTACACATTCACTCTAAATATTTATGTCTTCATAAAACTTGTTATATATCAGTTCGCTCGATAACTATTAGAGAACTCTATAAATGTAGATTACTGTACAAGACCTCCGGTAATCTGCGTTCAGACTTCTTTGTGAATATCGAGTGAATTCTCTCTCCTTAATACCTGTAGCTGAGCGATATGTTGGTGTTAAGGTTTCGCTTCTTAGCTATTAGTACAGAGAGACTTAAATGGAATGAATGCAACATCCAATCTATATAAACGCTTACATATAGATGCGTTCAATCCCATTTAATTATATTACCCTTCCATGTCTTCTTTTGGTATTTAGAAACTTTGGGTATGTTTCATTACTTGCATATATGACATGCCATGATCTTGAACATATATTATATTAAATTAATGCATTGTGATAGAATCATAAATTTCCATTTCCATGAATATTAGTTGATTTAAGTACATAAAGATGATGTTTTAAGGGATTACTTGTTATAGGTAATACTACTCATGATCTTGGCTAGATGAGATATTTTGCAGGATTTTGATAGTGATGATGATTCAGAACTTGGAGGATGCAACATTGAAGATGGAGATGAATATAATGAGATCGCTTTTAGGCATGGATTCATTAATTGATCATTGAAGAAGCTTGGAGGATATTGTTGAAGCACTTGGAGGACTCATGGTTCCATGATGAACATCCACTATTGAATCTTGAAGAATCTTACGTTGAGTCTTTTTGAAGTAAAGAATTGAAGGATGGAGATTGAAGGAAGGAGATGCTCTACACTTACTAAGTGTTGATGACAGCTCTACACACATGCTTGGACATTTCAGAGTATTAAAGGAGATATCACGCATATCAGATAGAGAGAAGATTTTGGGCACTACTGCGATGCAATAATTTGGAAGAAAGGACTGATCAAGACTCAATGCAAATTCTGAGATCGAGATTGAGAAGACGATACTTTGCAAGTACACTTGATTATGGTCATTAAGTGGAATCAAGAAGAATGATCTAGTGTCATTGGGATTATGATTGCCACTTTGCAACTATCAGATTGAGATTGTGAGTGAGAGTGTGATTGAGAGTGCGAGTGTGAATGAGATTGAGAATGAGATTGGAATTCCGATTTCATGATCACATGATTGTGATTAAAAGTGTGATTGAGAGTGAGAGTGTGAATGAGATTGGGATTGCAATTGTATCATCCCCTGATGATACTTGAGATTGAGATTGAGAGTGTGAGTGTGAATGAGATTGTGAAAGCTCGAGGGTGGTCGGGAGGTTGAGGCTTCGTCAATAAGCTATTTTGCAAAGCTATTGTATCGAGAAGGAAGAGGCTTCATCCAAAAGCTATTGATGTATCTAGAATCTGACATCTAAATATTCATAAGATAAGATTTCTCTCTATTATTATGTATGTTTTGATTTAAGCACTTTATCTGATTTGTTCTTTTGAAAATAAAACTAATGTTTGCAAATGTCTTTTGTATGTCCGAGTGTTCATGTTTATGGATTTGACGAGGAATGCTACAAGTGGTATTAGAGCGGAATCGATCCTCGACAACCATGGATGAAATTTAGACAGCAGAGGGGAGTTGGATTCCGAGACAAGATGCAAGCTTTAAACAAGAAGATGGAAGAGCAAGAGGAACTTATTCATAAACTGCTTCGGGATTTGTGCAAAGAACGTGGTGAAAAGAAACCACAGGGCTTCCACTGTGCAAGCTTAGCAAGATAAGTTCTTCTTCCATTATTTTCTTCATGTATAGGAATAGTGTTAGGTATTTTTGATTTGACGAATGAACTCAATAAAAGTTAGCACTCATAGTATCCATTCTTTGCCAACTCTGAGGACAGAGTTTTTCAAAGAGGGGAAGAATGTAATAGGACTCATACATAAATGTTGGTAATTGGGGAAACCGAGAGGGTAAGTCGAGTACTTGAATATATATGGCGTATGTATGTGAATGAAAAGAAGGATAATTGGAGTGAATATTTCGCCATAGTTGAGTTTTGCATATAATCATGCATAGTGAGGTGCTCATCGATCACATAAGACCATGTCAATCATAAGATTACAATATCTGTTGTGGTCATATTGATGTCAAAATTACGATGAACACTAAAAATAAATAATAAAAATGCGTATGTGGACGCATCTATACCATGTATGTGTGCACATAATATCATGTGAAAATGTGAGGACTCGTTTATTCCATGTTAACCCAATGTGTGTCAATGTGACACCATCCGTATGAAATCGTGGAGAACGTAGCACAACCAAGATAGCGAACACACAAAATATTGCGATATTTAAGCAAACACGTAGAGTTTAAAGCAAACCATAAAAATAGAAACACAAAAGAACGCAAAACGTGCTTAAAGTTATAAAGTAAAGGGAAACTTAAAATAGAAAAAGAGCAAACGAAGACATCTATATTTTTCTTTGAAATTCTGGACGTTTATTTTATTCACGATAAAAATTTTGGATCCGTCAGACGAAACGAGGAGGGATATATTTGCAGAGGATGCACAAGAGGAGGGAGGGTTATCCAACAATCGCTTCTGACTACGCTCAACTCGTCCAACTCCAACTGCAGCAGTTTTGTACGATAGGAGGAGAGGACTGCGCATGATATGCTAATGTTTGTGAGAGTTTTGAGTGTTGTGACACTCTGTTCTCTGTGAATGACTGACCACACGCCATCAACTCCACCATATATGATTCTACTCACACACCATATCTGACGTGATCACATATCATCATCTGATCATATGCTGACGACGCTCTAAAGTACTTATGACAGACGCTACAATGCGAAGACATCTACTCTCTGTGTTGTGAACGATGCATCAAGGACTACTGGTGATAAGAAGGAGCGATATGGAATGTGCTGCCGCAAAGTCCTTCTGAGTCCGCGATTGATACTCCTATATAACTTTGCAAGATACACATGATCTCTGAACGAGTTTGTATTAATTCTAGATAAGGTAGGCTCTTAATCTGTACAAGAGAGCATGCATATCTGCTGCTGCTGGTCATCTTCATGTGCAAAGCTTGTAGCCGGACGAGGATGGAAGTAAGTCATTTTTCTCATGGGGTTCACACACAAGAGCATGCATCGAGATGTTATGATCAGTCATCCCATGTATGGACATAAATGCCTATGCCTGAGCGATATAAGAAGGCATGCAGAAAAGTGCACGGGAGAATGCATGTTCATACTTATTGTCCGAAGAAATAGACGCTCAGGTGATCGCTGTATGTGCTATTATAGTCGGATTATGATGACTTTCCTATTAGAAGCTGCTTGTGACATAATGACAAGATGCAGAGGATCTGACCCATCTCCTCGTGCACTGTACATGGAACACATGATTGCAGACTGACAATAAGTGAACCATGTGGCGAAGGTCAAACTTTTCAAGCGCAAGTGATACAGATATTCGATGTGATGAATATATCTGAAGACGGAGAAGAATACGAACAAAAGAAGAAGCTGGAGAATGTGAACGCTACAATGCGGCACTAGCAGGATTGGAGAGACGTTGCTTTCAGGCACATTTTTAAGAGCCCCGGACTAAGGGGTGGCTCTTTGATACTCTAGTGACACCCGCATTGATGTATGCAGCGGCAGTATGGGCACCAAGGATCACGGAGGTGATATGGACGTGCATTGAGAGGCCCCAGGTCACCATGATCTCACGCTTGCTCCGCAACAAGCCCTCCATTCCACATGACATTATACGAGCTGAGCTTGGCACACCACCAATGCTAGTGGAAGCCCTCTTTGAGCTGGTGACCTTTATTCTGAGAGTCAGAGAGCTCCCCACCAGTAGACTCACCAAGCTTGCATTTGAGACCTCTAGACATTTGGCAGAGACTGGGCATGAGAGAGTATGGTACGCATAGACCTACCGATGGTTAGCAGACCATGGCATGAGCATTACAGATCTCCCCCCTTTTCAATATGACCTCTCTTCCCCCTACATTACCCTCTCTCGTTCGGAGAGAAACAGGATCATCCGTTAGGACTTACTACAGATACACGTTAGGGAGACATGGGTTGCACCACGGGAGCCTCTTTCACAAAGAGGCAACACTATAGAGAGCACTTCTTGACTGTGACAGCTGATGGTTTCATTCAGAGACCACGATACATGGATACATACATGGCACCAACAGAGAGAGTGGCTATTGGGCAGCTCAAAGTATCATCACATGAGCTCGAGATTGAGGTTGGGCGTGCGACACATACCCCAAGGGATCAGAGATTATGCAGGATATGCCGAGAGGAGGGGAGGACGAGGAGCACTACACATGCAGATGCCACGCATATGAGGACATCAGAGACCGGTACCCACAGCTCTTCAGGGGCCCAGAGAGATCTGGGCTTTATTGGAGTCGGAGGACCAGCGCCCTCTAGGTCGTTTCCTAGTAGAGCTCCAGCGCCGCCGTGCATCACTTCTCCGGCAGCTGATGGAGATACACCTGACCCCCCCAGACTTATATCACAGATTTTTTCAGACCCACAAACACTCGAGGACCCAGATCGACACGGGTGTCATATTACAGAGAGAAGAAGAAGTTAGACGACAGCGTCGACGACCGAGACCCCCACTCCGGAGAGCTCGTCCCCACAAGAGACAGATTCAGAGAGAGATTCAGGTGATTCACGCACGCCATGACATGGAGATACGGAGACCTCAACACCGCACCCCCGTCGACCTCGATGTGCAGAGCATTTTGCGGATTGCCACGATGCCTTATCAACGATGCATTATATCCTACACCCACTCCAGACATTTAGAGGGTTATGACACCACCGAGCCTCCCCTCCCTAGGCATATCATATCATATTTGTATCTCACCTATTGAGCATATAGAGTGCATGCCCATAGCACCCCATACCTTCGACGCCAGCTACTATCATCCACTCCTTTTATACCCTGTTTGTACTCACACTTTATTTTCATTTTGGGATCACAATGGATTGGATCATACTGATGTATATGTTTTGTCTCATAGGCCGATTTGGGCCTCTAATAGACGTTAAAAAGTCTTTCTTCTTTCTTTCTTTCTCCCCCCCCCTCCCCCCACAAAAAAAATATGCAAAAGCCCATTCCCTTGGTGTTTGGAATATTCAAAACATCTTTCAGCGCTTTACATTTAAATATGAGAGAATGGATTTTCTCTTTCATGCTTGTTTTTGGGTAAGAGAAGCAATCTACGATCATTTTTGTGCTTTCCAAGATTGAACAACATTCAATGCTTTACACTTTCCTTAATGGATTTGCCCTTTGCCTCCGGGCGATGCGTAAGGTTTTTGCTTTTATCTGTCTTATAGACTATCACAAGATGGGAAGCCTCTCATCATCATTTCCCTTTCTCAATCTTTGATTTTCAAACAACCTGCAAAGTAGTTTGAGTGTATATTAATTATGTTTTAGTAGAAGGAACTTCTTCCTTAACTTTTTGTATTGAGGTATACTTAGAAAGATTTGAAAAGTAGCTCCCTAACTTTAAGACTGAGTTCAAAGTTTCATAGTTTCTAGTCCCTTTTCATTATTGCAAGAGGGTCCACAATTGTATAAACAAATAACCGATATGAATTTGAATCAATGTGTAGCGTTGGGTTGTAAATAAATTCATCTGTGAAACACTCATGCCTTGTCAAGTAATGAGAGGTCTCACTCAAGGCTAAGAAGATTGATTGTGTCACATGTGTGCTACTCACCTCCCATCCATTTCATCCCCGTGTTCCCAAAAAAAAGATAGTCTTCGGAGTGGGCTTTTGTCGACATGTGGCCATCATGCACACTCACTCTAGTACCTACCTAGGAACTTAGGGATAACCCTCGAGCTAGGAACCTTGAATACTTTATTCCTTTCACAAATTATGTACGATCCATTACCAATTAGGTCCAAGGTCTTATGTCGGACAAAATTTATCTTGCGGCATGTGGGCTTTTCATAATATGTTTTTAAAAGTTTTTAATGTTGTATTGCTTTATTAATTGCTTTTGATTCTCATCCAATAGGAATCTTCCACACATGCTTCACAAGGGTTTTTGTTTTGACCTGAAATCTTATGCCGAACACCGTAGTATTATATATGGTTGGATAGCTCACCGAGCACTTCAAGAATATGTAATTACAAAATTTGCAAAATTTTGACCATTTGACGAGTTTGACCAGCCTTTGACCAAACTTTGACATGCATTTTCTGAATGTTTCCTTGCAATTTTGAGCTCACTAGTGGAAGATTGCTCAAATTTCCAACAATAGAGACAACATATGTGATCTGGTTCTGCAAAGAAGAATCCAATGAGGCCCCATCTAATGCCTAACAATTTGACTTTGAAGCTTTTCTAGCAAGGGATTGATGACATACCTATAAATAGGAGGACATAATTCGAAGGCATAGGATGAGTTGTATTTGCATTTGGGCAATCAATCAAGAGGATTCAGTTTAGATGGTTTCTTCTCAAAACAATTCTTAAGGTTGAAGAAAGAAGATAATGCATTTCTCGTGTAATGGAGTATCTCCTTGGTGCTTTATGGTTATGGTTTGGGTGTCAGTATGGACTAATAACTTGAGAACTAGATGACAAAAAGAGTCATAGTTGGAGATAATGTATGTATCATGCATAGTTTTAATACAAACGAAAAGACTTTCCCTTTGAATATAAATCTTGTTCTTGTTTTTGTCTTCTTAAACCTCCACAATTTAAACGATATGAATGAAGATGTAAATCCATGATATAAATCTCACCTTTGAACTATGAGTCACACTCTTGCTCCTTGGCATTTATTCCTCCCATTATATATAACAAGATGTCTACACTTGTGTGGTTTTCATGTTTAGCAAAATTTGGTTGCACATCATCTTATGAGCAACTAGTACATCTCTCCTTAGAATCAAGGCTCCTTTTGAGGATCATTGGTTTAGTCTCAAAATTGTGAAAACATGAGTTTTGGTGTTGGAGTCCCTGTATGGTGATGGCCCATTATCCAAGTCTTGGTCTAGCTTCACTTCTTTCGTTGACGAGGTATAACATGATCTTGTAGGGATGAAATGACATGTCTTTCTAATTTGAGTATTTAGATCCTATTCTAGAGGTTTTCTCATAAAGAGTACTTCACCTCTTGCTCCTTTAGTTGCGTGCTATCTTGTGGTAGGGATAAGTGTCAGCTTCCTTAAGGAATCTCTTACTTGATGTAGAACTCTATTTAGATTTTGGTGCATCTCACACACTAGACTCCCATCACATTGCTGAAGTGTTTTCAACAAACTGCTTGGGTGTGTCCATAATGATCCATTTGAGTTTTGAATCACACCTTGTAATTAATTGTTGGTTTCATGCATCTTGTATCATTCATGTAATTTATGTCCATTGTTTCCTCTCTCATCTCTGTGAAATCCATTGCATCCTTTCTTATTGCCTTGGAAGGCCCATGGGATACGTGGATCTTGCTTAATTTACTTTTATATCAAGTCCTCATCTAGGTATAGAGGTTGATCGTTAAGCTCACAAAGAATGGATCTCTTCATAACAAAGATAGCTTGTGCACATAGATATCTAAATGGTAGCATCAATGCTTTCTCCATAGATGTATCCCATCCTAGACTTCAAGTTTTGAGAATAGGTAATAGATTTGTATACAACTCAGTTCACAAAGCTTCTTGTGAGTTCATGCTTGTGGTGTGTGTGAGTTGTGGCGTGTGTGAGCATGCACTCATTCTTAGTTCTATACCCACTATTGGGCACTGAGAACGTTAATGGGGATGTCATAGTATTGAGTCAATACTATATGCATAATGGAGCGGATCTGCTATAGAGTCTTGTAGTTGACTACCATGAGCTTATAGTTTCACTCTCATTTGAGGGTGAATTGGGGGTTTGCCTGGGTTCAATCTGGCATATATAATTCCACATTCTTAATTGTTTTGCTTAGCTACGTGAGTCACATTATGATTTCCTTGAGATCACTGTCAGAAAACTCTTTCCAAAGTCGCCTTCAATAAGAAATGCTTTCCATGAAGGAAGTCGCTATTGATTTGAGAAACTTTACTATTTCAACCTGTGTGCTGGAGGGGTCTTTCGCTAAGGTATTTTGGAGTAGCCTCTGCTTCAATTTCAGGTTATTTTTACCAAATTATTTTCAATGCATATTCAACTTCTGTAATTCCTGTTCAGCATACAGAAGTTTTTGTATGTAGGCTCAGTTTTGTGCATCAATTATGTAGAACATTCTCTATTGTGTAGTCTCATCTTGTGTATATCAAAATCTTTGATGAACAAAATCCAACATTTGATCTGAGAAAACCACTCTAATAACATAGGCTTAATGGTTTATATTGTACATTTACACGCGTTTCATATATTGTACATAAACAACTAAGCAGGTGTAATTTCTTGTCTCATATGTCATGTGATACTATATTTTTGTTATATCAACAACAGCTCACTTTCCATCGAAGTTTCGCAACTATTTTGAGTTTCTTGGCTGGCTTGAAGGTATTATGGAAATGGACGGCATATTCTCTCTGCTGGGCAAGATCGAGCGTTTCGAGTATTTTCCACGATTCAGGTCACTGTCCTAGTCTTTCTTTTTTGCATTTCAATCTCAATTCAAACTTAAGCTTTAGTTTAGTAATACAGGATCAGCAAAGCAGGGAACTCTCTCAAGGGCACATAGCAAAAAGAGCCAGAAAATTCAAGTTTAAGGTATGAATTGGTTCCAAACCCGTGCATGTTGGAGGTCTGATTGTTGTCAATGAAAAGACAGATCCCTATTGTGAAAGAGACGTGCATTTTGAGCTTGTGAACAAAAACACTGTACTTATTCCAACAGGAAGAAGAGTTGAAGCTACCGCCAGTAATTTCTTTTGATGCAGCAGAAATCCGGGAGCGGGATTGGTGTAATGTGGTTACTTGTCATGTGGATGACACAGTGGCCTACACCTGGTGATTGCAAAATTTTGTGATCGGTGAAAAATTTTTGAAGCCAACTGCTAGCAATTGTGGGGCTGTCAAGGTAATCCAGCAAGTTTTGGTCTGCTCGCATGCTTTTTTCTTTCAGTATAATATTCAATGCAACATTTTTATGGATATTCCAGGCCTGCGCTATAAGCTGCTGTGGGAACTTTGCACTAATTGGAACTGAAGAGGGGTACCTGGAAAAATTCAATATACAATCAGGAATAAGCAGGCAGGTCTATCATGATGTGGATTTGGCTGAGTTGAAGGCCCACTGGGGGGCTATTGTTGGTATTGCTTGCGATAGTACCAACACCCTGATTATTAGTGGTGGCTATGATATGCACATCAAGGTATGTGGAGGTTTTATATCTTTTCAGGTTTTTTTTGATACTTCTGTGCATATTGTATTTACACATCCTCTCTCAATCTATCAGGTTTGGAATTTTAAAAGTGGTGAGGTGAAAAGCAGATGGTCTGTGGGCTCACCGTTTGTGAAGATACAATTCCATCGCGGGAATGGTATTTATCTCTCTCTTTTTCTCATTGCATATATTCAGTGTGATGTTTGTCATGTTCTCATGAAATAAGCATTTACCATGTCTTTCAGGGTTACTTGCAACCATATCAGATGACCTAGTTCTCCGTGTTTATGATGTGATAGCAGCAAGGTTGGTACGCACATTTCGTGGTCACAATGACCGTGTGACAGATTTATGCTTTAGTGAAGATGGAAAATGGATTTTGTCTTCTGCTATGGATGGGACTATCAGGATCTGGGATGTTGTTTCAGCTAAGCAATTAGATGCAATGCATGTAGCTGAGCCTGTGACCTCTCTCTCGCTGTCTCCAACCATGGATATGCTTGCAACAACTCATGTTGGCCACATTGGGATCTACTTGTGGTATTTGTCTGACCCTCTTTATTGCTGCTATTGGAAATTTTTGTCTTGATTGTGGAAATCCATTTGATTCAGGGGCAACAGATTATTATATAGCGGCATCCTTGATTATGGAAGTGTTGTGAGTGGGGAGAAGGTAGTTGAAGTGTTGTTGCCTATGGTATCCTCTGCGGATGAACACAGTAACAATAATGAGGATGAGGAATGCATCAAGGAGTCAACAGTACAGGAGATCCAGAAAAATAGTGAGACATCACTTGAAGGAGAACTTCTTGGTATGTGCCCTCAAATCATGCCAGACATGGTTACCTTATCATTGCTTCCAAAAGCTCAATGGCAGAGTCTGGTGAACTTGGACATTATAAAGGTGTTAACTTGAACTTTCTCTCTCTTTGGCTTTTAAATCCTCTTAATACTTCAATTTGCTTTCCTGTTTCCAGATCTATGTTATGCATTTCGTTTCAGCTTGTTCATGTTTACAATTTACACATTTATCATTTATTTGGATTGTACATATATGGGGAGTCGAGAAATGATGAAAGCTTTTTTAACGTACACGAGTTGTCAAAAACTGATGAAAACATTGTTGGTACATAAACTGGGAGTCGAGAAATGATACACTTTAAGAGTTGAAAAATGATCAAAGCTTTTTAAGCTTTTTTCCCCCTCTCTTTAAGCCTTCCAACTCTCTTCATGACCTGATGATAGCATCATTCTAACCTGATCATTATTTACAGATGAGAAATAAACCAGTGGACCCACCCAAAAAACCGGAAAAAGCACCCTTCTTTCTGCCTTCGTTGCCCTCATTGTCAGGTGAACCTACCTTTGTAAAGCCAAATTCTTTAGAGAATGATCAACTTTCTAAAGGTAAAGAGGGTAAAAAAGCTGTCTCTCGAAAGAAAGATGATAGTATTTGGGATTCTACCTTTGTGAGACTGCTACATTCTTGTGCAGAAGCAAAAGATTGTAAGTAGAACTTTCGAGTGCTTTAATTTTCTAGCGACTACTTGCATAACAGCATTCTTGAGTAAAAGACCTGTTTTTCTTGCAGTTGATAATCTGCTACAATTCCTCAAAGGCTTATCACCGTCTGAAATAGACATGGAGTTCCAAATGTTAAGGATGCTTGATGATTCCGACGTATTGGACGAAAGCAGTTTAAAGCAGCTGAAAGAGATAGGCCTTATCCTCGATTTTCTAATAGAGTCCGTAAAAGCAAAGAGAGATTTTGAATTTATCCAAGCATTAACAGGGCTCTTTCTAAAGGTAACAAAATTAATGAGCTATCTCTTCATACTAGTGGTGCATGTTTTTTGACTTGATCCTTGAATCTTGCTTGCAGGTTCATGGGGAGACTATTTTGCATGTCTGCAGAAGAAAGCAAAGGTGCTACTCAATCTTCTATCTGCAAGCTGGGAGAGGCTAGATAATATTTTTCAGTATGTGCGGTGTACTTTGAGTTTCTTGAGCAATGCACTGTATTGAGTTCTTGCAGCAACGGTGTCTGAAGAAGAAAGCAAAGGTGCTAGTCAATCTCCTGTTTGCAAGCTGGGAGAGAGCAGATAAATTTTTTTAGAATGTGCGTTGTACTTCCAGTTTCTTGAGCAATGCACTGTATTGAGTGTCCTGCAGCGACCAATGCAAAAGAGACTGACTGTGCTACTCGATCTTGTGCCTGCAAACTGGGAGAGGCTAGATAATATTTTTCAGAATGTGTAGTGCACTTTGCAGTTTCTTGAGCAATGCACTGTATTGATTCATCAGTGATAATTGATTGAGCTTGTTGTATGGATTGTGTGATTATCTAGATTTATGATATTTGATTTATCACATCATGGTACACTGATGTTTTTCGGTGATGATTGAATGATACATGTATGTTTACTATAATGTTATGAATGATTATTGATGAGTGCCCACTGTGATTGATGTGACATGAGCTTCTATGTGCAGTGTGCTGATGCTTTAGTTTTTTGAGTCATGTATTTGTGCATTTTGTTTGTTCATTTATGGAGAAATAAGTGCGTATATTGTTTTGAGCATACCTAGAGTGATAAGAAACGAGGATTTCCCTAAAGGGGTAAAAAGCCTTAGTTTTAATTTTATTTTGGGTCTAGTTTTAATTTTGGGTCGGAATGATTTAAATAATTTAATGAAATAAATCTCAATTTCAATGTACAAGTGTCTCATTGTACCATGGCTGGGAAGGATTTGGATACTATGCAACATGAGAATCATCTGAATATAACAGGCCCTTCACCGTGGGGGGGGAGGGAGGGGAGAAAGGGGAAAAGGGCCCGGGGGGAGGGGTGCGGGAGGGGGGAGCCCTGGGCTTTGCCTTCTACCTTGTTTTCTATCCTACCCAGCTTGGTGCTTGGGTGGTTTGCCTTGTTGCAACGAATTGTGCCCAACTATAATGGGACTGGAAGCCGTGCATGCCTTTGGACGGAGGACCGGCTAGGAATGCCCCCAATGTTCGGGCGACAATGCACTAAGGATGTAAGCGTTGAGCAACAAGAGTGCCCCCTGTCAATCCTTGGCGAGTCTTGTACCTTGACGGTCGGGCGGGTCGGGACTTGGTTGGCCCATTTTGCATTTTGTTTGCTC
Source organism: Ceratopteris richardii (assembly GCA_020310875.1). Taxonomy (NCBI): domain Eukaryota; kingdom Viridiplantae; phylum Streptophyta; class Polypodiopsida; order Polypodiales; family Pteridaceae; genus Ceratopteris; species Ceratopteris richardii. The sequence continues at coordinate 67,394,828 of CM035424.1, forward strand.
ACTCAAAGGGGATTTGGATGTGTGGCATTGGAGAGCCACTTTGCAACTGGTAACTTGGACGAGGGCACTATCGTCAGATCGTTTCGGTGTTGGCGACACTTCATGCTTCTCTTAAGTCCCACTTTTGCTATGCAACCGCCCTTCTGGCCAACTCTTTCTAAGTCCTAATCTCTCTCTCTCTCTCTCTCTCTCTCTCTCTCTCTCTCTCTCTCTCTCTCTCTCTCTCTCTCTCTCTCTCTCTGGTTGCTCAAGGGAATTGCCCCTTTAACTTCGTGGTCGTCCGTCTCCTTGGGGGTTAGGCAATGAAGGCCTCCCCTTGGAGTGGACCGTCACGATTAGTATCAGAGCTTCGACTCTTGGTTGGTTTGCAGATCTGCCATCAGTGGTGCCAATCGCCAGCCCGTCGGCAAAGGCCAATTTGTTTTTCTTACTTGAGATACATCATCGGCAGTCTCCCTTTGGATGTCGGCTTGTTTTGGCACCAAGTGGGATTTTTTTTTGGATGTTGCAATGTTTCTTGTCGGTCTCCGCTTGGGTCATCGACAACGATAGCGGATCAGAGCTTCAAGCCCATGTGGCATGGGTCAGGGGTCAGTGTGGTAGGCCACCCTAATCTTTTATGACCCTATGCAAGGAACAATCATCCCCCATCAATGTGTTTATGGGCTCGATTCACTTGTTGGCCCACTCCATTTGCGTATTTCCTCATTGGCTAGACCTGCGTCGACAATTCCGTGGCAACCATCGTGGGGTGAGTGGTAACACCCTCCATATGCAAGTAAAGAAACCTTGTTTCCGGGTCGGGTTAGTGTTGTAAGATGCTATGACACTCTGTAAGTCGCATCCCTTTGGCATGGGGTCCACGAGACTTAAATTGGGAGCAACACAGAGTAGTCCCTTTGAGTTCCACCGCTCGTGGGCCGGCGAGGTATAGTACTCGAAAATTGTGAAGCTTCCATGTGCCAAAATGCAAAGTGTGCTAAACTCGCTTTTCGATTGCAAGACCTATCTTATGAAAATAAAGTAATATCTTTTGTTTGAGTCGCCCCAAGCTAAGCACAAATATGGAAGCATAAAGGCCAACAAAAATGTGTTCTCTTGTGAGGGTGTCGCATCGACCAGGGTAGTGAGCACCTTGAGGCCCAAAATTTTTATGGACGGATAAATTCCCATCTTTAACACGTGTCGTCATGCGGAGAGGTCTTCAAAGTGAAGTGCCGTGCTATTCGTCAGGCCATACAAGGCTTGGGTATGCACTTTGTGAAGAACAGTGGCTGGCAGGTTTGTGGCTTTGCCCTTCTGTCCGTGCCCATGTGGATGCCACTTGAAGGTCCCTTCATGGTCAAACAAATTTTCAAGTAAATTGGCCGGTGTAACAATAAGCCCCATGATGCATTGCAAGTCTATGCCTTGGGATATAACATAGCGTGGGCCATCGATAGACCTTTGGGTGGCCGACGAGTATGTAAGCCTTCATGTTGCAACTTGTTGAGTTCGTAAGTTCGCAAAACTCTATCTCATTTGTACCTAAGTTTGGGAGATGCCGGTAGATTCCTTCGTTGTCGGGATTTTCCTAAGGGTTAGGTTCGTTTGGTATGTGTAAATCATTTTGTGTAGTAAGTTGTCTCAATGCGTTGTAAGTTGTGCCATAAGTAATACAAAATTATGCGCCATAAGCTGCACACATCATCAATCACATTGATGCATGGCATATGCGTGCCATTTTTGGAATGTATCGCAATGGGTCATCAATAGATCCTATTTCCTTCGTGGGAATTACCTTTGCCAATGCTTGCAGTTTGGGCTTCATCGTGCCTTAGTAATCAAGGAAAGTTGGAATGGACTCAAAACGTATGTGTGGATTGGTCGCGGGCCTTTCCCATCACAAGACATGCATGGATCCTTATCGCTATATCTACCCAAGATGGGTAATTTTTACTCAATCGGCTTGGAGCCTGAGTGTTTCACTTGCACTCCTACCTTGTGTGGAATGGCCTAGTCAGTCATTTTGATGGCAAAAGGCATATGTACGACCAATTATGGATCCTTATCGCTATATCTACCCAAGATGGGTAATTTTTACTCAATCGGCTTGGAGCCTGAGTGTTTCACTTGCACTCCTACCTTGTGTGGAATGGCCTAGTCAGTCATTTTGATGGCAAAAGGCATATGTACGACCAATTATGAATTGACTTAGAGGATTGGCCATCCTTTTGTCGATAAGACATTCTTTCGATGATAGGATATTCTCAGAAGTCCTTGGAATTGAAGCAGTACATTCAACTTAATTAGAGGCAAAGTGCCATGACCCGAATTGCGAGGTTTGCATTTATGCAAGATCCGGCTCATATGGAGCTTTGCATATCTCGATGCAGTCTCCCTTTTGCTTCGAGCCAAACCAACGGTGTTAAGTTCCCACATCTCTTGCATAAGTTAAGTTTCCCGTAGATATGCATCGCATGACAACCCATGGTACTAAGGACACTTCCTCAAAATTAGAGGGTAAGAACACAATGCAAAGTCTCACATCCATCACAATATTCACCCTTTCGAGTTCATTGCAAATGATAATCATTCTAGGGCTCGTAGTTGAACTTCTCGCGGACGAGAAGTGTATCAAAGAGAGGGCTCGCTTTTCATCGGAATGTCGGATGTCCCTTGCATCATGGGTAGATGCCCAGCAATGGGAGAGCTCCCTGTCAATTCTTGGCAAGGTCTTGTCCTTTGACAGTTGGGTAGGTTGGCACCGGGTTGGTCCATCCCTCTTCTTGCTTGCTCACTCAAAGGAGCTCCAGACGTAGCCACTCTGCCCCTTGGCGACCGACAACTTTGACTTGATGACACTTTATTGTAGGGTCAGTTTGTCATCAGTGGTCGATTCTTCATGCTTTCGGGTTAAGTCCCACTTTCGCTACACAAGTAGCCTTCAAACAAACTCATTTTAAAGTCTCGCTCGCTCTTTGGTTACTCGAAGGAATTGCCCCTTTAACTTCGTGGGTGTCTGTCTCCTTGGGTGCCAGGCAAAGAAGGCCTCTCCTTGGAGTGGAGCATCACGGGGGAGGGGGGGGGGGGGGGGGAGGAAGGGAGGGGGAGAGGAGGGAGGGGGGATGGAGGGGGGATGGGGGGGGTCGATGGGCAGGAGGGAGGGGGGAGGGTGAGACGTTCTTGAATGCCCCAAACGCCCAAGGCTCGTGAGAAGGCAGATCCAAGGGGTACACGAGAAAAGGTACAGAAAGGCAAAAAATGTTTGCCAAAGAAACCTTTTTGTATTACTTTCAAACACGACTATAAGGGAGGACAAAGAGAGCTTGGATAAAGGGGAAGTGACATCTAGGTGCATTATTACTGCTTCTAGCTGTGCACAATTCGATGCCACAGGGTAAACCTCCCAAGCATTGAAATGGCCTGGATAGAAAAACAAGGGCTTCGACATTCTCCCCTGGCTTGAAGAGCTTATTGTCAACAGATCAGTAGGTTGTGCCCTTTGACTATACTAGAAAAATTATGGAATTATACTTTTGATTACAAGTTCACCTACGTAGGGAAAATAGTACAAGAATATGTAACTGATTGAAGATGTCCCACAATCGGGGACTGATAGGTATGCATAATTGGGTGAGAGTTGATACAGGAGATCCCACATCTGGATTACAAGAACTCCATCGAGGGAGATGGACTAGATACAACAAATAACTTAACAAGTTCTCGAACTACGAGATTACAAGAGGACAAGACTATATGTTTAAGATCTAGTCTAATCAAGACTAGATCAAGGAATATGACAAGAACTGTAACTCGAACTTGGAAAGTACTTACTTGGTGATCATGACCCCTTGAGCTCGCAAGATTGGCATTGGCAAGAGTGAGGATGTATGTGGCCAAGCCCTCTTTATATATGTGTTCAAGGGTGGGTACGAACTGATGATGTCATCGATGATGTAAGAAATCCAAAACAAGACCTCTTTATGTTAGATTCAAGCAAGTAGACAGTCGATCTTAAGGTTTTGTCATGTTTGGGACGCGATGGTAGCATTAGGTTCTCCAAAATCTTAACCAAACATGAGATATAGAAAATTCACATGGAGTTTAAGGTTTAAGATGGTTTTCTTTGTGTCCATGACTTCATCTCCACCTCAAGTGAAGAGTTCCATGAGGAGCGGTCATGTTCTCTAGCTTGGGTTTCATTGGATTCTTCTTATGGAGTTCACAAACCTTGATTTTTTCTCTCTGAAGATTTTTTGTAGGATCCTAAGTATGATCATTGACGTCATACCCTTTCCAATAATACGATTTTCCAATCTTCCTTGAGAGATTCTTGAATCTAAGATATGATTAACCTTGAATTCTTCATGATCCTCAATCTCGATAGATGGTGAAGGATTGGATCTCCCTTGAGCTTCCTTGGGTTCTTCACAAGATAGATCCTTTGGGCTTTAAGTGGTACGTTGTGGCTTTTTCCAAGATCTTTGATGGAGAGCCTTGAGTAAGCATCCCTCCATGATTGAACATGAACTCCTTGTTCTTTACCTTCTTGTTATCTTCATAATGTGTATGCTCCATATCATTTGTAATGATTTGTTGTCCTTTAAAGATCATTGATTCAAATTCTTGAGGAATAGTGTCTTGATTATTCAACACTTCTAGCTCTTGAGGAATAATGTCTTGATTATTCAACACTTCTAGCTCTTGGACTTGGCTTTCCTTGAACAATTGATTTTCACATTTAATTGCTTAAATGATAGCATCATCCAAGGTATCCCCTTGAGGCATGGATAGTGAGAGATACTTCATTTATCTTTGAGGCCACGTAGATCTACAAAACAATATCTTCAAATATGAGGCATAGTTTGCAATCGATGGATCACCTTGTCATAACAATCTTTTTAGCTATTGGACATGTCCTATCAAGTCCTTTATGGTAGATTGAATCTCCTTGCATAGGGAATCCATGGTGCTTGGTCTTGACGAAGGTAGTCTTGCCAAAATATTAGGGGAGCACTAGATTGTGGCCCCCTGACTAGACTAGACAAGGTTTCACAATTACACTTTTCATTACAAGTTCACCCACATAGGGAAAATAATAGAAGAATATGTAATTGATACAAGACCTTCCACACTCGGGACTAAGAGATATGGATAATTGGGCTAGAAATGGTACAGGCGATCCCACAACTCGGGACCATAGGTATGAAGCAAGATATATGGATTACAAGAACTCCATTGAGAGAGATGTACTAGATAGAAGAAATAGCTTGACAAGATCTCATACCACGAGATTACAAAAGGATAAGACTAGATGTCCAAGAACTAGACTAATCAAGACTAAAACAAGGAACACGATAAGAATTGGAATTGGAACTTGGAAAGTACGTACTTGATGATCATGACTCCTTGAGCCCCCAAGATTGGCATTGACAAGATTGAGGATGTATGTGGCCAAGCCCTCTTTATATAGGTGTTCAAGGGCAGTTACAAATCGATGATGTTAGCAATCCAAAATAGGAACTCCACATGTCAGAATCAAGCGCGTAGACAATCGATAGGGTTTTGGCACGTTTCAGATGTGATGGTAACATTAGTTTCTCCAAAATATTAACCAAACATGAGATATAGAAAAATTACGTAGAATTTAAGATTTAAGATGGTTTTCTTTGTGTCCATGATACTTGTTGCCCTCAACAAGTAGGTTTGAGCTTACAAAAATTTTTGATATAACTTAGTGTGATGCAAAAATTGTGGAACATTACAATGGGGATGATCTGGACCGAATGTGTTGGTGGGGATCCAATCTACATCCACTAGGGGACGAACTCCCCATTTGATGAGGAACTCCGGGCCTTCATGTCAGGTATGCTCTCGTAGAATGGCCTCTGGTTCGAACTGGTTCGTGCAATCTTGTAGTACCAGGACTTTGCATCCATACTTGGGAATTGACTTAAACCGCTTGAGTAAGCTCACATAGAATGCATTGTGAAATTGCACATTATCATGAAGGTCTAACTAACAAGTGACTGGATTGATATGCTTTTCCACTTTGTATGGTCCGTAGTATCGATGGTTGAATTTTTGTGTAAAGTTTCAAGGAAGTGTGATATTTCGTGAGCTCACAAGGACTAAGTCCCTGACATTGAAAGCTTCTGCCGGTCTTCGTTCATGATTCACGTACTTGGCCATTTGGTCTTTACTCCTTTGCAGACTTGACTTGGCATCTTCCATCTTAGTCTTCCATTGATCCATGAAAGCCTCGCAATCCGGGTTGTTGGTTGAGAGTGTAGAATCTTGTGTAAGGATGAGCAGGGTGATGAATCCCTTGCTAGTTGCTAGCTCGAATGGTGTCATCTTTGTACTTCAATGGACTAAGGCATTGTAGTGAAACTCAAGGATATCTAAGTGTTTGTCTCAGTCCCTTATTCGTAACTTGAACATAGTTGCGAATACAATCTTTGATCATGTGGTTGAGCTGCTAGGTTTGCCCATCAGTTTGCAAAATCTGAGTTGTGTGCCCAACAATCAAAAGATATCGGTCCATTTCCGACTCAAGAAGTGCCCATCACAATATTATACTAAAGCCAATGGAAGTCCATGGTACTTGACTGTGTATGAAGAATAGTTGGGCCACTGTCTTCGCATTCAAAGGGGGCTTGGTGGGAATGAAGTGAGCTTGTTTTGTGAAGTAATCAACGACCATGAAAATGATGGTGTATCCCTGGGATCATGGAAACTCTATTATGAAATCCATGCTAATTATGTCCTAGGGCCAGTTTGGAATAGGTAGTGGTTGCAAGAGGCCCAATGGTTTGATTTGGTCCTGACACGCTAGTTGGCATGTCACACACATTTCCATGTACTCTTGGACTTGTTTTTTCATTCTCAGATAGTAAAAATGCTTATGTAGAAGCTCATAATTGTGGTGTTGACCTCCATGTTCAACCACTTTGCAGTCATGTGCCTCCCAGAGCAACTCTTTACGTACTTCGAAGTTATCTGAGACATAAATTTGACCTTCGCAGTAGAACATGCCATCCTCAATTGTGTATTGGCTTGATTGAGCCTTCCTTCAAACCTTGTGCATGAGTTCATAAACTTGGGTATCTCGGTCTTGAGCTAACTTGATCGTGATCTTCAAGTTTTAAGGAAATCATTGACATTGTTTGTACCTAGGGTCTTCTACTTATAGCATCTGGCATGACATTCTGCTTCTCGGGCTTATGAACGATCTCGATGTCAAATTTTGGATGACCAATCTTCGATTCGTCGAGCTGGATTGGCTCCTTATCTTTCTCAATTGGGCGTAGAACACATAAGTGTGCGATTCGCCCTTGATACACTGCCTTGTTGGATTTCTTATGCGAGATCTTCTTGGGAATGTGATTCAAGGATGTGGCTCTCGCTTGAGAGTCCGGTTCTCTCTTGGACTTATGAGGTGGCATCTGTGTCCGCTTTCGATGCGGCTTGCCTCTAGGGGCATTGATTCTGTGGTAGTCCACAATGAGGGCCTACCCGTTTTGATCTAGGAGCACTTTGTCCACAACTTTGCCAAAGAAATTAATCATGTGTTGGTCCATGAAGGAGAGCCCAAGGATAATTTCAAAGGTTTCCATTGGTATGATGAGGAAGTCCAAGTGACCAAACCATTGTCCAAGAACTATTGGGACACTCTTCGCATGGCGTACATGGCTATCTTGCCCTTGGACGAATACGATGGACATTCTGAGGTGTTTGCTTAACTTGAGACCGAGGCACTGGGTGTTGGAGCAAAAGAGAGTATTAAGCAGATGGAGAAGCTCAAATGGAGCACCTCTTGACTGAGTAGCAGGACAGGTGAGTGCCTAGTAGCACACACAGGTGAGAGAGAGAGAGAGTGCGAAAGAAGAGAGGCGCAACTGTTTTAGTGGGTTTTCCAAAAGAGAAGTGAACCCTAACTTTAGTTTAGGTTATTATTTATAGGACCTGGCCAAGTTCACACTAAACTTGGCCAAAAGAATAAAAATGACTTATAATGACTATAATCAGCCTTTTAAAGGCCTATACAGAAGTGTACAACTATGAGGGGTCATTTAGGGCCTTTACCCCAACAACCTCCCACTTAAAGGCATAAATGATGCCTTTAAGCTATGTGACTCCCACCATCTGTATACATAGCTGATGTTTTGCTTTGGACAAGCACTTAGTAAGAACATCTGCAGGATTCTATGACGTATGGACCTTAACCAATGTGATAATGCCATCCTCAAGCACTTCTCGAATGAAGTGATGCCGCACATCAATGTGCTTTGTATGTGCATGGAACATGGCATTCTTTGCTAAACATATAGCACTTTGGCTGGCACATCCAAGCATAGGTGCCTTGCTGGGCAAACCAAACTCACAACATAAACGTGCCAGCCAAATGGCTTCCTTGGAAGCCTCAATGGCTGAAATATATTCAGCCTCCGTAGTTGACAGAGCAACAATCTTTTGCAACCTAGAACACCATGAAATAGCACCTCCTGCAAGAGTAAATATATATCCACTTGTGGATTTATGAGTATCCACATCACCAGCCATGTCAGAGTCACAAAAGCCTTTAAGCTCCAATGGATCTTTGCCATAGCAAATACATTTATTCTTGGTCCCTTTCAAGTACCTCAAGATAGATTTGACTACCTCCCAATGAGCTTTGCCAGGATTAGCCATAAACCTGCTAACAACTCCCACTGCATGAGCAATGTCTGGCCGAGTGGCAACCATAGCATACATAAGTGAACCACAGGCTGATGCATATGGAACACTCTTCATGTAGTTGGCTGCATCATCATCCTTGGGACAGTCATCTTTGGAAAGCTTAACATGTGGCTGCAATGGCACTCCAAGAGGCTTAGAATCAGCCACATTAAATCTGTCCAGTACTTTATCAATGTACTTTTCTTGGGATAAATGCAAAGTATGCTGCTGCCTATCCCTTTTTATTTGCATACCAAGAATATGCTCAGCTTCCCCAAGGTCTTTCATTGAAAACTCAGAGTTCAGCTGCTGTTTAAGAGCATTTAGTGTGCCCTTTTTCTTCCTAGCCAGCAGCATATCATCTACATACAGCACAAGAATGATTGGGCTGCCATCTTCATCCTTTTTAGTGTACAAACAGTGATCTGTATGGCTTCTTTTGAACCCATGTTTGAGCATAAATGCATCAAACTTCTTATACCATTGCCTAGGGGCTTGTTTCAGCCCATATAAGCTCCTTTTCAGCTTGCCTACCAGATGCTCTTTTCCAGGAATGGCATATCCTTCTGGCTGTTTCATGTACAATTCTTCATCTAAGTCACCATGCAAAAAGGTTGTTTTAACATCCATTTGGAATAGCTCCAAATCCAAAGCAGTTGTAATAGCAAATAGCACACGTAGAGTGGTCATTTTAACTACCGAAAAGAACACCTCTTGGAAATCAATGCCCTCCTTTTGGGCATATCCCTTAGCAACCAGCCTTGCCTTATACTTGGGTTTGCCATCAAGAGTTTTGATTTTGTATACCCACTTGTTAGGAATGGCTTTCCTACCTTTGGGCAACTCAACAAGATCCCAAGTATCATTTGCATGCAAGACCTTTATCTCTTCCAGCATGGCTAACTCCCACTTCTTCTTGTGCTCACATAGCTTTGCCTCTTTATAAGTGAGAGGCTTCCCCTCATCTGATAACATAATGTAATGTATAGAGGGATCATATCTGTTCATTGGCCTCCTAGCACGATGATCCACATTATCTGGCAATGGATCTACATCAAGAGGTATATCAACATGTCCATTGTTAATGGGCTGCTGCACATCATTTCTAGCCCTATTTTCAGCATGAATAGGTGGCTGCATATGCCTATCAGGAGCGTCATTTTGTTGTCCAACATCATCTGGCTCAAAAACCACTGGATCATCAATATTTTTGGTCCTTTGTGGTGCATCCTGAGGATCAAAATCAGGCCTAATAGGTGGCTGGTCATGCTGAAATCTGACCCTTTTATGGTCATCCTTTGAGGCACAATTATTTTGAAGCAACCTTGCCTCATTAAAAACAACATCCCGGCTGCGTACAACTTTCTTGAGCTGAGGTATCCAAATTCTGTAGCCCATTTCACCTTCTTCACCATATCCCATGAAGAGACCTTTTATGGACTTAGCATCAAGTTTGTTTCTCAGCTTTGGCCTTTTGTGTACAAAAGCCTCGTAGCCAAAGACACGTAAGTGATCATATGAAGCAGGTTTTCCAGACCAAACTGTTGGAGAAACACTCACTAATTGGACATATATTTGAAGGTCAAATCTTAGGAAGAAAACACCATGCCTATGTGAAGGGACAAATTCACAAGTGTATCATATTTGTAAAGTTAGTTCACTTTAGTTCTAGAAGTTTTTTAAAATCACGAGGATACGAAAATCTATATAAGTTAGTTTGTATCAACTGACGCAGAGAGAGAATAGAGAGAAGAAGTAGAAGAAGGAGTTCATTTATACGACTGTGTATAGTCGGGATTCTCTGAGTGAGAAAGCATCTGTAAACTTCTGAGTTTTCATAGCTATGAGAAAGAACTGAGTAAAGTTCTATGTATGAGTCTCTTTCCATCATCTCCATAATTACCTAGTGTGTGATGAGTTAAAAAGATCAAGTTTTCCAATCAACTCGATGCCTGGCATCGAATCCCTACTGATAAGTCATATTTTCATTTATATTTTTCATTCAGTACTGAAGTGTTTTGAAAACATGATGTTGTTGGAGCAACTTGATGCCTGGCATCGAATTCCAGTTGATAAGTCATATTCTAAGTGTGCATGAAATCACCTATAGTTTTGGTGTCCAAAAGATCAAGGTTTTATGTGGGAAGTCGATGCCTGGCATCGAATCCCTGCTGAAAAGTGGCCAAAAACATCCCAAGTCGATGCCCGGCATCGAATTCTTGTTGCAAGTCGATGCTAGGCATCGAATTCTAATTTTAAACAGGCGCTCTTACTATAACAGGAAAGATTTCCAATTTTGGAAGGTCATACAGGGTCATCTTGTGAGAGCCATAACTTGAGTTCTAGAGATCAGTTTGATGCATATGATAGCTTGTTGGAAAGCTCTACTCTTCTAGTTTCAGCCTATAAAGTTTCATGGAGAAATAATACTTGAGCTAGGAGAAATTAGCAAAATACTGAAGGTATGTCATTTCGGTGACTAGGAATTTCTGTAGAAGCAAAGTTCTCACTTTAGGCTATCATTTCTCAAAGTTTGGAGTGGCAATGAGTTAATGGTGACCATAGAGGTGTTCTAGTGTCACATTAATTCATTTCTTGTGGTATTTCATACATCAACAAGTGGTATCAGAGCAGAAAGATTCTCGAGAGCAGAAGACGACAAAGGTACGAGAAGTTTTGTAAAGTTTTCCATTAAAGTTTCAAAGGTGAAGCATTTGAAGACACAGAGAATCAAAAGGTTACTTCAAAAGTATCCTCATACAGAAAGAACTTCAAAAGGTATTATCCTTTATCCTTTAAGCTCACAGGTTGCAGCAGAAGGAAAGAATTATGGCAGATCATATCTCCATTGACAAACTGGACAGAGATAATTACCCCGCATGGGTAATGAGAATGGAAGCCTTACTTATGAGTAAGGATCTCATGATATATGTTACATGTGAAGAAGAGAAGCCAGTATTCGAAGATGAAAGCCGACCAAAGAAAGAGGAACTTGATGCTTTAAAGCATTGGCAGAAGAAGGATGCAAGTGCAAAAGCCTACATCTACAACACAATCTCTGATCATTTGCTACCACACATCAGAGGATTAGAATCATCTGAAGATATATGGAATGCATTGGAGTATCATTTCCAAAGTACTACTAAAGCACGAAAAGCAAATCTATGGTCAGAGTTTACAACATTCAAGAAGAAGCCAAGTCAAACCATTAGTGATTATGTCACTAAGATGAAGGATCTAGCAGATAGTCTTGGATCCATAGATGAAGATGTTGAAGATCACAGATTGATTGCTCAATTACTTGCAGGTTTGAGAGGGGATGAAAGGTGGAAACCTTTTGTCTTATCAACAGAACTTTCATTAAATCATTATGTTCCAGATTTGAACCAGTTGCTTGGTTTGATGCTCACATATGAGCAAGACTTGAAGGGAGATGGAGATAAAGGACAAAGTTCTGCAATGTACATGAAGAACAAGAAGAAAGGAGATAAAGGTAAAGCAAAGGATGAAGAAGAGTCAACTTCTCAAGTTTATTATGCAAGAGGTAAAGGCACTGGCAGAGGAAGAGCAAGAGGTTTTGGAAGAGGAATAGGTAATCAAAATAACAACAAGAAGGCTTGTTGGATCTGTGGATTGAGTAATCATTTGGCTCATGACTGTTGGCACAACCAACAAGGATCAAACCAGAATCAAAACAATAATAGCAGAGGCCGAGGTGGAAGATATCAAAGTAATTTTCAAAGAGGTAGACAAAGTCAAAGAGGAGGCTATGGTAGAGGTGGAGGAAGAAGTTGGGGACAAAATCAATCCTACAACACCACCTACTACAACTATGCAAATGACACACAGAATGAAAGTCATACATCATTGATGATGAACTCAATCAACACATCAGATAAAGAAGATCTAAAGGTATTTTACATTGACTCTGGATGTTCTAATCATTTGATTGATGTCAGAATTGGAAAAAGGTATTTCGAGTCACACAGTTCAAACTGGTGATAATACAAGACATAGTGTACATTCAATTGGAAAAGTGAAATGCAAGAGTGGAGCAGATTTGCTAACCAATGTTTTGTATGTTCCTACAATACCTAAAAACTTGATTAGTGTGGGACAGATAGTTGAAAAAGGTTTTCAAGTCAGGTTTACAAATGAAGGAGTATTTGTGGAAGATCTAGAGAATGGATATAATCAGATTATCTCTGGTAAGAAAGAAGGTAGACTCTTTACTTTAAGAGTGCAAGGAAACATTGGTCAAGCTTTGCTCACACATGGTGAAGCAGTGATTACAGAACTTGATCTCTGGCATAAGAGATTAGGTCATTTCAATGAAAGAGGAATTAAATCTATGGTTGCTAATCAGTCTGTACTAGGATTACCAAATGTGCAAAGTCAACATATGGTTTATAAATGTGAAGCATGTCAAATGGGTAAAGCACACATGTTACCATTTCAAAAGAAAGGATTCAAACATGATGGACTACTAGAGCTCATTCATACAGATGTATGGGGACCAACAAAAGAAGGATCTATCAATGGCTCAAGGTATTATGTTCTTTTCATTGATGATGCTACAAGATGGATAACATTATATGTTTTGAAGGAAAGATCAGAAGTGTTTGGAGCCTTCAAGCATTTTCATGCATATGTAGAGAGAGTAACAGGTCAAAAGCTTAAAAGATTGAGGTCTGATGGAGGGGGAGAATACTTCTCCCAAGAGTTCAATGATTATCTTTGGAATGCAGGTATTAAGAGAGAAATAACTTGCAGGTATACACCACAACAAAATGGTGTAGCAGAAAGAAGGAACAGGACTTTGGTTGAGTTTGCTAGAGCTATGCTGAAGGAGAAGAATTGTCCAAATTATCTTTGGGCTGAGGCTGTAAATACAGCTACATATCTTGTGAATAGATTACCATGTGCAACTCTAAATGGAATGACTCCATATGAAGCTTGGTGGGGTAAGAAACCAACACTAGATCATTGTAGAGTGTTTGGATCAATTGCATATGCTTATGTGCCATCACAGCTTAGGCATAAACTTGAACCAAAGGCAGAAAAATATGTGTTCATTGGTTATGATGAAAAGCAGATGGGTTACAGGTTGTGGAATCCTTTAACCAAACAATTTCTTATTTCTAGAGATGTTACATTTGATGAACAGAAAAGTTGGTATGCAGATCAAAGTCATACAACTGAAGAATTTGAAGAAGAGGTAAGAAGATGTGAGAAAGGAAAATCAATTGTGCAGGTAAATAGAGATGAAGACTATATGCAAGCAAGTACATCCAGAAGTGGATTAACAAGAAGGAATGAAGAAGCTCCTATATTTGATGAAGAAGTGTATCCAGACACATATGAAGAATGTGAACCAAGAAGGTCAAGCAGGACTAGAAGACAACCAGAAAGGTATTCTTGTTGATATATTTAGGTAGTGATGTGTGTGAACACTCTAGGACCGCCGGGGCACTTTTTTCCCTCTTTAGGAGGTTTCTTTCCCCCGGCTTGTATATACGCCTATTGCCCTAATGGGCTACTTATCTTTGTACATTCTCTAGTAATACATTCAGTCTTGTGTGTTGTGCTCCAAGCTTCTTCCTCTTCCTTGTGCTGTTCGCGTGCTTCCGCAGACGTCTAACTCCAACAATTGGTATCAGAGCAGGTCGTTGATTCTTCTAGGGTGCCGTCGACACTCCTCCGTTTGCAGTCTCAGATTCGCACAAAATTTGGTGAGCATACTCAGGGTGTTTTCGAGATCAAAACAGCTTCGCTGTGTGGTGCCGAAATCGCGATCTGAGCTCGTTTCGGCCTCCGAACGCACTATCGCAGTGCTTGTGCAGGCTATTTCGTCCTTTTGTGCCAAAGGTATATACCAGTTTCTGTTCGCCACTTTAAGCGTCTCGAAGTCTGCTACAGGTCTAGCAGAACTCATCTGGGCAGTTCTGTTCAACTTTTTGAGATACAGTCAATTTTCTGCATCAAGGTATTTTAGTCACCGGCAATGGCTGAAAGCAATGATGTATTCCGTATGTTGGCTGTTGAGGATAAGTTGGATGGTACCAACTACCCATTATGGGCTTATATGATGCGACATGTACTGGTTGCAAAAGGATTGTGGAACATTGTGCAGGGTGTTGAAAGACGTCCTGTTACACCTGTAACGACAGGTACTGCAAATACAGGTGTTGGAGCTGATGAAGATGGTGTCGAAGATTATATTCCGCAGATTCCTGTTCGTGCTGCTGTTTCTGTTGCACCTACTGCAGAGCAGATTCGTTGGGATGGCAGAGATGCCCAGGCACATGCATTGATAGCTTTGTCTGTCAAACGTGCCATTATTCCTCACATTCGCTCTTGCAGAACAGCAAAGGATGCTTGGGATACACTTACCACTTTGTACCAGGCTAGGAATGAGGCTCGTGTTGCTTACCTCCGAAAACAGTTGGAGAGTGAGCACATGAATGAAGGTGATTCGATGGACAGTTTTCTTACAAAGATCAAAGACCTGAAGGAACAATTGATTTCTGCTGATGAGGTTATACCAGATAGCTCACTTGTGCAGACCGTTCTGAATGGCCTTCCTGATTCATATCAGAGTTTTGCCTCTACTCTTCGATTGATGATGAAAGGCAATCCGAATGCCTTGTCATTTGAGGAATTAGTCTCTGTTCTGTTGCAGGAAGATTAGTCCAGGCAGAACAGGTCCATTATGCGTGTTGCAGATCAAGCTTTCCTGGCTAGTCAGAAGGGCAAAGGAAAATGGAGCTCTTCTACTAGTAAGCAGAAATCTGCAAATGCTGCACAATCGAAGAGCCAGGATAAAGATGAGAAGAAATCAGAAAAGCAAAAATTGTTCTGCAAGTACTGTAAAGGAAATGATCATATTATAAAGAACTGTCCAAAACTGGCTGCTAAAGAGGCAAAGAAGAAAGAGGCTGGAATGGTTGTTGCAGAGGCCTCTACACCAAAAACAGAGTCTGCAAATCTTGTGCAGGAAGAAGAATGGGCGTTTACTACTGTTTGCAGTTTTGACCCATCTTCTCATGATCAGTGCATGTCTGCAGTAGACTCAGATGTTTGGTACTTTGACAGTGGGGCAACCAAACATATTACCTCGCAGCGCAGTTTCTTCTCTTCACTCGAGCCTGCCCCTACAGGGAATACTGTCACATGCGCCAATAACTCCTCTTATCCTGTTATGGGAGTTGGTAAGATCATTCTGACTACTGCTGATGGTAGTTCTTTCACTTTGTCAGATGCTTTATTTGTGCCAGGGATCAAAAAGAACCTGTTATCAGTTTCTGCATTAGCCAAGATTGGCTTGGTTGTGAAATTCGTTGATGACAGGTGTACAGTCCATGATCTCTCAAATGGCGATGTGATTATTGCTTCTGGCATTTTATGTCATGGGCTGTATAAGCTCATAGACTATGAAAAATCTGTGAATGATTCGGCATGTGCAGTTCATGATTCTCAGGCTATGTCAGATGCAAAGCTTTGGCATGCACTCTTTGGTCATCTGAATTTTGCTAGTTTGTTACGCCTGCAGAAATCTGAAATGGTGTCCTCTTTGCCCAAACTTGAGGCACCTGGAAAACATGTTTGTGAAGGCTGTATTTTGGGCAAAATGCAGCGTTCTTCCTTTCCAAAAGATGGTTCAGTTCGGGCTATGCAGAAATTGCAGCTTGTACATAGTGATGTCTGTGGTCCTATGCAGACACCCTCTTTTGGAAATTACCTTTACTTCGTGACTTTCATTGATGATTTTTCCAGGCATGCATGGGTATATCCACTCAAAGCAAAGTCCGAAGTGTTCATGTGCTTCAAACAGTTTTTGGTTTTGGCTGAAAATCTGTCAGCATGTAAAATGGACACCCTCCGTTCTGATCGAGGGGGGGAATATATGTCTTCAGATTTTAATGCATTTCTGGCTGAACGTGGGATAAAACACCAGTGTACAGTGCCGTATACACCTCAACAGAATGGAGTTGCTGAACGAAAGAACAGGTCACTCATGGAGATGGCGAGGTGCATGGTCAAAAGTCAGGCTTTACCACATAGTTTCTGGCTTGAGGCTGTCATGTGTGCAGCATATGTACTAAACAGGTGTCCCACGAAAGCGTTGCAGTCTATCACTCCATATGAGGCTTGGCATGACCGCAAGCCATCTGTTGCTCATCTGCGTGTTTTTGGTTGTTTGGCATATGCATTAGTGCCTGAACAACATCGCAGAAAATTGGATGATAAGGCAGTAAAATGTATTTTTGTTGGGTACAGTTCTGAAAGTAAAGGCTATCGTCTGTATCATCCACAGACTAAACGCATTCTGGTTAGCCGTGATGTTATCTTTGTGGAAGATGCTATTCAGCCATTGCTTTCATGTACTAAGGAGACATCTGTTAGCTCCAAAGACATGTATGATACTTTGATGCCTCTTTTTACAGGTGGACAGGCTAGCGCTGGTCCTAATGAGGCAACTTCTCAGCCTTTGTAGGTTTCATATGATGATGCAGATCATGCCATTTCTGATGCAGATTTACATGATGCACTTGTTGATGAGAGAGCTGATATTGAACATGCAAAAACTATGCCAAAATGGCTGGTGTAGACTTTGCGTGACAGCAAATTAGATGCACCATTGTCATATCGTACTCGTTCAGGCTCTCATAGTACCTCCTTTGCATCAGATTGCTATGCTATGGCTGCATCTAGTCTTTGTGATGAGAATGAGCCTGTTTCTTTTGATGAAGCACAAAATTCAGAAAATTGGATGGCTTCTATGCAATCTGAATATGATGCTATAATGAAGAATGGTACATGGTCTTTATGTGACTTGCCTCCTGGCAAGAAGGCCATTGGCACTAAGTGGGTATACAAGCTGAAACGTAAACCTGATGGTACAGTTGACAGGTATAAGGCTAGGCTTGTTGCAAAGGGTTATGCGCAGGAAAGAGGCATTGATTTTGATGAGACCTTTGCACCTACATGTCGTATGACTACTGTTCGGAGCATTTGTGCACTTGCAGCCCATCATGGTTGGAATGTACATCAGTTGGACATTAAAACAGCATTTCTGAATGGTGACTTGCATGAAGAAGTGTATGTTTTTCAGCCCCGTGGCTTTGTGCAGAAAGGGCATGAAAACCAGGTGTGCAGGTTAAAGAAGGCGTTATATGGTTTAAAGCAAGCACCACGTGCTTGGTATGAGAAAATACATGCCTATCTGATTGCACATGGTTTTGAGAACAGTCCAACTGAAAGCACCTTATATGTTAAGCGTGCTAATGATGTGCTTTTGATCATTGTTGTCTATGTAGACGACATGCTGCTCACTGGTCCTCTTGAGAAGCATATTGCTGATTTCAAGGCTGATTTGCATGCCTCATTTGAGATGTCTGATTTGGGGCATTCGCATCACTATTTGGGCATTCAGTTTATGCAAGTTGATGGTGGAATGGCTTTGTGTCAAACGAAATATATTGACACATTATTGCAGCGTTTTGGCCTTGAAGACTGTAAGCCTATTGCCACTCCTATGGAGACAGGTTTACGATTGAGTCTTCATGATGCTGGAGATGCATTTGATGCTGTTCTCTATCAGCAGGCTGTTGGATGCTTGATTTACTTATGCATTACTCGGCCAGATATTCAGTTTGCTGTCTCACAGATGAGCAGGTTTATGCATTGCCCAGGAGTCACGCATTGGAAAGCGGTTAAGCGCATCTTTCGCTACTTGAGTGGTACTCGGCTACTTGGGTTGTTTTATCCCAAGGGGGGATCACTACCGCCAGATTTGCATGCTTTTTCTGACTCAGATTGGGCTGGTTGCTATGACACTCGTGTGTCCACCAGTGGTTTTTGCTTCATGCTTGGTAGCTCATGTATATCTTGGTTGAGCAAGAAGCAGCCTACTGTGGCCACTTCCAGTTGTGAGGCTGAGTATAGGGCAGCTTTCACAGCGACTGTTGAGTGTGTGTGGCTCAGACGCCTTATGGCTGATTTGGGTGTTGGCCAGTCTTCTGCCACCACCATCTTCACTGACAGTCAGAGCGCATTGGCAGTTGCTAGGAACCCTGTGTTCCATGCTCGCACTAAGCACATTGAGGTGCATTATCACTATGTCAGGGAGAGGTTCTCTGCTGGGGAGATCAGCTTGGCATATGTGCCCACGCAGGAGAACATTGCAGACCTTTTCACGAAGGCTCTGCCTAGGGAGAAGTTTGAAGCTTTCCGCAAAGCTTTGGGCTTATTTCCTTTTGTGGAGTGATTTCCACATAGCTCGGCACTTCCTTATACATGAGTGCAAGCTCCTTGTTCACCGCATCACTCCCAGGGGGGATTTGTTGATATATTTAGGTAGTGATGTGTGTGAACACTCTAGGACCGCCGGGGCACTTTTTTCCCTCTTTAGGAGGTTTTTTTCCCCCGGCTTGTATATACGCCTATTGCCCTAATGGGCTACTTATCTTTGTACATTCTCTAGTAATACATTCAGTCTTGTGTGTTGTGCTCCAAGCTTCTTCCTCTTCCTTGTGCTGTTCGCGTGCTTCCGCAGACGTCTAACTCCAACAATTCTTATGATACTTCTTACATAACTCAGAAGAACTATGCATATATGGTCAAAGATGATGAAGAACCTCAGAACTATGATGAAGCTAAAGGTAAGAAGCAATGGGAAGAAGCAATGAAGGAAGAGTTCAATGCACTGGAGGAGAACAAGACATGGGAACTTGTTCCTAAACCAAATGGTAAGAAAGTAATTGGAAATAAATGGGTTTATAAAGTGAAGAAGCTTGCAGATGGAAGTATAGCCAGATACAAAGCTAGATTGGTGGTGAAAGGCTATGCCCAGACCTATGGCATAGATTATGATGAGACATTCAGTCTCGTAGCTAAGATGTCAACTATAAGGACAATCATTGCTATTGCAGCTTCAAAAGGATGGACTCTAAGTCAATTGGATATAAAAAATGCATTCTTGAATGGATACATATCAGATGAGGTATACATGGAACAACCTCAAGGGTTTATAGATTCCAGGTATCCAAATTTTGTTTGCAGGTTGAGAAGAGCATTGTATGGATTGAAGCAAGCTCCAAGAGCTTGGAACTATAGACTGGTGAAGTATCTCAATGATCTTGGATATCAAAGTTCAAAAGCAGATTCAAGTCTACTTATCAAAAGAACAGAGGAAGGTACAATCTACATTTGTATTTATGTAGATGACATTATAATCACAGGTACTTCAGATGAAGGAATCAAGGAGGTAAAGAGATTGCTTGAAAAAGAATTCAAGATCAGTGACCTAGGAAAGTTATCATACTTTCTTGGAATGGAAGTTACTTATACAGATCATGGCATATATGTGTCACAAGAAAGGTATCTTCTGAACTTGTTGAAGAAGTTTGATATGGAAAATTGAAGAGAAGCTTCAACTCCACTTGAAGTTAATCACAAGCTCAGTAAATATGATGGTGCAGACTACAAAGATATGAGGAAGTATCAATCTCTTGTGGGTAGTTTGATTTATGCTACACTAACAAGACCTGATCTTAGTTATGCAGTGGGAGTTTTGTCACAATTCATGCATTGTCCAAAGGACCCACATTGGATTGCAGGTCAAAGAGTTCTCAGATATATCAAAGGAACTATAAAGGAAGGATTATATTATCCTTTTACATCAGATTTGAAGTTGAGAGCCTATAGTGATTCAGATTGGGCAGGTAATCAAGATGACAGAAGATCAACTCATGGTTACATGATATATATTGGTGATAAGCTTGTAAGTTGGTGTTCAAAGAAACAACATACAGTAGCATTATCATCAACTGAAGCAGAGTACAAAGGACTTGTGGAAGCAGCTAAGGAAGTCATATGGATGCAGACATTGTTCAAGAGCTTAGGCATTGATCAAGGTACACCTACAATACATGGAGATAATATGAGTTCACTTTATCTTGCAGCAAATCCAGTATTTCATGCAAGGACAAAGCACATAGAGATACAGTACCATTTTCTCAGAGAAAAGGTAATGGAGAAGGAGATTGAAGTGGAGTACACTTCTACTAAAGATCAGTTAGCAGACATAATGACAAAGAGCTTGGATGGTGTGAGGACCAGCAGATTCAAAAGCATGGCAAGAGTAAAAGAAAAGAAGATGATATGAAGAAACAGGGAATGTCAATTAGTGATTGAGGGGGAGCTCTTGGAGAAACACTCACTAATTGGACATATATTTGAAGGTCAAATCTTAGGAAGAAAACACCATGCCTATGTGAAGGGACAAATTCACAAGTGTATCATATTTGTAAAGTTAGTTCACTTTAGTTCTAGAAGTTTTTTAAAATCACGAGAATACGAAAATCTATATAAGTTAGTTTGTATCAACTGACGCAGAGAGAGAATAGAGAGAAGAAGTAGAAGAAGGAGTTCATTTATACGACTGTGTATAGTCAGGATTCTCTGAGTGAGAAAGCATCTGTAAACTTCTGAGTTTTCATAGCTATGAGAAAGAACTGAGTAAAGTTCTGTGTATGAGTCTCTTTCCATCATCTCCATAATTACCTAGTGTGTGATGAGTTAAAAAGATCAAGTTTTCCAAGCAACTCGATGCCTGGCATCCAATCTCTACTGATAAGTCATATTTTCATTTATATTTTTCATTCAGTACTGAAGTGTTTTGAAAACATGATGTTGTTGGAGCAACTTGATGCCTGGCATCGAATTCCAGTTGATAAGTCATATTCTAAGTGTGCATGAAATCACCTATAGTTTTGGTGTCCAAAAGATCAAGGTTTTATGTGGGAAGTCGATGCCCGGCATCGAATCCCTGCTGAAAAGTGGCCAAAAACATCCCAAGTCGATGCCCGGCATCGAATTCTCGTTGCAAGTCGATGCTAGGCATCGAATTCTAATTTTAAACAGGCGCTCTTACTATAACAGGAAAGATTTCCAATTTTGGAAGGTCATACAGGGTCATCTTGTGAGAGCCATAACTTGAGTTCTAGAGATCCGTTTGATGCATATGATAGCTTGTTGGAAAGCTCTCTCTTCTAGTTTCAGCCTATAAAGTTTCATGGAGAAATAATACTTGAGCTAGGAGAAATTAGCAAAATACTGAAGGTATGTCATTTTGGTGACTAGGAATTTCTGTAGAAGCAAAGTTCTCACTTTAGGCTATCATTTCTCAAAGTTTGGAGTGGCAATGAGTTAATGGTGACCATAGAGGTGTTCTAGTGTCACATTAATTCATTTCTTGTGGTGTTTCATACATCAACACAAACCTCTTCAGGGATGTCACCTTTCAAGGACATGTGAGGGGATCTATTGCAAATATGTACTGCAGTTTTAAGTGCCTCTCCCCAAAATCCATGAGGGAGATTAGCTGTGGATAGCATGCATCTCACCCTCTCACAAAGTGTCCTATTATAGCGTTCAGCCACACCATTAGAAGAGGGGTTGTATGGAACAATAAGATCCCTCTTAATGCCCAAATTTTCACAAAATTTCTGAAATTCAGCACTTGTATACTCACCACCATTGTCCGAACGCAAGCATTTCAGCTTTCTACCTGTTTGGGTGGTCACAAATGCATGAAAGCGCTTAAACGCAGCAAATGCTTCATCCTTAGATTTAAGCAATTGAACCCAAATTTTTCTAGAAAAATCATCAACAAAAGAGATGAAATACAAAGCACCCCCCATAGATTTGGTGGGCATGCTACATACATCAGAATGAACAAGATCAAGTACACAAGACTTACGAGACACACCATAATAAAAGGAACGTTTCACTTGCTTTCCATATTGACATTCATTACAAAAATCAAGCTTTGTGCCTTTAGCATCAAGCTTCTTTAAGTTACAAAGCCTAGTGAGACCCTTTTGGCTCATATGGCCAAGTCGCTTATGCCACAACTCCATATGGGACTGAACTTTAGCCAAAGCAATGAGCTTGCCTGATAAGGCTTTCCCATGCAAGCAATAGAGAGTTCCCTTTTTTATGCCTTCCACAATCAGCCTTGATCCCTTTGTCATTTTCCATGATCCTCTCTCAAAGAGAATTCTATAACAATGCATATCCATTTGACCCAGAGAGAGTAAGCTTTTCTTGATCCCTGGTACATAACGCACATCATGCAAAACCAACTCATTAGTGCCATTTGTAGAGAAATGCATTGTGCCAATACCCTCAATGGAACAAGCATTATTGTTTCCAAGGTATACATGGCCATGACTGCCTGCAGTAAAAGTAGAAAAGCACTCCTTGATAGGAGTCACATGAAAAGAAGCACCAGAGTCAACTATCCATGTCTGCGCCAATGCATCTTTAACAGTCAGCAAAGCATCGATAAGATCACTTTTGGTGATCGACATGTCCTGTGTATGAACATTCAGAGAGAAATCATATGCATAAGTATCATTAGCTGATAGAGTAGTGCACAAAATATCCTCAACATCTGACAGCTCCTCTATGAATACATTAGAGGCCACATTGGCCTTCTCTTTGTCCTTTTGGTTGTCCTGTGCATCAGTCTTGTCTTTTTTCTTGCCCTTCTTTTTATCTCCAGCATTCCTATTTCTTTCAAGCTGTGCCTTGTAATAGCAGCAATCAGGTTTCTTGTGGCCTTTCCTGCCACACTGATAGCAAGTCACATCATTGCTTTTACCTTTGCTGCCATTACCTCTTTTCCTGCTCTTACTATTGTTCCTTTGTGTATTATTACTCCTCTTATCTGTCCTGCCTCTAACCATGTTAGCTGAGTTGCCACCTTCACCACCTGCTTTTCTCCTGATCTCTTCATTAAGTATAGAACCCCTAACACCATCAAAAGTCAGGTTGGGGTTATTGGACAATGAGACTACCAATGTCTCCCAAGAGTTAGGAAGTGTCATAAGCAAGAAGATGGCTTTAAGTTTGTCATCAAAACCAGCCATATCTGAGTCCTGCAATTGTGACAAAGTACCTGTAAAGAGGGATAAGTGTTCAACTGCACTCTTTGACTCATCAAGCTGCATACCAACAGGCTTCTGCATCAAATGCACTTGGTTCACAGACGTAGTGTTCTCATAAGTTGCTTTTAGTTTTGCTCATATTTCTGAAGCAGAGGTCAGCCCTTTGAGATCTACCACGATCTCATCAGAGACGGCCATCTTGATATACGTAACAACTTTCTTGTTCAAGATCAGCCAAGCTTCCTGTGACATATCTTTTGGTTTTTCCGCTTCCAATGCCCTATCGAAATCCTTCAAGAAGAGAATACCTTGCATTCTCTACTTCCACAAATCGAAACGTGTTCCCTCAAAATGTTGAATCTCAAATAGATTCGTCACATCTGAGGAGGATGACGCCATGATTGCACGATGAAGAAGTTAATATGCTGAAATTTGGGCAAAAATGCACCAAATCAGAGTATCACTTCTAAAAATGATGCACAATGGCTTCAAACTGTTGTGGAAGCAAAATGGAGCAAAAAATAGACCAGTTGGACCACAAGATTAAAATCTGTAATTTTTTGAAATTACTTACAGAAAATTCCAGCAAGTCAATTTATGCTTCAAATCAGCAAATTTGACTTTTCTTGACCTCAAAGTGTATACATAAGGCTATAAGGAAGCCTTTAGGAGCAAAAGGGAGCAAAAGCCCCAAATTTTCTCTTCAGAATTTTGAAAAATTCAGAGAAAATCCCACAATTTGTTGTACATAAGCAAATTTCTCATGCCACACTTCAATACATGAAATGTTAAACCTGTATATTGCTGTTTTGGACTGTGGAACACTTGTATACACCTGTAAAACATCTGGAAATAGCCTGTTCTGAGCAATAAGACAAAGAGGAACAATTTCTTTGCGATGAAATCAAAGAATATTATGTGAAAAGAAGTTTATGCTGCACCAAAGGTGTGGTGCTGCACTTTTAACCATTTTCTTCGTGACAAAACTCAGAAAAACCTGCAGAAACTGAAGTAGAACACTCCAGAAATGCAGATGTCGCTGTTTTGGGCACCTTCTTCGCGATGAAACGCGAAGATCTTGCAAAATATGAAGAAAACCCTACTGAAAACTGAAACACAACTGCTCGAATGCCTCAACGGAGCTCTGATACTAGTTGTTGGAGCAAAAGAGAGTATTCAGCAGATGGAGAAGCTCAAATGGAGCACCTCTTGACTGAGCAGTAGGGAAGGTGAGTGTCCAGTAGCACACGCAGGTGAGAGAGAGAGAGAGAGTGTGAAAGAAGAGAGGCGCACTTGTTTTAGTGGGTTCTCCAAAAGAGAAGTGAACCCTAACTTTAGTTTAGGTTATTATTTATAGGACCTGGCCAAGTTCACACTGAACTTTGCCAAAAGAATAAAAATGACTTATAATGACTATAATTAGCCTTTTAAAGGCCTATAAACAAGTGTACAACTATGAGGGGTCATTTAGGGCCTTTACCCCAACACTAGGCACAGTCTAGTGTCATGAAGTTGTGTGTAGCTCTCGTGTAAGCATGACCGGAGTCTTTTCCCCTCGAATCTTCAACGTGATGAAAACCTGATGCACCACATGTAAGGACATTAGGTTGCATTGGACTTTTGCGCTGGTGGATCTCTCTCTAATGAGTGGATGAGTCCGAGTCTCCACTATAAGTTTTAGTTATCTTTGGTCGGGAAGTGGATGCTTCATCACCCAAAGATCCCTTTATTGAGTGCACTCTTGTCTCTTTCTGACACCTCCAACATCGTTCTATCATTAGGGGAAAAAGTGAACCCTGCATGGGCCTTGTAAGGATCCCATTTTTAGGGATTAAAATTAATCTTGTGTGGTATTGAGGAAGAAAAAAAAACCACTAGTGGTTTTTAATATAAAAATACTATTCCCAAGAGACTAGATTCGAATTCTTTCCCATGATGGATTTGTGGCTATTAAGAGCCGTTGGATAATTCTCACGAACGGTTGAGATCGACTAGTATGCATCTATCACAAAACGACAAATTTGCACGCTCAGTGTCCTTGGGTTCGTGGGTATTTCAAGCCATTGGAGGTTCCTCGTGGATGACACGATTGAGCAATGTGGATCTGGTAGAAAAAGACAAAATATAGCAATCATATCACTTGTAAGATATGGGAAAAAGGAAGTGAGAGAGTACAATCAAGTATGGGAAAAAGGAAGTGAGAGAGTACAATCGCGTGGGTACCTTACTTCCATCGGATCTTGCTCACGAACGAACCGGATTGAGGCTACTTTCTCTGGCAAAAAATGACAAAATAAGGCTTATTAAATGCATGGCAAGTGGGAAAAGCAAGAGAGAGAATGCATGGGGATGCCAATGAATCTAGTCCACTAGATTTTTATCAATCTGACGTCTCAAATTGAAATGCACTCAATCCAATCTTAAAGAGATCTTGAGCATTGGATCAATGGGTTTATCGAACGACAAAGATTGAAAGGTGCATGTATTTGTTTTTCTCAATCTTGACCATTGGATTTCTTGCATATCTAACGGCCTAAACATAATTTCGATGACGAAATTTGAATTTCATGGTTTTGAAACCACTAAGTAAGGTGTACCATCACATTTTGGTTGTTTTGACCAGTCCAAAACCAAGGAAAACTAGGCCTAGCCTACTTGATTGAGGCCCTAGACTGTGGCCACCACCCTCCTCTCATTGGTCCATCACTAATCACCCCTTAATCTAAAAGGGCCATGCAGGGTTCATTTTTTCCCCTAATGTAGGGTGGCTCTCTTGGCAGTTGCGGCACACGAGCCACAAATCCTAACAAGGCTAACCCGATCTGCTCAAGGAGCTTGATTTGGGGTGCATGGAGGGCACGCTAAAATTTACCACAATGGTTCTCGATTGGTTTTCATTGAGATGGAGTTTGGTTTGTATAGGTGTTGGCTTCTCATTTGTTTGATGGCCCTTGGTCATTGGACTTCAACTGGCGATTGGATTATGCATCATTTAGCCATTCGACGATGCGTGCTGCCTGCCAATTCTGGGGGTATGTTTCTCCGCTTCTTTGTGACAGTAAGGGGAGCATCCTTAGGGAAAGTCATGTAAGCAATCCACATCTGATGTGTCCTAGATGTGAAGCATGAGCTTTCGATACTGTGAGACATAGGGGCGAATGAACTTGTCCTGTTGAAGGCTCCTCCACTTGTCCCTTGACTTGAAGGCTTCATTCCAAGGAATGAAGTAGCCATTGAGGGCACGCTTGAACTAGTCCCATGTTGTCCAAGCCTCCTTCTTGTATTCTACCATGTACCATACAACTCCTTTGTCACGAAGGAACTAGCCGACAATCAATATGCAGTTGTTGCAGTCAACACAGAGGATATGGAGGTAGCACTCCATTTCGTCGATCCATCTGTTGATGGAAATTGATTTGCGACCACCTCGATATTTGTCCGGTGGCTTCGGCTTGAAGAGGCCAAAGGAGTCAAGGTCATCTATATCGCTCAATTGCATTGCTTAAGAGCGGAAGGGTTGATAGAGTCGGGGCTTGGTTGAGGGTCTAGTCGGGGGTTTGTTTGGGAGTCCAACTGTGGGTTTGGTTCATTGGTTTGTAAGTGTTGAGGTTTTCAAAACAGGGTTGTTGGTAACCCTTTGTCCCCCCTGTGGGGGGACTCTGAGGGGTCGTCAGTCTGTCCTTGGGAGTATGTTGGGGACCTCCCAGACACCTCCAAGGGAAAATTGAGCCGTTCTTGGGGGGTGCATTGGGGTCCTTGGAGGCTCCTTTGGGGCACCTCGGGAGCACCTTGAGGGCTCCTTGCAGGGGTGTTTGGGCACCATTTCTCTTGTTTTAGGGCATCCACATCCCTCCTCCTTGGCTCCTCCACACTATGTTTGCACGGAAGCTTGTTTGGATATGGAGGGCTTTGGGCAGTTTGCTTTGAGGCATTGATTTGTGAGTAACTATGAGGGGGACCTCGTAAAACATCTCACCTTCTGCAAGCTTTCAGTGCCTTCCAAGAGACCTTGTGACCCTACCTCCAGCCCCTTGCTCTTGGGTGCAGGTTGCCTTCCTTCTTGTAATGGTTGCCCTCTGTCTTCAGCTCATGGAAATATAATCTACATTTTGGTAATCTCTTGTATTCTTTGCTCGTACTTGCTATGTCTCTTTTGGACTTTACGAGGCTTATAGGGCCTCATCGGCTTTGGACTACTACTAATGCTCTCCATTTTAGGTGCATTCATAACATGGTATCAGAGCAGTTTCTCCTCCCGACTGATCTCATTGGCTAGTCGTGAGAGCGATGGACTTTGATTGAACAAATAACTTCTCAGGATTGGTCTCTCCACTTAGACTCATTGTGACATATTGCAGAGATAAGGGAGATTGACTCTTGGGAACGACATGCCTCGATCAAACATCAAGGGTGACTAGAATGTGTAGTACGTTTTGGGCCGAACCAAATTTTGGAGTACTCTCCATCAAGCATGGAAAGGGAGGAAAATTTTAGCCATGCTCATCATGATTTTGGTGAAGGGCCATCACATCTTCACGAGTATGAACTGCCTATAAAACCTGACCCAGATGCTACTCGTCTAGCCCGGCTTGAGGATCTTCTCATGAAACTCATCGAGGTTAGTCTACACTATGCTATGTGCACTCGAGTTAGGTCTCTGTGGACTCAAGTTAACTCATGTTAACTTGAGTTAGAAGTCTATAGAGCTCTTTGGGAAAAATTCTTTCCCCATGCTCTCCATGGGGATTGAACCCAAGACCTCTTCCTTAACCATAAGGCTAAGTGAATTACTTGTTTTAGAGAGCACATGAACCTATGCTTAAGTCTAATCTTGAGATCTTTGTCCTTACATGCGAATGGAAAAACCAGTCACATGCTCATTTCATAGACTTACTTTATAACATTCTTCTCCCCTTGGAAAACATGTTTGTCCTTGAAAATAGAGCTATATATAATAAATTGTAGGCATACCCCCAAGCATCATGTTCTAACCTAGAAGACCATGTTTTCATCTATGTGGTGGGATTCACCTCATGCTCCAAATGAATAGAGGAGAATCTATTGGTTGATCCCTTCCCAAATGATTCAAGATACTATTTGGCTTTGCATTGGATAAGTTGAACCTAGTGCAAAGTAGGGAATGAAAGATAAGGATGGACCAAAAAACATCCCTCGCTGATTCACTATTTTCATTGTGTGCTATTTGGTGACCTTGAAGCTCTAGCTAGCAAATAACACCTTGCAAGCATAGATATGTATTTCTAAACAAAAATATCTGGTCTCAAAGAAGATCTTGGTTACTTGAGTGTGTTTTTCCATGTCAAGCAGAGGTGTTTGTGTTTTTAAACAAGAACTTACAACCTTGATCAAGAAGTGTTTCTAAACACTTGACAATCACGTTTTGAAACCAATTTCAATGTCTTCATATCAATGGGTCTATTTGAAATTGGTGATACCTAAGTCACTTTCATGTTTAGATGTCGAAAAATCTTTATGTGTTTATATACTTTAGTTTTCATGTGCAAGTTTTTTGTTTCTACCCACATAATGTTGATAATTTCAAGCTTCAATATATATTTGTCTACATCTCATCCCTCATCCATATGTTCATTCCAAAGGACATACTATTGGCACCAATTATAACCTCTTGAAGGATTTCATGAAAGTCTATTAGCACACATCTTCTCTTTGGAGTCGTTAATGGGTTTGAATGGAAATTCAATAGAAACCATGATGTTGAATATTGGAATATCTAAAATGTTAAGGGCATATGAGTGCTAGGATAGCTTCTTTTTTGTTTGAAAACTTAAACAAGCATTGCATCATATCTTATAATACTTCTCATGAAGCGTCAATTACCATCATCAATGTGTACTAGGACAAAACCTCTTCCACAATTGATCAGATGTCAGATATTTTATTATTTGATTATTAGGCATCAAGATTCTCTTTCAAAGATCATAGATTACTTTGAAAAATCTCAAAGATATATCATACTTTGTAACAAGTATATCCCAATCGAACACATGATCATTAGACTTATGAATGAAGTTCCTAGCTCCTATGAAACCTTTATCACAACATTGTACAACCATGAAAAGGTGTTCTAGAACTCTTGGAATGAGGGAAATAGCCACCACTATAATATGAAACATAATATTGTTACCTATCTATGGAGGAAGAAACAAAAGATAACAAAACATGATGAAATTATAAATTAAAAGAACTTACATAGAATGTTCTATGAGCATGGAGACTCCATAAAGAGAGAGCGGAATCTCTTAACAATAAGCTAGAGTGAATAAGCTTGTGAGGAGTAAGGTGAGGGCCCCCTCATATGGAGAAGAGGGTAAATATCCTTAAATGTGGGATAAAGAGAGCTTGCATGAGAACACATATTGAGATTTCCAAAAGAGTGGGGCATAGACATCTCAACATGACGTAGGTGGATTGCTTCTCCTACATGACTCTATGGAATGAATCAATTATGGAATCCAAAAGAACATTTGAATAATCAAAGCCCCAATATTATAAGCATAACTTTAACTCCACTTTTGGGAAATCTAGAAAAATGTACACTTACAAATTTAATGGCAAGTTTACTAAGCCCACTCAAAACAAAACTCTTATAAGTTTTTCTATGACACAAAATCAGCCCTCTAAGTTTAGCAACACTAAGCCCACTCAAAACAAAACTCTAATAAGACTCACTATTCAAGTGTGAAAGTCTTTATCTCATGTAAGAATGAATCTTCATCATTGTTGGAAGCATTCCAATATGATGGTGATGCTCAATTTATAAAACATAGACTCTCATAATGCTATATCTTCAAAAAGTCTACGTGGAGCTAGTCAAGCATTCCAGGTAAAGAAGATCATTCTAGGTAAAGAACATGAACAACACCCCATGCACTCAAACAAGCTACTCAAGCATGTTATGATAAGATCCATAAATTCGTTAAGTCGAATGGATTTCATAGGAGTCTAATGAAGATCAATCATTATCTTATCAACATAGTTCCTTCGTATCCACCATCATTCTTAGCCTATGACCTTATATTGATCAATTTAGATGATGATTCAAAAAATAACTTATTGGAAAACTTCATGAAGAATATTTTATTATTGATCTTGACCTACTTCATTAATTTTTTAGTGATGTAAGTATGGAAACTACATGAGATCATATTCTTATCTCAAAAGTTGGATTGTTCCATGTCATTTCTACTCGCACAATTTCTATACACATCAAGCACCACATGAAGCTTACTTTAGAGGATACTATATAACTAGGGGATACTCACACATACAAACAACTTGTTTGCTCTTTGAATTGCCAATCCCCCCCCTCCCCTAAAAGGATAGATAATTTGGATACTCACAAACAATGAGATTAGGTTGAAGGTTAATATTAGCACTCTTTCGATAGATAATATGCTAAAAACATAAAGTGAAATTACTAACCCCTCCCTCCCCCTCCCCTCCCTACCTTCCTCCCCCCTCCCTCCCTCCTCCTCTCCTCGCCAGCTCTCCCTCCCCCCCTCCCCCCCTCTCTCCCTCCTATTGGAACTATTTGGATAGATAATAAGCTGAAAACATAAAGTTAAAATACTAACCCTTACGTCTATAATCCTAATGGGTCATTTATCTTTGTATATTCACTTGGAAATTCATTAAGTGTTGTGTTGTGCTCCAATTTTCTTCTTCTTCCTTATGTTTTTCATGTGCTTGCACAAACCTCATACTCTAACACAGATCTTCATCGTCTTTATCTTCTTGGTGACTCAAATTCATTAGGAGTAATGAATCTTCATGTGATTGATGCATTGAGTAGTTGAAATCCTTTGTGTTGTGGTTCCTAATATTATTGTTGTAATTGTGTCCATCTCTACCTCTAGTGTTTCCAAATGCACATCTACCTCCTCCTTTATGAGTCCTTCAATTGAACCAAAAATTTTCAGTGGTGTGGCTGGTCTCATTACAGATGGCAGAAGGTTGGCTCTCTTGTCTTTTTTACTTGTCATGCATTTCGGCTTGCTCTTGCTTGCATAGTTGGCTTGGGAAGTCTCCCCACAATCATCTTCCTTCTTCTTTCCTTTGTGCTTCTTATCTTTCTTATCTGATGTTACCTTCTTTAAATTTTTTTTTGGCCTCTTGATTGAAGAGTTTTCCAAGGAATATGTTGAAATCAATTGTCTGTACATCCATGATAAGATCATAGGCTATTGTGAAGGATTTCCACTGCTTGTCATTTCTTATTCCATTTAAGATCTACCTCATGATGGCCTCTTCTTCAATCAGCTCTCTAATTGAATCTTATTGATCTAAAACCTCCTTGACTTTAGTGACAAACTTTGTGATAGTTTGTTTTGATGTCTTCTTCATTTGGTGGAACTCATTCCATAAATGATTGTTCCTAGGTTTGGTGCTAGTAGAGAAGAAGATCTCAAGTGCATCCCAAGTCTCTTGAGATGTTTTAGATCCTCTAATATGTGGTAATATTCTCAATCATTGAGGGAAATCCATCATCCATCTTGATGTAGCTCTAATACCATTGTGAATACTTGGAAAAGCTTGAGTAGTAGAAATTTGTGATCCCAAGTGTTGAATTTTGGTTCAGCTAACTAGCATAGGATCATCCCTTTTGTTGTCGGAGATAAAAATACACCTTATGAGATTAGTGTAATAAGACACCTTATGTTCTTTGGATCATCAATGAGAAATGATTGATACAAAACATATTGATTTGCACAAAGACTAGATCAAGAGACTTGTTATTTTTGGATGGTTCATGCAACTTCAAATGCTCAGTACTACTTGCTTGATTGCAATTAGCTAACTTCCTCTTAGATGAAGGTCACATATAGGGTGGAGTAGCTAATATGAACAAGGGTTGCATTTATCATCAATCAATGAGCTAATTACAAGATTAAGATTGATAGGTGGTAATTCTAACTTTTCAAGGATGTGCAGAGATAGACCCCGAGACCATGAATTACTTGTTTCTCACAATCTACTAAACCAAATGATATCACAATTTTTACCCATATATTAGACGCTTGAGTAGGGGTACATGATGCACAAAACATGTATCTAGATAGAAGCATTTGAGCAAACTAAAGTGAAAGGCATTATGAATCTTCACTTTAGAAGGTAGCTCCAACTTGAATGTGACACCATTGTATTCCTTCAAAGTTTTTTAACGGCCATACCAGCCATGGCCAAACTTGGGTGTGAGATTGGTAGGTAGAGAGATATTTTGGGCACTGAAAAGCACCAAATTGCCTTTTGTGAAGAGTTCGGGTTGACCTTGAGCATTGTGTCATTTGATGTACTTGTCCTTTTAGCTTTGCAAATGTTGCATGACCACTTGTAATCAAGTTTGCCACTCCTCCAAAAATGCATCTGTATCAAGATCCATCACTTTTGGTTTCCTCCCTGCCACAGCCATAGGAGTGATCACCTCTTTTCCAGTTGCTAACTTAAATGAAGCAAATTGTTTGGCTGAGTGTGTGGTGCTATTATACTAGAATTCCAATACTTACAAATGATCGTACCAATCCTTTTGATTGGCTAGTACATAGGCCTTGATATAATCTTTGATGCCTTGATTGAGGTATTTGGTCTATCCATCTGTTTGTGGATGATATGATGAAAAAAATGAAGCCATGTGCCTAAAAGCTTGAATAATTCTTGCCACATTGTACTTAGAAAATGACCATCTCTGTGTGGTACAATGGCAAGTGGAAGCCCATGGTAATTGAAAACATGTTTAAAGAAGAGTTAGGCCACTTGAAGGGATGTCAGAGGTGGCTTGGTTGGAATAAAATGTTCATGTTTGAAAAGACGTAGATGACCACAAAGATTGTGTTGAAGCCCTAAGATTCAGGCAAGTCTACTATGAAATCCATGCTAATTACATCCCATGGTTGAGATGAAAGAGGCATATTCACCAAAAAGCTAGAAGGGTTGATGTGTTTAGCATTCACAAGTTGGCAGGTAGGGCATGTTTTGACATACTCCACAACATCTTCATGCATTTTTGGCCATACAAAGGGTCTCACTAAGCGACCATATGATTTCTTTTGTCCTCCATGGCCAGATAGCTTACAGTCATGGGTCTCAAAAAGTAGCCGTCTTCGTATATCTTCATTGCTTGGAATGAAGATCCTGCCTCTTGAATACCACGATCCATCTTTAAGTTCATATAATCTTCTAGTAGTTGCTCCCTTATGCTAGGCCGTCTGAGCAATATGTGTATCCATGTTAGTGGCTTCTCTTATCTCCTCTAGGAAGTCTGATTCCACCACATTGGCTTCTAATATTTTTGGCATGCGATAGAGTGCATTGGGCATAACATTATGTTTGCTTGATTTATGAATTATTTCTATTTCATATTCTAAAAGAGTGTCTTTCCATCTAACCATTTTTTGTAGATAATTGGGGTTGTATCTAAAAATATTATAGAGTAACATTATCAATATACACTTTGGTGTTCTTGTCTAGAACATAGTGTCACCACTATATTAGGTTGTATACCACTACAAACACCTCTTTCTCATGTGTTTCCCATTTCCTCTGAGCGTCTGTAAACTTCTTGGACAAGTAAGCTACAAGTCAGCCCTCCTTGCATGAGCACTTGCCCCATGGCTAGATGAGGGGCATCCGAGTGCACTTCAAAAGGTTGTGCAAAATATGGTAATTTTAGAACAGGAGCTTGAGTCATGAATTGTTTCATTAGCTTGAAAGTTGCTTTGGACTCTGAATTCCATGCAAAACTTGTATTACTTCTTGTAAGATCTGTCAATGGGGCCATAATGCATGAAAAATCCCGGATAGCCTTCCGGTAGTATTGGAAAAAACCCACAAAGTCACGTACTTGAGTGGTAGTGTGAGGCATCGGCCACTGTTGAATTGACTCTATTTTCTTTGGGTCAATTCTTTATCCTTCATGAGACACCACAAACCCTAGAAAGTCTATTTCTTGTACTATGAACACACTTTTCTGGTTTGGCATACCATTGCTTCTCATGAAGTCTATACAAGACTTGGCACACATGCTGCTTGTGTTCTTCCAATGTACGACCGAACATTAGTAAATCATCAAGGTTATTGATGAGAAAATCGTCCATCATATCACAAAAATATACATCCATAGCCATGTGTTGACAGTATATGGGAACAAGCAAGTACGGACACACATGCAGATCTAGCACTAAGGCAACCCTTCATTTTTTTCAAAACCCTTACATCATTTTAAAGTGATTCTCATCACTAAAAACCCCTGTAAATACCATTTTCACCTTTTTGTAGCTCCATTTTGTACAAGCCGAGGAGTCCTCGAGCTTGAGGAGCCTTAGAAGTAGTTGCCTGCCAATTTTCATATTTTTTAGATCTCGTTTGAGCCCTCAAATAAACCCTGGAACCTAATTTTTAACTAGGCCGGACACTAGGTCTGGACAGGGCCAAAGCTAGGCAAAAACTATAAATAGAGCTAGAGAGCTCATTTTTGGGTAGCTTCTTGTAGTTTTGAGCTT
Organism: Ceratopteris richardii; assembly: GCA_020310875.1. Classification (NCBI taxonomy): domain Eukaryota; kingdom Viridiplantae; phylum Streptophyta; class Polypodiopsida; order Polypodiales; family Pteridaceae; genus Ceratopteris; species Ceratopteris richardii. The sequence goes on from CM035424.1 coordinate 67,430,025, forward strand.
GTATGAGAACTTTGTTGCAATAGAAGTGAATCCATTATCTTACTCTCTTTGTTCTTGCCGTGTGTGTGCGTGTGTGTATATGTGTGTGCATGTTAGTGTGCTTCTCACTCACACATTTGTGCCTTCACTTGCTCGAGGTCTTCATACCATCCTCATGTCTTCCCGGATTGACATTAAAGGAGGTGCTACTCATCACTGAGCTACACCAAATTTTGGCGCCGTTGCCGGGGATTCGAGCTTTGAGGACGAGCGTGTGATGGTAAGACGTAGAGAGGACGCGTTGGAATGGTAAGTAGTAGGTAAATTTCTGATTTTTCTCCATCTCCATCTCCATCTCCATCTCCACCTCCATCTTCATCACCACCTCCACCTCCTTCTCCACTACATATTCCCTCTTCCTTGTCATTCCCCTCATTTGTTGTGTGCGAGTTTGAGAGAGAGCGAGCGCGTGCATTTGTGTTGTGTGTATTTTTTGCATGTTCTTGCAGGTACCAGCTCCATCACCATCTCCAACAAGCTCAACAGGTACAGAATCCTTCTGCACAGGCCTCGAGGCGTTGAGCTCGAGCTATCGCGAAACTTCGCAAACTTCGACTAATTGCGTTTCTGAGTGCACCACGACACTGCCCAGGCTGAGAGCTCCTAGGATCACTAGACAGAATTGATCCCGAGCTATTGCGACACCTCGAGGTATCACGACACTCACAAGCTATCGCGACACCTCACGAGCTATCGCGACACCTCACGAGCTATCGCGACACCTCACGACCTATCGCGACACTTGGGAGTATCGCGACACCTCACGACCTATCGCGACACCTCACGAGCTATCGCGACACCTCACGACCTATCGCGACACTTGGGAGTATCGCGACACCTCACAACCTATCGCGACACTTGGGAGCTATCGCAATACCTCACAACCTATCGCGACACCTCACGACCTATCGCGACACTTGGGAGTATCGCGACACCTCACGAGCTATCGCGACACTTGGGAGCTATCGCGACACCTCGACCCGACCTATCGCGATACATGGGCTTAATGCATGAAAATTTAGAGTAAATTAATTGACTGAATTGAGGTATCTTTGGGTTTAATCTTGGACACATTGGGAGGATATGAGAGCCTTAGGAGTGGGCAAAAGACCTAGAAACCAGGGAGGAATTTCCTGAACCCTGAGAGCCTGTTTGGACCCCTAAGTGCCTGAATGGTCATAACTTCACCATACGAACTCCGATTGATGAGATTTTGGTCTCGTTGGCCTTTAGGTGGTCCTAAGATTGAGGGGGTACAGTGAGTTACTCCAGGGGGGACTGAAAATATTGATGTGTGTCTTTCAATTACTTGTGGTAATAGAGCTATACTGACTGGTGAGCTTTTGTAGGAACATTGTGTGCACTCAAGGCAATCCAAAGCAAGCTAGCAAGGGTGAGTACCAAGCTTGGGAGAAGGCTTCCTGGGCTTGTGTAGCAGTCTGGTCAACCAGCTAATTGAGGTTGGAAGATCTCTCAACCCTCCTTTGTCAATTCCTAGCCTAGGCTAAGTACGACTTAGGTGTGGTAATTAATTAGGGCAACGTTAGGCACGAATCAAGTCCAAGAGAATTAATCAACCAAGTGCAAGAATTAAGTAGGTCTTAAGTGCAAAAACCCTAAGGGAGAAAAGGTAAACTGGAGTCGATCACTTATCAAGTGCGAAATTCACTTAAGTACTCCTGACGACGCGATTTCAGACAAGATCATAAACATAATATTCAACTCAAAAGAACAAAGTGATTGGTGCAAATTAACCTGCAAGGAGAGTGTGCTTGGGTCCAAGGGGGTAGATAAATCAGGCATATGAACCTTAGATCAGGCAGACACTTAGGCCGAGACAGACAAAGCCTCAGATCTTCTGAAGCTAGTGTCAATCACACTGCCAGGTCTTGGGCCCAGCAGTTGAGTGATTACCCATACACTCCCAGATCAGAAACAAGTGATTCTGAGATGTCCTATCACATGGAGAGACCAGTAGGTAGTTCAGGGGTGGCTTATCTAGAAAAGCCAGAGGGACCTTACAAGACTCAATTGGAATACATCAGGATGAATCGTCTAGGTGCTCGCATCTACGAAGACGGACTGAGAAGATCTGTGGTCCAGATTAAGAACCCCGATCAACCCCATGGACTAGAACACCCGGTGGTGAAGTTTGAGAATGGAGCATACCTAGATAAAGAAGGGACTGTATATGTAGTCACCACCCTTCCTGATAGAACTGATGAGTTTGGAAATGTGATTGCAGAAACCGATATGGGTGATATAGAGCAGGGAAATTTAGAGAAAGAGCCGAGAACTCCCCGCGGTAAATCTGTCTTGACCAGAATCATGACTCCAAAATTGATTCCACAGGATAATAAAAGCATACATTTGCTTTTAAACCGAGAAACTGATGAGGCCTTTTGGAGGTATAAGCCTACCTTGTCTCATGAAGTAGGTGCTCTCACAATCTATGAGTTTAAAGACCCTGATAGCCCAGGCAAAGTAACCTACTTAGACAATACATCAGAGAAGATCTTCGTGGTCACCGAGCATGGCAGACATGCCTACACATGGAAGGGTGAATTTGTTTTTCCCCAACCTCGGACTAATGTGTCATACAGTCACCAAGGAGCTGGGACCTCCCAAGCTCATGGAGCTCAAAGAGATAGAAGTAGAGACAAACCTGAGGTAAGTTTTGCCAACTCCCTGGGAAGAGAAAGAACGGGAACGGAAAGGAATAGAGTGGAACTTGAGAGACATAGAACCCCATGGAATCAAAGGAATGCTGACGATTTTCCTTTGCCAAGGCCGAGAGAACACACTAGGACCCTGCGACCAACTCAACTGGTGAAGTCCATGAAGAATTACTTCGATGGCACTGGAGACCCTTATGACCATGTGGCAGAATTTCGGCAAGTATTGAAAACTGAACAAGTAGAGGACCTATTCACACAATATAATGCTTTTGGTCTAACCCTTAGGAACACTACCCTTACGTGGTTTCAACCACTGAACGAGAGGCATTTCAGAAACATAGACCAACTCTTAGAGGCATTTATCATTAAGTTTTCTAAGAGTGGAATCAGGCACAACACTTCCTCACTAATTCATAGCTTCAAACAAACACCTCAAGAGACGGTCAGACTAGCTGGAAGAAGATTTAGGCAGTACCTGGAGAGATGCCCGATGCCGGAGTTACCCACACCAGCCAAACAAGTGGCCTTGTTCTTAGATGGATTGTTGAGCACCAAGCTCAGGTCATATGTGTATCTGAAGGACCCCAGAACGATAGAAGAGTGCGTGCGCATGTGCATAGACATTGAGGACAATCTAGGTGAGGAATTAGAACTATAAAAAATCTATAAGGATTCTGATAGCTCTAGTAGCCTCACATCTGGTCAATCCACATCCATTGAGGAACTTGCAGAGAAGGTAGCTCAAAAACTAGGTGTCTCTAGCAAACAAATTCAGAGATTTGCCGCAGTTAAGCGGTGTTACACTTGTGGCGGTGACCATATGGCAAATGTATGTCCCATTATGGCCCAACCCCAGGCGAATCCTAGTAGCCAGTACTGCACCATAGAGCGTAGGTACACCAACCACACTGCACAAGACTGCCCATATAACAAACAAACTGTTAGGCAAAATTACCCTCAGCCATATCCAAAACAAGGTAGATACCAGAATCAGTACCCACCACAACAATACAACAGACCACATCAAACTTATCAGCCACCTTATCAAGGGCAGCAGAGACCTCAACCAATCCTAGTGCAGCAACCCCCTGCTCCAACCAATGTGATCCTAGTGAAATATGCATCTGCTGAAGAAAATTCGAACAGAGCCATAGTCCCAGTCACCCCATTGCTATCAGACAGTGATCCAAGTGACCATAGTTTTGACTCCACACATATTGATAGCCCACAAGCTTACTACATGCAGTCACCCGAGCATAACGAGTCATACTATTATGAGGACCCAAGTGAAAATAGTGGGGAGCCTAAGTATGCCAATGTCATGTACACAAACCCCAACTCTAGACCTCAACCTAGGCATGTACGACCCCCATTTCCTAGAGGACCATGCTTCAGATGTCAGGGAGATCACCTTATACGTGATTGTCCACTGCCTGCCCCTACACAACCTCAACCAGTAACAATTCAGGGTTTCTGTCAAGACTGCGGAAAAGAGCATCTCCTACGAGATTGCCCAAAGAACCCTAATAACATGCCTAAAATCACTCCTATCAATGTTGTTGGGTTAGTTGTAGACTCCACAGGGAGTGTGACTTCCACTGCACCTGTGCAAGTAATCACAAGAGCCCAAGCACTACAACAAAACCAAGGTGTTGGTCAGGAAAAGAGCCCCGAGGTGAGTGAAACAGAGAGCATAACCAAAAAGAGGACTAGAGCCTGGAAGGATAGTCGTGAAAGAATGAAAAGGCAATGGGCAAAAAAGATGAGCGAACTTGAAGAAAGCTTGAGAGAAACCAAAGCAAAGATAAGTGAACTCGCATCTCAAAACCACTCTCACACCAACCCTCCACCACCTCTCCCTTTACCCGCCAATCCACCTTCTTCCATTCCCCAACCTTTCAATACACCGCCCTTAACCCACCCACCACCCAGAGTAGGATCCGTCCTAGCCGATCCCACTCCCGAGGACCTAAACATGATGCTTAGAGCATATCAGGCCAGAATCCAAGAAGGGCCAAACGTAACTGATCATGAAAAGTGTTACCCTAGAGCAGAACTAGAGCTAGAACGAACCAAAATTTGTGCTAAGATGGTGGAATTGGCTCAGACTATGTTTGAAGCCAGTCGCCTCTTTAACATCTCTAGTTCAGCTAAGACGTAGTTACACTTTGATGGACTACTAGAACGAATAGAGAGGCTAATTGCACAATCAGAAAAGGAACCTGCCTCTCAAAATAAGGGCAAGGCAAGTGAGAACGTGAGCCTACCTCCCCAGGAAGCCTACGTGCCTAACTCTACGGAGCCAGACACATCATCTTCTATGAATCGGTTCACACCAGAATTCCTACGAGAGATTCAAGAAGACAAATGGGCTAAAGAAAGTGAAGTCCCTCCTCCCATTGAACTTCTGGATGATGCACACGAGCAATTCCCACAAGACATCCCATCCATTTATGAGGAGCATGAGAGCATCCACTCTCAAGAGAGATTAGACTTTGAGTCTAATTCTCTACAAGAATTACCACATTTCACAGGCCCATGGGAAACCAAGTCTACTTGTCTTAGAGCGCCCACAGTCATGATAAGAAATGAAGATTCTATCATACCTAGAAATACAAAGGTAGTAAAGAACACTAAAGTGCAGTGCAATCTCACTTTAGAAGAGCTACTCAAAGTTAAGCCAGAAGTGTGGAAACATGTAGCCAAACAAGTGCCAGACATAGCAAAATCGCGCTCCCAAGTAGGATCTCATAGAATTGTGCCTGAAATACCATTGGATAAGATAGGAGACATGAGTGAAGGAGAAGAAGGAAATACCTATCTCCCAGTTACTCATCAGGGTTACACAACCAAGGCGATTTTGGACTCAGGTGGAGGAGTTGCAATTGCTACAACTTCCCTATGGAAGTGATGGGGCAAGCCAGCACTCCGACCAACGAGAATGAAATTGCAGATGGCTGATGGTCATATTGAAAGGCCCTTAGGATTGCTAGAAGGAATAACTCTCACTACATGTGGGGTTGAGTTTGAGCATACTTTTGCTATATGCGACTTTAGCAAAAACCAAGCCTACGAGATGATTTTGGGAAGGCCATTTATGCGGCAATTGCAAGTAGTCCAGGATTGGGGAACCAATTCCTTGTATTTGCAACATCTAGGTGTTACAACCAAAGTCAATCTTAAGGATTACTCTCATAGAGACGTACTGCCTATTCAATGGAATCCCATCCATAGAGCCAAAGATGAGACTGAGTCTGTGCATTCCATAGAATCCGGATCCTCGTGGATGCATGAAGACACCCACTTATGGATGTGTAAGGTAGCAGTAGAAGAAGAGAAGAGAGAGAAAGCCAGAGAGGTAGGTGCAAAAGAAAACCATAGATCAATTCAAGACCCAGCCTATGCACCTGTAGTCTTTCCTGATGAGGAATTTGAACCCCATGGCTGGGCAGAAATCCTAGCAACAATGGATGTAGCCATCAATGAAGAGCAGTGGACACCTCATTGTGATGAAGATGGCTATGACATTTCAGTCTTTTCAATAGAGCCAATCATGGGAGATGCAGTTTTAGAAGAATGCGAACCTAGCCTTGATGCATTTGAGGATGCGAGTGACTTCGATCTAGAGTCAATCATCATGGACCCACCTTTTGCATCAGATGAAGAATACTTCTATGAAGTAGAATTTCAACCCCAGAGGCACGGAGAGCTTACAAATGAGGTGAGGTTAGCCACACAAGTAGCTACTAAGAGCGGAGGAAAGAAAAGAAAGAAGAAGGAAGTCACTCTGGAGGCAGAAGAATCCTTGTTTGAGGTCCCTGAAAAACTTTAAAAAATATGAGATAGATGACAGGAGAGTCATGATCAGAATGCCTAAACGAGAGGCACAATCAGGAGAGGCCTATGATAACAAAGAAACCACAAAGAAAATTGTGGTAGCCATGGAAGAAGGAGAAGAGAGATGCACGTACATAGGCCATGACCTGACAGAAGAGGAAGAACAAGAGCTAATAGCCTTGCTAAGAGAATACAGAGATGTATTCGCTTGGAGTTACAAGGATTTGAAGGGGGTTGATCCAGACATATGCTCACACACTATCCCCATGACCTCAGATGCCAAACCCTCTAAGAAAAAGCCATATACATATAATGATAATTATGCTCCCAAGATCAAAGAGGAGATAGATCGACTAGTTGAAGCTGGATTTATCTATGAAATTGAGCACACTGAGTGGGTATCCCCCATTGTAGTGGTGCCCAAGAAAAACGGAAAGCTACGTGTGTGCATTAACTTGAAGAAGGTTAATGCAGCCACAATTCGAGATAACTATCCGCTTCCTATCACAGAGCATCTCTTAGAAAGAGTAGCAGGCAAAGAAGTGTACAACTTCCTCGATGGATTTTTGGGCTACAATCAAGTAGCCATAGCTCCAGAAGATCAGCATAAGACGGCATTTGCCACTGAATGGGGCATTTTTGCCTTTAGAGTAATGCCATTTGGGCTTACCAATGCACCAGCTACCTTCCAAAGGCTGATGTGCCATGTGTTTAAAGAGTTCCTGAGGAAGAACTTAGAAGTCTATGTTGATGATCTTTGTGCTCATTCCAATATTAGGCAAACCCATATTCCCGAACTCAAACAAATCTTTGACAAATGTAGAGAATATCAAGTCTGCCTGAACCCAGAAAAGTGCGTCTTTATGGTCAGGCAAGGCAAGATTCTAGGACACATAGTGTCAAAGAATGGCATATCCATTGATGAAGAGAAAGTGAGAGCCATAGCAGAGTTACCTAGGCCAAGGAATGTCAAGGAAGTACAAGCTTTCATGGGGCATTGTGGTTACTACCGCCGGTTCATTCACATGTATGCTGTCATTGCAAAGCCCATGTACGGACTTCTGACTAACTTTGAGTGGACTGATGAATGTGAGAATTCCTTCCAGGAGCTTAAATGAAGATTATGTTCAACACCAATCTTGACCACACCAGATTGGAACAAGCCATTCCATGTTCATGTGGATGCATCCAATTACGCTATTGGATGTGTACTCGCACAACCTACTGGTGAAGGTAATATGGATCTCCCAATTGCCTATGCCAGTAGACAATTGAATGCAGCTGAACGAAATTACACCACTACTGAGAGAGAAGGCTTAGGCATGGTATATGCAGTTAAGAAATTTAGACATTATTTGCTTGCAAATAAGTTCAAATTTTTTACTGATCACCAAGCTCTACTGTACCTGGTAAACAAGCCATGTAATACAGGCAGATTAGTAAGATGGTTTCTCTTACTAATGGAGTATGACTTTGAGGTAGTAGTGAGAAAAGGCAGAACTCACCTAAGAGCAGATCATCTCTCAAGGCTCACATCAGGAGAAGCCCCATAAGGAGTGTCAGATGACTTACGTAATGCTTACTTGTTTAACTTGGAAGTGGTACTGCAGTGGGCTAAGCCATTAGTGCCAGTGTTAACCTACGGGCCTAATCACTCAGTAATGGCCACACAGGATAGAGAGGTAGTAAAAGCCCAAAAGTATCACATCATGGTAGGAAGTATGTACAAGCACACGGATCAAGGGATCTTGGCTTGTTGTGTGGAAGAGGACGAGCACGCAAAGTGGTTGCAATTAGCACATGTAGGTGCATTAGAGCAACACTACTCAAAACAACGAACCCTGCAAACATTGAGGAGACTTGGAGTGTACTGGCCAACTATGGAAGCAGAAGTCCATAGAATGTGCAAGGAATGCCCAATTTGTCGCACTAAGCCACCAGTGGAACATGCCACCCTTTATCGCGTGTCTCTAGTGCCAGATTGGAGCGAGCCACTAGTGGCGTTTCTAAGGACGAAAACATTCCCTCAAGATATGACCCTGACGAGACAAAGAAGTCTAGAACAAGAGGCCCTAGATTACTCACTCATTGGTGATAATCTATACAAGCGCGGAAAAGATGGTTACCTGAGACTATGTGTTCATGAGAATGAATATCTAAAGATCTTGGAAACTGCTCACCAGGGTGTAGCAGGAGGACACTTTGGTCTAGATAGGGTGATCAAAGCAATCCTATTCGCAGGATTTTGGTGGCCCACCCTTCACATGGACGCACATACCTATGTGAAGAGGTGTGAGATTTGTCAGCGAACCTAGTATCCTATACGCAAAGATGAGATGCCACTGAAGCCCATTATGGGCGGACGTGCATTCTCTAAGTGGGGAATAGACTTTGTAGGTCCTATCAATCCCCCAGCTAAGGGTTCCCATGCTGAGTATATCATCGTTGCCACGGACTATCTAACCAAGTGGGTAGAGGTAAAAGCCACAACGAAGAACGACGCTCAGACAACTGCTAAATTCTTGTTTGAGAATGTATTCACAAGATACGGGCTACCTATAGAGCTAGTTAGTGATAGAGGCACTCACTTCTTGAATGAAGTTATTGAAAATCTGCTCCAAGAATTCTTGGTAGTGCATAAGAAGTCTGCCCCCTATCACCCTCAAGCCAATGGGCAAGCCGAAAGCACCAATAAGATCCTATGCAATGTATTGACAAAATTAGTGAACAATAAATGCTCTGATTGGGACAAACAACTACACCATGCTGTTTGGGCATACCGAGTCGCCTACAAAACGGTACTCCAAGCCACCCCCTTTCAGATGGTATTTGGCCAAAACGCCGTGCTACCTTTGGACTTCTTAATACCTACATTGAAAGTAGCACAAGAGCACGAATGGACGGGTCATGAACTCTCCTCTAGACTTTTTGACCTTGAACGATTAGGAGAAACAAGACTGAGAGCAGCTGCAGGGATATATGCAGCTAAGAAGAGACAGAAGGCATACTTTGATGCCCATGTGAAGGATAAGGGCTTGAAAGCAAGAGATCTAGTTTTAGTCTACACATTGAAACAACACGCAAGGAAGCTAGAAAAGAGAGGCTACGGACCTATGATCATCAATAGGATCTCCACGAGTGGAGCAGTACAACTAGCCACTTTAGAGGGTGATGTTCTCCCAAACTATATTAGCGGATGCAGAGTCAAGTTGTATCAGGAACCCCTCACGGAGGAAATGCTAAGTCGACTCAATACTGCTTAGCAACGTAAAGAGGAGGAAAAACGAATTCGAGAAGAAGCACAGGCAGAGGCCTTAGAGCGCATCAGACGAACGAAGTTGAGGAGACAAGGGAGGGATCAGCCTATGATTGACACTCAAGAGTCTCCAGGCTATCACATTGCCATGTGTGAGGATTCAGGTGAACGTACCCATAAGATAGTGGATCCACGACCTTTTGTGACCCTAGAAATAGGACAAAGAGACAGCACAACAAGCGTGAGAGCTTTAATTGATTCAGGAGCAGCCACAAGTGTAGTTCGGCTTTCTTATTGCCAGCAGCTGCAATTGGAGGTAAAACCCCTAGAAGCATATCTGATAGGATTAGGAGGTGTTGAAACCCCTTGCATGGGAGAGGTGGATCTTCCCCTCTACATACAAGAGGTCCTCATGCCAGCAAAAGTGCTAGTGTGTGAAGACGAGGATCTGACCGAGCCTCTGGTCCTGGGCCAAGACTGGATCTACGATCACGCAGTCAACCTCAACCTAAGAAGTGGACTTCTTCAGGCCTGGTTAGGCCAAAGCTGTCTCACGATTGAATTAGAAAATCAAGCACTCAAACCAATAGAACAGGCACCAACTCCTGGTCCTTCTAGGAATCCACATGAAGATAACAATGTTGTTCTTGTCCAAAATTCTATGGTGCAGAGGATTGTCAATCTTACTGAAGGTATAGGAGCCAATAAGGAGTTCCCAACTGATCCAAAGAAGATTCTAAACAGGCAGACCGAACATCACTCAACACGAAGGAGGCCACTGATCAAGAGGCAGGAGCGCCAACCCGTGCAACACGGAGCACCTCGTGGCGCGAAGCAGATCTGGATACGCAAGGATGGAAAACCCACAACTCTAATAGTAGACTCTCGAGGAGACAACAAACAAGCCACACCATCACAGACACAAGTGAAGGAGTACCCTAGGAAACCTCCTAGGCACACCACATCTATTTGGGTCCCTAAGCGGTCAAGGAAGGCTAGCCCCAATGCTAGACACATATGGGTGCCCAAGGCCTGTTTACGAGCCCAAATAGCTCCAACTCTAGTTACTGGCATAATTCAACACTCTCAAGTCCTCTCGACTAACAACGCAGGAACTCTACCTAAATACCACTCTGACCCACACTCAGTCACATCGAGGAATGTCTGGAAATGGGTACCCAAAAGGTCCCAAATACATCACACTCCCATCCAGAAATCTTACCTGTCTTTAGTTCTAAGAGCTACGAGTCCTCTATCAAAGTTTGGAGAATTAAACTGTGTATCAAACCCCCTGACCCAATTTTGTAAATCCGTCCACTCTAACACAGGAGCATTCTGAGCCCATTGCATAACCAAAGTATGCATCTAGGATGACACTGACCTCTAATCACCACTCACACCTATCACAAACACTTCACCACTAACCACTGACCTCCGGGATTGTCATGTTAGTATTGTGAAGGGAACACCATTACATCTTGTTTCCTATGTAACACTAATGTGCCTTTCTTCTTCCAGCAGATAAGCAACCTACTCTCATGGCAACAGCAGCAGGCACAAGCTCTCAGGCAGGCTCTGGTGCTCAAATCAATTGGGATGCCATGCCGGTGGAGGCCCCACCAACAGCTCGGCCTGAAGAGTTCATGAACGTGCGGAGAATTCCTATTCCAGATCCACCAAATGGCTTAACCGAAAGAGTAAAAGGGCACTCTCATTGGTTCAATGAAATGCCAGGAGACTTGGGAGACGCAGATCATATATGGGAGTCCAAGATGGAGTGTGGAGGAGTGTGGTGAACCTTCCAGTTCTTTTCAAGAGAATTCAAAACCTTACAGAATGCAGCTCCACTTTAAGATATCTGGCACAAAGCAGGATTAAAAACTTATTTTAGTGCAGCTCTGCCTAAACCCGATTTCCTCAAGTGCTACTACCTAATTGCCACATTGAAGCCGACAGGTGATAAAGATCATTCAGGCACATTCTGGGTGCCCTCCTTATCAAACCAGGAAGAAATGAGGAAGTTTGAATTGAATATTACCTTAATCAGGGAAGCCCTTCAAATGTATGGCACTCATGTACCGTCGGATCGCGATCCCTTGATACTAGACTCGATGAAGAGCAACAGAATCAAGAAGCTAAAGGAAATGTGTGCCCTCACCCCTAACATCACCATACCTCTGCGAATGTGCCTACAACACTTCGCATTTCCAGCTCAAGACCGCTTCACCCAACCACACAAGAAAATATGGTATGGGTTATATCTAGCAGAGACTGGAAGCTTGCCCATTAAAATGCCTGTATGGATCTTGGACCAAGTGTATGAAGCAGGCAAGCGGGGTGTGAGGAAGCCTAATCTACACGGCTGCTGTGCGCTTACAAGGATTATCTATCGATGTCTTGCATATGACGTGCCGGTTGCCAGAGCCCTAAAATATTCACAGCTGGAGTTTTTCAAAGGACGGAAGTCAGGGAGCCAGCCTGCGAAACGAATGCGTGGATCACTCTCCCAAGTAATGATCCCTCACGAGGCCACGACCGAAGCTTCCCCCAGAGAAGAAGCCCAGGTCGCACCTTTCACGATCCATCTTCAAGGAGTTCAAGCAGGGGACGTGGTACAGCCCACCCCATCCGCCCCTCCACTACCTACTGAGGCCGAGTTTGCATCTATGGCCGCTTTAACTGAGGATCCCAATTTTGATTTTGAAAGATTCCTGCAGACGGCCCACTTATCTGATAGTGAAGATTTTCCTGACAATGCCGATCCGGGATCATCATTCCAAGGAGAACATCCACAGGGCGAGACAAGTAGGGTACATTTGGGAGAAGAGGCACCACATACTCATGGTTCTAGCACATAAAATCAGGAAGAAGAACGGGGGAATGAACCAGAGGAGAGTGAAGAGGAGGCCCCTGCTTACACAGCACAACTCAAGCGGCTATACAAGACAATCAAGCAGGTACAGAGAAGACATAAGATGACAGAAGAGGCGAACAGAGTCCTAATGAACCAAATGCTGCAGGCCGAGAATGTAGACCCACATTTTGTTGAATCATTGAATCTGTTGGCGGACACATGTGGGATCGGGGAAGCAATGAGGACAATGGTCTATCGGGAGAACCCTACCTATGATCAACGAAGGATTGATACACGACCCCGGCGAGGAAAAATGATTCAAATGGAAGTCTCTACTGCCTTGCCTACCACAATTTCAGAGGATATTCACATGACTAACCCAAGTCCCACTGATGAACAAGATGTAAATACACAGGTACCATCTCCACCGTCACCTTCCATTCAACCCTCAGCACCCTTCTCCACTAGTCTTTCTGAACAACCGATATCCACCCATCATGAAACCATTGTACACACCTCCGTTTTTACATCCTCCCCCTTACCCACATCAATCACTTCCGCCCAAATTTGTGAATCTCACACAGGACATCCTGCCACCGATCAAACCATAATAGGTTACCCTTCCTATCTCCCCACCCTTGGACAACCACTTGCCACTAGCCAGACCTTATCCCATCCTTTTCCATTCACCCACACATTTCCCGTCTCCCAAACCCTATCCACCACTTCCCTTGTAACTGCCTTAGGCTCAACCCAAGTCACACAACCGTCATTCTAGACAAACCTTGAAAATATACTCCAACAGGTGGAGAATTATAATAAAAAGTCCCTTCCCCAACCCCACTCCCCCACATTCACTGCCACCACTAACACACCACCTACCGTTCCCGTATTCACAATTCACACTTCACACACTATCACATCCGACCCCATGGATATTTCACCATCCACAGGAGCACCCACCGCCACGTCTGTTCCACCATCATCACATCTCACTTCACTCATAGGCACATCATCCACTTTTCCCTTCCCTATTTCCCGACCCTTTGCATGTTCCACCTCTACCCATGCATCCACATCATTTAGTAATGCACTAGACACCATGGTTGAAGCGGCCACTCAGCTTAAGCAAGAGTATAAGCTATTAGAAGAAAATAACACAGAGTTGTGCAATCTCTCGACTCAACTCCAGGCACGAGTCGATGCCTTGGAACTAGGTAATACAACACTACAACACCAGGTGACTGATCTCCAACAATCAAAGACAGAACTCGAAGCTAAGTATGCAGAGACAGGCAAAGCTATGGAGGAACAACTCAGAGAACAAATGGGCCGCAATGCGAGACTTCAATGCAACATGGCTCTACTACGTCGTCATCTAGCAGCGGCTCAAGAAGAGAACAGAAGGCTACAACAACAAAACCAGGAGAACCTAGAAGCGGCCATGGAAAACACCCCGGGAGCACCCATTGACCCTGTTAAATTCCAAGCCATCCCCTCAGAAAACATACAACAAATATTGGAAACCTATGCCAATCTCTTAGAAGCACATGATCAGCTTGCTGACCAAGTCAAAGACCTACAAAAATCCCAAGTGCCTGCACCACACCAACGAGAACCTAAAGAGATGGCCAACGCTGCAACCTCACCAGAGCCGGAATTATCAGTAACCAATGAAGTACGAGAGCTACGTCAGCAGGTGGTCGAGTTAAAAATTAAATTATTACAATATGAACGAACCCCCTCCCCACCTGATCAGCCAAGTGAAGAGGAGACCATTGCCATTCCGGTGGAAGAAACATTCGAAGATAATTATGAGCCACAACCTCTTCCAGGTGGCAGGATCACTGAAGAGGGACACGATACATATGAGGAACCCCCGTCAGCATGGATGAAGCAGGTAGAGGAGATGGGCCACACTCACGAAGAGCGGGTTGCAACCCAGATGCTAGCCATGAACACCATAGAGGAGACCATACTCAAGTCTGAATATTTCTCGAACTTGGCTCCTAGGCGGTTGATAACTAGCTCAGAGTTACAATATAAACCTTATTTTGTATTGTTGGCGGACTACAATGCTGAGATCAAACGCATAACCAACAAGTATCCCTCTTTCGCAACACAGTTCGAACCCGAGGACATCCCAGAGGCAGCCAAAAAAGGGGCCATATTCCAGCCCATATGGAGGCAAAAGTTACTGGAGACCTATCCGGAAATGTTACGAACATGGGATCATGCTCCCATGCATCTGAAATATAACCCATGCTTTGGACCGGTACAAAGAAGACGCTCCTGGAAAGCATTCGCCATCAAGGTTCAGAACAATGTGAATTGCAAACAGTGGCTGAACTACCCCAAAATCGCACCACCGACAGGCCCACCTACAACAGCGTACATGATGGCTACCATCCGATATTGGCTTCCACGCCTCCACTCCATGCCAGATGTAGCTACACAGATGCTACTCAAGATATTTGATATGATGCAGGTTGTGCTCAAAACCTTCCGCAACGTATGTAACATTCAGCCTCCGATTCCCGGCTTCATCAATGGTAATTATGACCTCCTGTATGATATGAGCACAACCCCAAGCATACGAGTTGCTTATGCATGGCACACACGCATCAGATATCTCCCTGCCTGCTATAAGAAAACTTTCGACGACATGTTCACCACGGGATTTTGGGAAGCACATTCAGAGGTATTTGCACCACGACCAACCCACCTGCTGCAACTATTTGCATGCGAGCAAACAATGCATTCAGAGCTCTACACTACGCCACAACCTAACATGCCTGGAGCCGTGAATTGGGATGCCCTCCAGAGCGATTTGGTCCGGGGACTACGTATAAAAGAACAAGAATTGGCAACCGACCTCCTGCAGAAGTACATTGATCAAACAGTGGAGCAAAGGTCTGTCAGAGGCGACAGACCCTAGGGGGGGGGAGAGTGTTGACAGTATACGGGAAGAAGCAAGTACCGACACACATGCAGATCTAGCACTAAGGCAACCCTTCATTTTTTTCAAAACCCTTACATCATTTTAAAGTGATTCTCATCACTAAAAACCCCTGTAAATACCATTTTCACCTTTTTGTAGCTCCATTTTGTACAAGCCGAGGAGTCCTCGAGCTTGAGGAGCCTTAGAAGTAGTTGCCTGCCAATTTTCATATTTTTTAGATCTCGTTTGAGCCCTCAAATAAACCCTGGAACCTAATTTTTAACTAGGCCGGACACTAGGTCTGGACAGGGCCAAAGCTAGGCAAAAACTATAAATAGAGCTAGAGAGCTCATTTTTGGGTAGCTTCTTGTAGTTTTGAGCTTGTATGAGAACTTTGTTGCAATAGAAGTGAATCCATTATCTTACTCTCTTTGTTCTTGCCGTGTGTGCGTGTGTGTGTGTATGTGTGTGCATGTTAGTGTGCTTCTCACTCACACATTTGTGCCTTCACTTGCTCGAGGTCTTCATACCATCCTCATGTCTTCCCGGATTGACATTAAAAGAGGTGCTACTCATCACTGAGCTACACCACCATGGAAAAGGTGGCTACTCTAATGGTTAGTCCAAAGGGTAGCACTAGCCATTCAAAGGAGCCATAGCGGGTTCGAAAAGTTGTTTTATAAACCTCCTTTGGAGTGATACAAATTTGGTGATATCTCAATTGCGGATCCATCTTAGTAAAGTACTTGACCCCTACCAATCGATCAAGAAGATCTTCGATTCATGGTAGTGGGTACTTTTTTTTAATGGTTTGTTTGTTAAGAGCACAATAATCCAAACATAACCTTGATGTGCCATCCTTTTTTGGTAACAAATAGCACTGTCGTGCCATAAGGAAATTTCTACTACGAATGTAGCCAATGTCCGAAAGCTCTTGTAGTTGTCTTTTGAGTTGTGGCATTTGGGTTAGGTCCATGCAAAAGGGAGCTTTGGTAGGTGGCATCTAGCTAGGTACAAGTTCATTCTTGTGATAAATATCATGGGAGGGTGGCAAGCCGTTTCGTAGTTTGCTAGGGCGAACATCTTTAAATTCATTTAACAATGGTAGAATGCTTTCATCACCCACTTCGACCTCCGAACTTTCTTCACCAAGATCTACATGGGCCACACATAAGAATGCACGTTCCCTATTTCTTATGTCTTTCCCAACTTGATTAGTTGTCACCCATCATTAGAGTTTACCCATAACATCCCATTTTTATAAGGGAATTGCCTCTATTTTTGCTTGACTTTGCTTTACCTATGAAGACTTAGGCGTGTTGTTTGCAAGATAAATAGAGGAGAGTCCTCGACTCCTTCGCATGGTCATGAAGAAGAACTTGAGTGTTCCCACGTCCAAAGAGGCAAACAACACTCTCGTCAAACCAGGTGAAGCCCAACATCACTTCATGAGTGTCCATGGATACTGCAATAAAGTCAAGGTTCCCACTCCATTCTCCAATGCATAATAGTATATCTTTGGCCATAGCAACAACCTTAATTGTTTCAGTTGTAAGGTGGACAATGATCCATATGTCCATGTTTGACTATTTGATACACAATATGAACTGTTGGAAGCCGGGTAGGATGATGCTAAAAAATGTCAAGCCTTTCAAGTTACACTTGGTGGTGAAGCAACCAAATGGCTGACAGAGTTCACCCCTTATCATTTTGGGACTTACGATGCTATGTGCATGACCTTTCTACAAAGATTTTGGAAGGCAAAACGACTAAAAAATTATTTATCACACTATAGTATATGGTCTAGAAACCTACTCAGACAATTGGAGACTATGCTTCTCTATTTAGAAGCATCTTGAGGTAGATTTTGGAGACATCTCAGTTTATCATCATAGATAAGTACTCTCTCAGCTAGAGGATCTTTATTAAGAAAAAAATCATAGATGAAAATACAAGGTGGAGATGAGTAGAAAAGATTAGGATTACATGCTAGAGCAATTCTTGAACACTCAAAGCCTAGCATTCATGGAAGTATCACTAAAGACTATTCAAAACACTAATTCCGAAGTGTCTACCATATTCGCCATGTACTTGCAACAACTAGATTTTTAAGGTAAAGAGGAAGATTTGATAGCACACTTGGTGAAAATGTCCTTTACGTGCTGAGCTTTGTATTTCTATGCTTCAAAATTGATTTGCACTGTTAAAAGTGCACGTGATGGCTAACACAAAAAATTGTAGGTTATGAAGGAGTTGAAATTGCTTTGAATATTAATAGATGTTAGAGTATCAAGGTGACTAGTGAAGGTGATGGAAGAGAATTTTTTTTGCACTTGTACAAATGTCTAGACATTTGAAAAGAATTAAAATTGATTGATAAAATTGTCTATGCTAGATGGAGTGTGTTTCTCTTGATTTCTTGTGCGCTATAAGAGCACTTGAATGTGATTGTGATTTTTAATTGGGGATTGGAAAAGCACTACACTTTTGGAATCAAGATCTGACTTTGAAGTCAAATTTTTCTTGTAAACTACGTAAATTTGAAATTTTCTTTGAGATACTGACACATACTTGATCCCTCTCAGAAGTGAAAAACTTGTCTGCACTTATAATTTTATACATGCACTTGAGATCACGAAGGACACATGGCCAAAAAAATTCTATAAGAAGTTGTATTTCATCCATAGCAAGCATCAAAGTACATCCAAGTCACTCACATATGACCATCTAGTAGTGAGCCCAATTTTATTCGGGGAAAAATGATTGCTTGAGAAGACATGGAAGGTATGCCAATTAACTTAGACAAAGCAAGCCCCTCTAGTGGGAATTACCAAAACATTTTGCAATTTAAGAAATATGATTCCCTAGGGGAAGGCACCTATTTAGATGTCCTCAATCAACAAGTAGTTAGGATTAGAAATCCTAAATGCTTGACCATTTCCCACTTTGTGATTGTAAAATATTATGGTGATCATCATGAAGATCAAGAGGATAGTGTATATGTACTATTACTTGACCTTGAGCACACAAATGACAAGGAAAACACTGAGATTGATTAGGACCAATGATGATCAGGATAGATGCCATGAGGTTCTTCCCACATCTAGGGCATAATGAATCTTGTTGATTCCTTTTGACACACCTGGCTTCCCTCTAAACCCTCTTGGAAAGCCATGTATGTGGAAAACCTCACTTATGGATCATTTCAGACCAACAATGTGAGAACCTCACCAACTAAGAGAGTGTTTGTTTATGAGTTCCAAAAAAATATTATTTGGAGACTACCCCTATAATGCCAGGATAAAGTATGAAATATTTATTTGTAGATATTTGATTAAGAAAAATCTAACATCGGGCCTAAATGGCAACAATTTTTTGGTGGTAATCAAGGTAGTGAAGGAAGCCATTTGCATTAAAATAGAGGGGGGTTAGGTGAGACTATAAAGAGTACACATGCTAAAGCAAAACAAAAAGAAGAGTGACTCACAGAATGAAAGAGTGTGAGAATCAAAAGTGAGTAGACCATGAAATTGGAAAACTCACATGTATTATAGTGAGCTTGCTAAGAGCATGGATAGGATTCTCAAGCTTCTAACCAAGTACAAATGGGGGGAGAGGCCCTCTTTATATAGAGTTGGGAGGGAGCTCTCAAAAGTACATCATATGTGGGATAATTCCCCTTGACAGAGAATGAATACATAGGTAGAAGCAAATGGCATTGTACTCAAATACAAAGAGATATAATATAAAATGGAAATGAATTAGAAATGGAGTGTATCCTAGATACAAAATGGATATTAACTCTCATATTCTCAACAACCCCCTATGCAAATCCATTTTGTAGAGTATGGAGGGTGCTAGGGCATAAGAGAAATGTCCACCACGAGTGTAGCAACAACAATGTGAGCACCAAAAGGAAAGTCTCCAAGTGGAAATTCATAGCCGTAAGTGGGATCAACCATGTGTGACTGCCACCTACTCCATAAGATGTCCACAGATGGATCAAGCAGATGCTCCATAGGTATGCAACGAATGAGGTACAAGAACAGAATAAGATCTCACTGGACAAGATCATCTCTATGTGAGATAGATAGGATGACTCCATGTGGTATGTGGAAACCTCCAAAGATTTGAAATATCCATCATGAGATTTGTATTGCCAAGAAGTAGGTCTTGCAAGAATGAAATGCAAAACATGAAGCATGAAATCATAATCACATGGTAGTATATTTGTATAGTGCAGTCCTCCATGGAATGTACAAACTCCTCATGTGTGTCGATAGGACCATGAAAGATCCCTCTAAATTGAGAAGATCTATTAGAAAAAGATCCAACTACGTGATGTATCCAAGTAGATCTGAGAGTATCACTTGGAGAATGGAAAGATGTTGGACTCCATGAATGGAACACTATATGCTTAGAATGCCACTATAAACGAGGCAAGTGAAATCTCGAAGAGATGAATGGATAATGACAAGTCACTAATCTTGGAGTAAAGCCTAACTAAAGCTAAGGGGAAATGAAAACCTTTGATGGTACGATGGGAGGTGTCACCATCTATAGTGTAACTTAAGACTATATCTCTGAGTTCTCATGCTCCAAAATTGTACCATAATCTCAAAAGCCAAAGGCAGCCATAGCATAGAAATCTGATGCAAAAGAGGCACCATGAGAGCCTAAATGAGTACAATATGACAAAGGTGCATCTAATTTGCTATCACGCATATTTTGCATGAGCCATTTTGGCATAGTTTTTGCCTCCTCAATATCATCAGCAAGTGCATCATGTAAATCTGCATAAAAAATAGAATGAACTGCATCATCACATGAAACTTATAAAGGCTGAGAAGTTGCCTCATTAGGACCAACACTAGACTTTCCATCTATAAAAAGAGGTAGCAAAGTATTATACATGTATTTTGAGCTAACAGATGTCTCCTTCGTACATGAAAGTGAAGGCTGAATAGCATCTTCCACAAAAACAACATCACGGCTAACCAAAATGCATTTATTCTATGGATGATACACACCATAGCCTTTGCTTTTAGAACTGTACCCAACAAAAATACATTTTACTGCTTTATCATCCAATTTCTTGTGATGTTGTTTAGGCACTAATGCATATGGCAGACAACCAAAAACACATAGATGAGCACCAAATGGCTTGCGACCATGGCAAGACTCATATGGAGTGATAGAATATAGTGCTTTAGTGGGACACCTGTTAAGTACATATGCTGCACACATGACAACCTCAAGCCATAAACTATGTGGTAAAGCCTAACTCTTGACCATACATCTCTCCATCTCCATAAGTCACTTGTTCTTTTGTTTAGAAACTCCATTTTATTGAGGTGTATATGACAATGTACATTGATGGTTTATCCCATATTCAGCCAGAAATGCATTAAAGTTAGAAGGCATGTATTCCCCCCCTCGATCAGAACGAAGGGCACCCATTTTACATGCTGATAGATTTTCAGCCAAAACCAAAAACTCTTTGAAGCACATAAACACTTCGGACTTTGATTTGAGTGGATATGCCCATGCATGCCTGGAAAAACCATAACTGAAAGTAATGAAGTAAAGATAGTCTCCAAAAGAAGGTGTCTACATAGGACCATAGACATCACTATATAAAAGCTACAATTTTTGAGTAGCCCGAACTGAACCATCTTTTGGAAAGGAGGAACACTAAATTTTGCCCAAAATATAGCCTTCACAGACATGTTCAGGTATATATGGCACTTTACATTGATGTTTTATCCCACATTCAGCAATAAATGCATTAAAATCAGAAGACATATATTCCCCACCTCGATCAAAATGGAGGGTGCCCATTTTACATGCTGAGAGATTTTCAGCCAAAACCAAAAACTGTTTGAAGCACATAAACACTTTGGGATTTCATTTGAGTGGATATACCCATGCATGCCTAGAAAAATCATCAATGAAAGTAACGAAGTAAAGATAGTTTCCAAAAGAAGGTGTCTACTACATACATCACTATGTAAAAAGCTACAATTTTTGAGTAGCCCGAACTGAACAATCTTTTGGAAAGGAGGAACACTGCATTTTTCCCAAAATAAATCCTTCACAGACATGTTTTCCAGGTGCCTCAAGTTTGGGCAAAGAGGACACCATTTTAGATTTCTAGAGGCATAGGAAACTAGCAAAATTCAGATTACCAAAGTGTGCATGCCAAAGCTTTGCATCTGACATAGCCCGAGAATCATGTACTGCACATGCTGAATCATTCACAGATCTTTCATAGTTTATGATCTTATACAACCCACGACATAAAATGACAGAAACAATAATCATGTTGCCATTTGACGGATCATGAACTGTACATTTGTCATCAACAAATTCACAATCAAGCCAATCTTGGCTAATGTTGAAACTGATAACATATTTTTCTTGATCCTTGGCACAAATAAAGCATTTGACAAGGTGAAAGAACTATCATCAGCAGTAGTCAAAATGATCTTACCAACTCCCATGACAGGATAAGAGGAATTATTAGCACATGTGACAATATTCCTTACAGGGGCATGCTCAAGTGAAGTGAAGAAACTATGCTGTGAGGTAATATGTTTGGTTGCCCCACTATCAAAATACCAAACATCTGAGTCTACTACAGATGTACACTGCTCATGAGAAGATGGGTCAAAACTACATACCGTAGTAAACACCCATTCTTCATTCTACACAGGATTAGCAGACTTTGTTTTTGATGTAGAGGCCTTTGTAACAACCATTTTGGACTCTTCCTTCTTTGTCTCTTTAGCAGCCAATTTTGGATAACTCTTAATGAGATGATCATTTGTTTTACAGTATTTGCAAAACAATTTCTACTTTCCTGATTTCTTCTCATCTTTTTCTTCCTTCTTCGAATTTGTAGCATTTGCAGATTTCTGCTTACTACTAGATAAGCTCCATTTACCTTTGCCCTTCTCACTAGCTAGGAAAGCTTGATTTGAAACATGCATAATGGAACTATTTTGCCTAGAATAATCTTCTTGCAGCAAAATAGAAACTAACTCTTCAAATGACAGGGCATTTGGATTGCCTTTCATAATCAAACGAAGAGTAGAAGAAAAACTCTGATATGAATCAGGAAGACCATTCAAAACGGTCTGCACAAGTGAGCTATCTGGTATAACTTCATCAACAAAAATCAATTGTTCCTTCAAATCCTTGATCTTTTTTAGAAACTGTCCATAGAATCACCTTGATTCATATGCTCACTCTCCAACTGTTTTCAGAGGTAAGCAACACGAGCCTCATTCCTAGCTTGGTACAATGTGGTAAGTGTATCCCAAGTATCCTTAGCTGTTCTGCAAGAGTGAATGTGAGGAATAATGGCATGTTTGATAGACAAGGCTATCAATGCATGTGCCTGAGCATCTCTGCCATTTGAACAAATTTGTGATGCAGTAGGTGCAGCAGAAACTGAAACACGAACATGAATCTAAATAATATCAGCATCTTCAACACCATCTGCATCAGCTTCAATACCTGTATTTGTAGGTGTAATAGGACGTTTTTCAACATCCTACACAATGTTCCATAGTCCTTTTGCAACCAATACATGTTGCATCATATAAGACCACAATGGGTAATTGGTACCGTCCAACATATCCTCAACAGTCAACATATGGAATACATCAATGCTTTCAACCATGGCCACTGACTAAAATACCATGATACAGAAAAACGACTATGTCTAAAAAGTTGAACAAAAATACTCTAGCAAGTTCTACTAGACATGTAGCAAACTTTGAGACGCTTATATTGGCAGACTGAAACCTATATATATCTTTGGCTCAAAAAGACAAAATAGCCTTCATAAGCACTATGATAGTGCGTTTGGAGGCCGAAGCGAGCTCAAATCGTGATTTTGACACCATAGAGCGAAGTAGTTTTGATCTCCTAATCACCCTGAGTATGCTCACCAAATTTCGTGTGATTTTGAGACTGTGATAGGAGGGGTGTCGATGATTCCCTAGATGAAGCGGCGACCTGCTCTGATACCAATTGTTGGAGTTAGACATCTGCGGACGCACACAAACAACACAAGGAAGAAGGAGAAGCTTGGAGCACAACACACAATACTCAATGTATTACCACTAGAATGTACAAAGATAAGTAACTTGTTAGGGCTATAGTCGTATATACAAGACGGGGGAAAAAACCTCCTAAAGAAAGAAAAAAGTGCCTTGGCGGTCCTAGTGTGTTCACACACATCACTGCCTAAATATATCAAGAAATGATTTGTATATTTTAGAAGGTTTGACTGATAAGAAAGTATGTTGTTTTGTGTATATTCATAGATTAAACACTTTGAATTAATGGATTGAGGAGTGTGTGGACCTCATAAACAATTCGCATTAGAACTTAGGATCCCTCTAAGAGACATCATGAGTGAAACATATGCTTTATTTTTTTAGGCCCGCTAGATCAAGGCCTAATCAGAATCAAGTGGTATGAGATCAACTTTAAAATGTCAATCTAAGTATGTTTACAATTCAAGTGTATGGATAACTCTCTCACAAAGCTATGGCCTCCATATTCATGCTGAAAAAAAGATCAACCCACATACGAGCACTTAGAAGCAAGAAATACACACAAGAAACATGTAAAAACACTTATCTTAGGTGGGTATGGGATTGGGACACCTCAAGAACACCATGGACACTCAAATAGAATAAGGAAATGGAAGAGAAGAGCTCAAAAAGAGATATGCACGAAATTCTATTTGAAATTAATGAAAATGTTTTTTTTTTAACTAAAATACGGCTTCTTTCACATTAGTCTTGGACAAAAGATAGTTAAAAATAGTCCTAAGTGTCTATTTGACCTTCAAAGTAAGTCTTAAAAATTATGAAAAAAAATCTAGAGGGTTTGGAATTCCCTCTTGATGCTCATGGACTCCTTGGCTTTTATAGAAATGGAGTGCCAATACAAAAAATATACAATTTTGGCTCAAATCAAGGTAAATTTGACATAAGTTACCTATATGTCCCAACTCTATTGCACATTGAGTTCCATTATTCCCTCGCATCTTCCAAGAGTTCTTGAATTCACTTCATGGCCCAATTAAAAAAAATTGGTGGTCCCCATTACCTCCATAATGCTTGTCCTTCATAATCATTCACTTCTTCTCTTT
This sequence comes from Ceratopteris richardii, assembly GCA_020310875.1. NCBI lineage: Eukaryota > Viridiplantae > Streptophyta > Polypodiopsida > Polypodiales > Pteridaceae > Ceratopteris > Ceratopteris richardii. The sequence continues at coordinate 67,454,802 of CM035424.1, forward strand.
TCTTGTTTGCTCGTTGCCCAACAACTCCTCCCATCTAAACTATGTCATCCTCGATAGGCCTTTAGTGGAGCTATTCGTGTTTACATGTAGTTTTCTTTGTCCCTTATGTCTAGGTCTTGTTGGTAGTGCTTCTTGGCCAAGAACATGACCTGAATTTTCCACTAAAAAGATTTTTGTTCAAGGGTGGCTCGTAGCATATTAGATCTTCAAGGTTATCCTGTGTGGGCACATATGAAAAAATGATCTTCCTAGTAGAGAACCTCTCCTTGACATAATGATAATGCACCTCAATGTGCTTTGTGCAAGTATGGTACACAAGGTTCATCACAATTGCCAGCGCGCTTTGACTTTCAGTGAAGATGATGGTATTAGAAGATTGAGCAACACTCAAATCAGCCAAAAGGTGTTTGAGCCATACACACTTAAGAGTTGTTGTGAAAGATGCCCTATAGTCAATATCACAACTATAAATGACCACAATAGGATCAACCAAGATATGCATGAGCTACCAAGCATGAAGCAAAAACCACTAGTGGGCACACGTGTATCATCGCAACCACCTAGTTAGAGTAAAAAATGCATATAAATATGGTGGTAGTGATCCCCCTTAGGATAAAACAATCCAAGTAATCGGGTACCACTCAAGTAAGGAAGATGTGCTTAGCCGCCTGCCAATCCATGACATCTTGGGCAATGCATAAGCCTGCTCATTTGAAAGATAAAAAATTAAATATCAAGCTGACTTATGCATAAGTAAATCAAGAATCCAACAACATGCTGATGAATAACACATCAAGTGCATCTCCAACATCATGAAGACTCAACCATAAAAAATGTTTCCATAGGAGTGGCAATAGTTTTGCAATCATCAAGGCCAAAATGCTGCAATAATATGTCAATATATTTTGTTTGACATAGAGCTATTCCACCATCAAGTTGCATAAGCGGAATGACCAAATAAGGATGAAAATGCCCCAAATGTGACACCACAAAAGAGGCATGAAAATCAGCCTTAAATTAGAAATATGCTTCGCATTAGGACCAATGAGAAACATACAATCAACATAGACAACAATGATTAGAAACACTGAACATATAAGGTGCTCTCAGTTGTATTGTTCTCAAAACCATGTGCAATCAAGTAGGCATGTATCTTTTCATACCAAGCACATGGTGCTTGCTTCAAACCATATAATTCCTTTTTCAACATGCACAATTTGTTTTCAGGACCTTTCTATCCAAATCCACGAGGCTAAAAAACATACACTTCTTGATGTAAGTCACCATTCAGAAATGCAGTTTTAATGTCCACATTAGGGCGAAAAACGGCCGAAAAGGGGCTGTTTGCTAATGAGAGATTAAGGAAATTGACAAATAGCGTCTTTCCACGTGTACAAGAATATAACATTGCTGTCTCTTTTAACCGTATGGAGAATTTCTTTTTTTAATACAATTTTCTTTCAAAGCGCCGCTAAAGTGATGAAGAGTCTCGTATTCAGTGTACAATTTTTCGGTTTGATGCAAAAAAAGATACTTTTGCACACTACACAAAGCATATTCTCGAATTTCCAAGAAGGAATTGATTTTTGAAGATACGAAATATTTTTGGGTTCACAAAATGTCATGATCATTCAACGACAGGGTTAACATCAAATCAAAAGTTTCCACGTGTACAAAGCCTTTTTTTCTATAAATACTGCCAAAATTTGTGAACGTCGGTTTCTCGCTTTGAACATTCTTCTTCTCCTAAGTTCAAATGGCTTCTTCTTCTCGTCGTCCTTCCAATCGCGTAACTTCATGTGAGGTTTACAACAGAAGAGAGGATTCTTTGTGGAAACCTCTTTCTGTGAAAGTAAATGACTGGGTTACTATGCTTCCTAGCTGTAGAGGTGTCCATAAAGTCAAGCGTGCCAAAAGAGACAACACAAGAAACCATTGGAAGGGACGTATTCTCAGTTTCAAATTGAAGAGATGCGGTTGGTTTGCACGAGTACAGCATGTGTACACCGCTAAGGATCTTGTTCTAGAAAATCATCTGCAATTCCCTTCGTACTGTAAGTGAAGTTTGACAATGCTCTTCTATCATTCCAGTTGATTTTGTATAATGAAACATATGTTTTTGTACTGCAGATATCTTTCCTTCCAATATTGTGGAATGGCAACCTGTTGAATGTTTAACAGGAACATTCAGAGTTCTTCATAAGGAATATGCAGAACTCATGTATGCAGAGAAATCTGTTCAATTCTTCAATAGCATAGAGTTATTTGTCCATTATGCAGATTATCAAGTGCCGTCAGGGAGGAGTTCTTATGGAATTCTTGTACACGTACCTAGTCCTTGCATCTCTTCATTAGATTGGGATGCTCCTGATCATTCAACAGTTTCAAGTTTTCTCTGCAAAATTAAATTTGACATCCAGAAGGCAATGTCAGCAGGCCGAATTTCGAGAAGGATAAAGATTCAATGGTTTTTGCCTATTCATGTCTTTGTAGCATGCTTTAAAAACATGTTATTACAGAAAACAAAAACAATGTGGTTGAATAGGAGAGTCCCTATTTCAGAGATTGATGATGTTTTAGGTAGGGAATGGGATAGCAAAGAAGTTCAAAAGCTAGGTGACATTATTTTATGTAAAGTTAGTCCCAATTCTCTTTCAATCTCATATCAGATATGTCGACAATCTCTGGTTCTAGGATATGACTATAGAAGGTGGAAAAAAAAGCTTGGACTTTGGATAGCCTTGGACTCAGAGGAGAGCTGTCCAGAATTTGAGTTAGAAGTATTGATTCATCCAGATTTTCAATCAAGGAAAATAATTGTCACTGCAAATTGGAATCTCAGAAATGTAAGGGAGCTTCTAGAATACCTTGATGAGGTATCATCTCAGTGTAGATTCTCAATTGATGATGCAATAGTTAACATTAGATCAGAGAAATCATTATCTTGCATAAGCTGCCTGCCACCAAGGGTGATTAAGTTCCAACCTTTAAGATTGTAACAAGTTAACCCTGACATTCTTACATAATGTATCTTCATCTAATAGAAGCTTCTATTGATACTTCCATTGAATTTTCTTGGCAGGATGGTTACAAACAATGTGTGTTAAATTATTAATTTTAAATGTCTTAGATATTTTTTAGGTCCTTAATTTCATATTTCCATTGATTTTTTTTTGCAGGAGTGAATTGATGACTAAGAAATAATTATACAGGAACTTGCATAAGTTAATTCTAGATGAAGAAGAGATCTAGAATTGAATATCTAATTTCAATTTAATAATTATAGTCTATCAAAGGTGCACACTAGTCTCAGCTAAATAATTTGATTCTATCCAACTTTTCTGTCCTCAAGTAATGCAAGAGAAATTATCATGGTACACATAACAAGTAATATAAGAGAGTGTGGAGAACTTGGTGCAAATTCCAATCCAAGGTTTGGTATTTCAATATTAGAAGAGCATGTCTTAAGGCATAAAGCAGAGGAGACGAGATAAGTGAAGAGGACCGATGCAAGCGACTAGTGCAATCTGAATTTGTCGGATGGCCCTTATCGCTTACATCGGTCGTGTTAGCAAACTACCGCGAGAGAAATTATCATGGTACAAACGCAAACTACCAAGTAATATAAGAGAGTGTGGAGAACTTGGTGCAAATTCCAATCCAAGGTTTGGTATTTCAATATTAGAAGAGCATGTCTTAAGGCATAAAGCAGAGGAGACGAGATAAGTGAAGACGACCGATGCAAGCGACTAGGGCAATCTGAAATTGTCGGATGGCCCTTATCGCTTACATCGGTCGTGTTAGCAAACTACCGCGAGAGAAATTATCATGGTACAAATGCAAACTACCAAGTAATATAAGAGAGAGTGGAGAACTTGGTGCAAATTCCAATCCAAGGTTTGGTATTTCAATATTAGAAGAGCATGTCTCAAGGCATAAAGCAGAGGAGACGAGATAAGTGAAGACGACCGATGCAAGCGACTAGTGCAATCTGAAATTGTCGGATGGCCCTTTTCGCTTACATCGGTCGTGTTAGCAAACTACCGCGGGAGACTTCAAGAAGTGACCTTGCGTAAAGATTTGACTCACGAGTATAAAAACTAGCAACAGCAATGAAATGGATAATACGACCGATGCAAGCGATAGGGGCAATCCAAGATTCTCCGATTCCCCGTATCGCTTGTATCAGTCGTGTCCTCTTAATTCTTTATGTCCTTCTGTAACTTCTCGAATTTAAACACTTTCCAACAAGAATGAAGTAAAAAACCCACAATGCATTCATAATTGTGACATAAATAAATTTAATTGGACCATCCAGTGAACTTTTGTCAAACTCTCAAGAGGTTCAATACAACTGTGACCATCTTCCAGATGAAGATTGGCATAACTACATACAATTTGTTAAAAAATAAATATTCCAACCTCGGTTGGCTTTACAATTGATTTCAATCTACGACTCAAAAATTGATTTAACCCTTTCTATCCTTTTTAGAGCCTTGCTTTCTCTGTTGCTTCTGTCCCTTTTTGGAGCTTTCAGCTTGACTCTTTATGTTGTTCATATGCTTTAGTGGTGAGTGAAGAGGAAGCCCTTTCTTTTTATCTTCAGACTGTTTTTTATCAGGTGGAGGGGGTGGAGGTGAGTCTGGATCATGTGGGCAGATTGCATGTTTCATGATACTATTTATTGCTCTCTCTCTGATCAAGATGATCCATGCATCTGGGTAGTCTGATAAATTCAATCCAGGACTGTAGAACCTTCTTTCCAAGAATCTTACAGCATTTGCAATCACTCTCCAGCCACATGATGTTGAGTCTCTCTGCAATGGCACATGAATTTGGCTGTATCCAAATTGCTTTTGTTCATTCATTTTAGCTATTTCTGGAAAATTCTGATCAATATGCATCTTGAGAAGCTTTGCAGCACTGCATTGTAAAGTGAAAATCAAAACGGGGCATGGCTTTAAAATAGAGAACAACAAAATGTATAGTAACTTACACTTTGCAATTCCCATGCTGTGATGGAAGAGAATTTAGGAAAAGAGCTTGATATGCATTGAAGTCCACAATAATCAAACTCCAATGGCCCCTGTCAATGAGTTGCATGTAAATATACTTTCTTAAATGAAACAAATATGTTTCCAAAATGAAGATGAATACTTACTTTTCAATGTATGGGTAAATTACACATTCTACTTCTTCTGTAAAACCCCGTAGAAAGGACTTGGCATCTCCATGTTTATGTAAAAAACATTGTGTCACCAGAGGATCTAAAATAAATACTTTTCTTTGAACCTTTTCCTCACATTGTTGAAGAAGAACCCTACAAATCAAGAAATAAAAATGCAGTTAAGGAACTAGAAAATTATGCAAAACAAAAGCATTTTAAGGCCTCTAGATATACCTGAGTGAAATGTTGACCACACTATCTGATATTTCAAGATGAAGCTCCCTCAACATTTTGTTATCTTCAGGTCTAATGTCAAGAAACAATTCACTTTGCCATGGCATTGCAACATTAACTATAACCTGCCCATCTCCTTTCTTGAGGAGCTCTTTATTTGCTTTCTGTAACTTTTGAATCTGGGTTAAGATGGCACTTTCCTCTGTAAATAATCCCTGCTTTTTCCTCTCCTCCTCACTATTTGCTGCAGCTCTAGTCTCATGATCATGAGTGACTTGAGCGTTGATCTCTTCAATGACAACTGTTGTTTTAGGTGCTCGAGCTGGAGGTATATTTAAAATATCGAAGAATTTTTTGTCGTGGTGATCAATAGGAACCAGAGCTTTATCAAACTTATATCTTATTCTTGAAACAATAACATAATCCTTCGCCATTAAAGTTACCCTATGAGAATGAGCAGCACATAAGTAGGCATCATTCATGAAATCAATAGCAAAGTCCTCTACAACTTCTTGCAGGCATAGCAGTGCTTGAGTTTGCCACCTCACATTGACAAAGGATGAGGTCTTCATCAAAGAACAGAGGTTGGATGAGATCTGCTTGACAACTCTCATAAATGGAAGTCTTGGGATCAACAATCCCACAGACTTTTGGGCTCTTCTTATTTCCCTCAAAGACTTAACATGGTAGTTGACCCTTTTTTTTGAAGGCTGGTCTGGCACTTTGGCTTGAACCTTCTGGGAATTTTGCTCCTGGACATTTTCCCCTTGGGCATTCTTGTCCTGACCCTCAGGGTACAACTTCCTTGCTGTCTTTTTGGTTCTAGCCATACTCTGCAAAAAATCAATCTTTAGGCAAGGAATTAGGAAAAGTGGAATATTCCACTGTCAAAACTTACTCTCTAAAAGCTATGATCAATGACTCTTTCCACTATCAGAGGCACGACCGATGCAAGCGATAACAGTCATCCGGAAATGCCCGGATGTCCCTGATCGCTTGCATCGGTCGTCTTTAAATTAATCATCAAATATCAATAAATAATATCTTACAATGCAAAATACTCAATTATCACTAAGATAAAGATAATTGGAAAACTATAATCAATGACTCTTTCCACTATCAGAGGCACGACCGATGCAAGCGATAGCAATCATCCGGAAATGCCCGGATGTCCCTGATCACTTGCATCGGTCGTCTTCAAATTTATCATCAAATATCAATGAAATATATCTTACAATTCAAAATACTCAATTATCACTAAGAAAACGATAATTGGAAAACTATAATGAATGACTCTTTCCACTATCAGAGGCACGACCGATGCAAGCGATAGCAGTCATCCGGAAATGCTCGTATGTCCCTGATCGCTTGCATCGGTCGTCTTTAAATTTATCATGAAATATCAATAAAATATATCTTACAATGCAAAATACTCAATTACCACTAAGAAAAAGATAATTGGAAAACTATAATCAATGACTCGTTCCACTGTAAGAGACACGACCGATCCAAGCGATAAGAGTTATCCGTAAATGCCCGGACGTCCCTCATCGCTTGCATCGGTCGTCCCTGAATTCATCATCATATTTCAATAAATAGTAGTTAAAATAAAGGTAACAATGCGTTATACTCAAGCATAGCAAAGGAAACCAAAATTTGCAAGCAATGATCAAGGACTCGATGATATTAAAAAACATGACCGATCCAAGCGATTAGGGTTATCCAAAAATCTCGGATGTCCCTAATCGCTTGCATCGGTCGTGTCCACATTACCTTACGTAGAGAGCGCTCTCTATAGAAATTGTGAAGTAGGCTAAAAACGTGGTGGCAATGGAACGTCGACGCTTGGCAAGTGTTGACAGAAAAAAATGAAGGAAATGAATAGGGAAGCTTAAATAGGTCCCAAAACTGAGTTGATCATTGTGCCACGTGGCATGCTCCGATTGGTCCACGTCAGATACCCGTTGCGAATTCCAACGTCTTTTGCCACGTGGCATGATTTGATTGATCCACGTCATCTATCCGTTGCATCGGGGAAAGTACGCTTTACCACGTGGCACTCTATGATTGGTCCACCTCATTCGACCGTTTCTTCCCTCCTCACTAGAGACACGACCGATCCAAGCGATAAGAGTCATCCGTAAATGCCCGGATGTCACTCATCGCTTGCATCGGTCGTCCCTGAATTCATCATCATATTTCAATAAATAGAAGTTAAAATAAAGGTAACAATGCGTTATACTCAAGCAACACAAAAGAAACCAAAATTTGCAAGGTATGATCAAGGACGATGCTATTTAAAAAACATGACCGATCCAAGCGATTCGGGTTATCCAAAAATCTCGGATGTCCCTAATCGCTTGCATCGGTCGTGTCCACATTACCTTACGGAGAGAGCGTTCTCTATAGAAATTGTGAAGTAGCCAAAAAACTTGGTGGCAATGGAACCTCCACGCTTGGCAAGTGTTGACAAAGAAAAAAAAAGCAAATGAATAGGGAAGCTTAAATAGGTCCCAAAACTGAGGACCGTTGTGCCACGTGGCATGCCCCGATTGGTCCACGTCAGATACCCGTTGCGAATTCCAACGTCTTTTGCCACGTGGCATGATTTGATTGATCCACGTCATCTATCCGTTGCCCGATACGTTGCCACGTGGCACTCTGTGATTGGTCCACCTCATTCGACCGTTTGTTCCCTCCTCGCCTATAAATACCTATTTCTTCACAAACTCAAATTTTCAACCTTCAGAGAATTTCTCACCTACATGTGTATTTTTCTTTCGTCGCCGACACGACCGATACAAGCGATTTTCGCCGTTTGACCTACGTTGACTCGCTCTAGTCGCTTGCATCGGTTGTGTTCTCCTAATAGACATACAAGAGAAGCTGCAGCTTAGATGGAGGTAATGAATGAGATCCTTAGTGTCTCTCCATCAGAGAAACTTCTTGATTTCATGGTTCAAGAGGGTTTAAGTGTAGATTATTTTCCTGATGCAATGACCATATTCAACCCCGAAATTGATTTTGAAAAACTCTTAGAGAACTCGAAAAGTTTTCTTAAGGATGAGTGGGAGATTTTCTTGGGGTTGGTCGATGGGAGGATCCTTTCTATTTCTCAGAAAACCTATGTCCATCCTCACATCTTTGGGAAGGATCCAACAGATAGGGCTAAAATCACAAGAAAATGCAGAAGGATATCCCCTTTGCCAGGGAAGCTTGATTTATGCCCAGAGCATGAAAAGGACTGCTGCTTGCTCCCTTTAAACATTGCTTTCTTGATATGGCTTGATCATATCTTAGTTGAAAGGGAGGAAAATGTTCATGATGAAGACGAGCCTTGCTTAGAGCTGGCACTTGAGGCTAGCTCAAAAACTATGAAAGGTGTCATGGAGATTGTTGAGGAGATCAATCTCCAAGCAGAAGAAGAGCAGGTCAAAGATTTTGATGTGGCCACTTTTAAAGCAGAGACTGCAATAAGGGAGCCAAGTGAAGAAGTTCAAGTGTCTGAGAAGTCCCTACTTCTCCCAAATCTACCTTTTTACTTTATCTCTGGGAAAGAGTTCATACCTCTATTTTACATTCAGGAACTTTTCAATCTAAGGGAGGACTACTGTCTTGCAGCTATAGCTGAGGCAGAAGAAGTTGCAAGGAGATTCATCAATAAGAAAGGAGAAAGAAGAGAGGAATTTTTGCGTCTTGATTTGGATTTGTCTAATGAAGAATTCAAAGATTCATCACAAGCTCTTTCAAAATGCTTTGAGAAAGCTATCTCAGAGAAGCCAAAACTTGCTGATGAAGAGTTTGATGAGCATCAGAAGCAACTTGGAATATACTCGTTTGGACGTGGCTATTCATTCTTGGATGTCGCTGAGGACAAAGGAACAATTTGTATTGACTCAAAAGAGCTCATTGAGGAGGAAGATGAGGTCAAGGTATGTTGTTTGATATATTCTATCAATTAAAGTTTTTGTCCGAGATCTCTATTTTTAAGTGAGAAAATGACCACGACCGATGCAAGCGATACAACCTAACGGATAATCTCCGTTGGGCCTTATCGCTTGCATCGGTCGTGTTCAGACTTGAAGAGGAAGATGAGGTCAAGTATGTAGTAAAATATATTCTCATGATTTAAAGGAAAAGGAGATGAGATGGGCTTGATGCAAAATCTCTATCTTGTGTCAGTTTGTCCAAGTTCTCCATTAGAAGTGTCAGAAGTCGATCACGACCGATGCAAGCGACAAGGCCCATCAGATATTTTCCGTTGGTCCTCATCGCTTGCATCGGTCGTGTTTGGACTTTAGGAAGATGACGTCAAGGTATGCAGTTAACTATATTCTCAAGAACTTTAGGTTAAGGATTTGAGATGGGACCAATGCAAAATCTCTTTCTTGTATCAGATTTGTCCAAGTTCTCCATTCGAAGTGTCAAAAATGGATCACGACCGATGCAAGCGATTATGCCCATCGGATATTTTCCGCTGGGCCTCATCGCTTGCATCGGTCGTGTTTGGACTTTAGGAAGATGACGTCAGGGTATACAGTTAACTATGTTCTCAAGAACTTTAGGTTAAGGATATGCGATGGGACCAATGCAAAATCTCTTTCTTGTATCAGATTTGTCCAAGTTCTCCATTCGAAGTGTCAGAAATGGATCACGACCGATGCAAGCGATTAGGCCCATCGGATATTTTCCGTTGGGCCTCATCGCTTGCATCGGTCGTGTTTGGACTTTAGGAAGATGACATCAAGGTATCAGTTAACTATGTTCTCAAGATCTTTAGGTTAAGGATATGAGATGGGACCAATGCAAAATCTCTTTCTTGTATCAGATTTGTCCAAGTTCTCCATTCCAAGTGTCAGAAATGGATCACGACCGATGCAAGCGATTAGGCCCATCGGATATTTTCCGCTGGGCCTTATCGCTTGTATCGGTCGTGTCTAGGAGTTGCATGCAGCAATGATTATACATGTCTTGCTTGTGGGAATTCCCCTCATTTATCAAACATTAGATGTTTCTAGGCAGTTTGCAAATAGATATTGATGACGACCGATGCAAGCGATAACGACAATCTGAATTTCTCTGAAGACCCTTATCGCTTGCATCAGTCGTGTCTCTTGCTTTTCTTTCTAATAGTTTCAAGTTACTTCACATGTTTCCTTAAGTGTGCTTGCACTTCATCTAACCATGTTTTTCATTTTTATCACAGTTAACTTTATTGGATGAAGACAATTACCTTGGCAGGGGCAAGGGAACAAGAAAAGCCTTAGAAGAGAAAGGAAAAGCAAAGGTGGATATTCATTCTATTATCCACTATCTTCCAAAGTTGGACCCAGCCACTTTTTGTGTTATTCACAAGCACTATAGTGAGGAGCCAGACTTTGGATTGTTCTGCTTGAGGACTCTATCAAAATACATGGGTTTTACTCCAATACCCTTTAATGCTTTCAGAGTTTTACTGCTTGAAAGAGCAACTGCATTCAGAATTTTTGGATATGCCCCTGGACTCAATGCTTCAAGGGCAGGGTACTTTCTTTGTTATTCAAGCTATGCAATGGCTGCAGGGGTGTCAGATTTAAAAAGCATTGCTGGATACAGGAGAAAAGAGTTCCTGAGATATAGAGGTGATTTGCCAGAGCCAAGCTCTTTCAAAAGGCTCAAGGAATGACTTGATTTTTTCAAATTCTATACTCAACAAATGTACATATACAGAAATTGCCCAATGTGATATAAGACATTGCAAATTTTTTTGGTGTAATTGTTATTGATTCTCTGGTCAAAGTCATATGATGGTAGTAGACATATTTCTTTTCAAAGCATAATACATCATGAAATGTACATACATGACATATTTTATTTCTCAAAGAAATAAAAGACATTGCAAATATTAAAGCTCTATTTGAAATGTGGTCTTTTTCAGTTTGTGATATTGATACATGATTTGTCTGGAGATAGCCATATCCTTCTGATTATATTTGGCATGAGGTCCTTTGTAATTGTCTTCTAAAGAGCTTGAAGGTCTGCAACTTGAGTGATGCTTAACTACTTCATGTACCAGAGCATCCAAGGAGATATCTGCACAAGGTAGTTCTGGAGGAGAAGACTCCTGCATATGGTGAGCTAAAGAGAATATGTGAAACTCAGCTTGGTGTAGTTACACGATGTTGCTTGCCAAGGAATATAAAGCAATTCAATTCTCAGTATTTCCTGAACCAGTATGGAACAGTAGCACTGGTGAATGGTCTATGTCAATCAGCATGGTAATCTCTTAGGAACCGGCACGTGTCCAATATTCCTCTGAGTGTCAATATAGGGAAGTGAACGTGCATGAGCCCAAGCTCAGAAATGCACATTGTTAGTGACAAATGTTGCTTTGAAAAGAGGAGAGGGGATCCACCACTCAAAGATTATATTTGGCATGAGGTCCTTTGTAATTGTCTTCTAAAGAACCAATCAAAAAGCTCTCTGAAGGCATTGCTCTTTGTTACTCCTCCTCCTTTCCTTGTACACCTAAAGAAGCTTGTCCTTGCTTGATAATGAGATTTTTCCATGCCTTGGGTGTTCCACATGGCAAGTGGTTCTTTTTCTGCAAAGAATGCACCATGCACAAGAAGAATATGCTGGAAAGCAGAAGAATTTCATTAGATCTTTATTTCAATTAAAAATAAATAAATTGAATAAAATATCTTTGGAGCTCACCAAGTAGTATGTTATGTCTTTGGCACCCCATGCCTCTATGATGGTTTCTATAAGCTCTGTGGTCGCCTTTCTGAAATCTGTCACATAACTTTTTGATGTTACCTGCTGCCTCATGATCTTTAAAAGATTATCTAGTTTGACCCACACCTCCATTCTCTTTTTTGCTATTTCTGGTTTGCTTTTTACATTAGTCGTGACCTCACAAAATGTTTTCCATGAATTCCACATGGCATTAAGTTGTTTGCCATCATGGTTGCTGAAGAATCTCCTTGCTTTTGCACCTCCCATTGAGACATCCTGTAAAACATCACCTGTATTTTGTGAAAGCTTTGGATCTTTTCTTAGATGAACATCACCACCATGAAACCCCATTTCTGAAAGAAGACATTCACATTTTTTTATGCATTCATCTGCAAGAGTTGTAGGCTTGATAGAATATGCATAATCCAAGTGAAGACGGACCAACTTGTCAATGATTCTTAACTCTGCATGTAGTGTACATATGTGTACATTTGTCAATGCTATTGGAAGTATGGGATCCTAAATCATTGAAGAAGATGAGTAGTTACGAAGAATAACATTTTGTCTAGAAGGAGCCTCTTCACCCTCAGCTCTAGTAATCCATCCATTTGTGCCTGGGCTTTGCATGCAGTACAAGCAAGGGTATTTAGAATTTGCTCCCCCACTTATACCAAACATGCATTTGAGTGTCTTTAGGTCTCCACTCAAATGCCACTCAACTTGAAAGTTTCCGTAGTCTTTGACATTCAACAATTCTCCTGCATGATGCCCTTGGATAACATTTGGAATGTTTGTCTGTGAGAATAACCATTTAAGTGTTTTATGGCTCTCAAATGGAACTTGAGCACAGCCAACCCACCATAACTCCATTTCTGATTGTACTTTGAGAGATGGAGTATCCAATTTCCCAAGGCTATAGTCCAAAGCTTTGTTCATCAGTGCAATGCTTATTCTCTCCATCTTTTGATGTTTTTTAAGCTCAGCTTCATCAAGTTTGATTACAAATTTCAATAGACCAGAACATTCATGCTCTTTTATATTATAGAACTGAACCATGTATGTTTGAAGTTTTATAACATCTATCCATATGTTGTTAAATGCATTGTAAGTGAAATGTAACTTTTGTTTTCCTACTTCGTAAGGCATGTTACTGTGAATATGTTTATATTCACCAAATACTGATGTGATCTTCTTATTCAAGCAGAGCCGAAACTTTCCTACATGATGGGGTCTAGGCAATCCAAAACTTCTAACTTTGTTAAATTTTAAAAATTCACACCAAACTTTTGAAATTGCTCTATAACCTTTCCTACTCACTCCGACACTATCACAAATATTTTGAATTTGAGATGGTTCTAGTAAAAGATTCATTTCTGTCATGAGTTTTTGAAAAACAAAGCGTTTCAAGCATGTATTTTCATTTAGTTTCAATAGTTTTAAAACATCATTTTGACTCAAAATTTCATTACAAAAATGTATGCGCTCAAAACTGCTCGACATATTGAATCCTAGCACATTTGTCACATGATCTCTAACAATTTTCATTCTTTTCTTTTTCTGGCCAGATTTTTCAGTCAAATCTAAAAAAGGTTTTACTCGTTTTGACCGCATTCTCAAACCTATAGGAGTTTCTTTCATTTTTTTAAAAGACTCTAGCTGAGAAGATAAAGTGGATAATTTGTTTTCTAGCTCCCTCATATGTAAATTCTTCTGGTGTAGTGTGTTTTGTAAATAGTTTATGTATTGTACATAATTCCTTGAAATATCCCAGAGCCTTGAACAATAGCCTCGTAAACCATCCTCACCATCTCCCACAAATCTAATCAGATCATGAAGATTATGAAAAGGGGGGTACCTTCCAGTTTGTGGATCAATTGGATAAACAGATCCATCTGTCCATATGTCGATATGTTTCTTGCCTTCCTTTCGCAATCCATCCACTTCAAGAGGATGAAGAGCCCTTCGAAATACGTTTCTTGCCGTCGCATACTCCTGACTAACTGCAATGTTGATATGGAACTTTTTACAATGATTTCGAATGTTTGAAAGCTCAGGGAGAGTATTTGGGTTAACGTTCTCCATGGTCTGCTATGAAAAATGACCAGCAAGTGTCTAAAATGACGTGAAAGGGAGAAACAGGCTTGCTATGAAAAGTAGAGAAAAAGAGCGCAAAACGTGATCAGCACACATTATATAGGTCCGTGAACAAGAGGAAAATTCAACTTTTGAGGCGTAAGATATCACACAAACTTCGAGGCGTAAGATATCACACAAACTTTTCATGATTATATGATACGAGTTTCTCTCTCTTCAAAATTTGCATAAGATACGTTTTAAATGAACTTACACGGAATTTCTTAAAGGATTTGACAACTTTAATCCCGATTAAGCACAACTAATTGAAATCCTTACACGGCCCTTTTTGGGCCGTTTTTCGCCCTAATGAAATGATGTACATTCCAACCATGATGGGCTGCAAGTGCACAAATGCTATGAACGATAGTCATTCGGCATGTGGGTGCAAAGGTCTCATCAAAATCAATGCCTCTTTCTTGAGCATAGCCTTTTGCAACAAGCCTAGCTTTATACCTGTCAAATGTTCCATAAGGCTTACACTTTGGTTTGTATACCCATTTAGTGCTAATGGCCTTTTTGCCAAGAGGCAAATTACATAAGGACCAGGTACCATTCTCCATAGTAGTATCATAATTAGATTGCATAGCAGGCATCCAATTTGTTGAATTTTGTGCTTCATCAAAAGAAACAAGCTCATTCTCATTGCAAGGACTAGAGGTAGCCATTGCATAGAAATTTGATGCAAAAGAAGCACTACAAGATCCTAAATGAGTACAATATGGTAGATGTGCATCTAATTGCTTTCTCGTAAAGTCTACACCAACCATTTAGGCATAGTTTTTGCCTCCTCTATATGACTCTCTCCTCAACAATGACATTATATAAATCTACATAAAAAATGGACTGATTTGCATCATCATGTGGAACCTATAAAAGTTGAGAAATCGCCTCATTTGGACCAACATTTACTACTATCCACCTGTAAAAAGAGGTAGCAAAGTGTCATACACTTCTCTAGAGCTAACTAAAGTCGCCTTGGTACATGAAAGTAATGGCTGAATTGCATCTTCCACAAAAACAACATCATGACTAACCAAAATGCATTTATTATGTGGATGATACAAACGATAGCCTTTGCTTTCATAACCTTACCCAACAAAAATACATTTTATTGCTTTATCATACAATTTCCTGTGTTGTTGTTCAGGCACTGATGCATATGCCAAACAACCAAAGACACAGATATGAGCAACAGATGGCTTGCAACCATACCAATTTTCATATGGAGTGATGGACTGCAATGGTTTTGTGGGACACCTATTAAGTACATATGCTGCACACATAACAACCTCAAGCCATAAACTATGTGGTAAAGCCTATCTTTTTACCATACAACTCACCATCTCCATGAGATACCTATTCTTTCTTTCAACAAATCCATTGTGTTGAGGTGTATATGACATTTTACACTCATTGTTTATCCCACATTCAAACAAAAATGCATCAAAATCAAAAGACATGTATTCCTCCTTTCGATTAGAACGGAGGGCTCCCATTTTACATGCTAATAGATTTTCAATCAAAACCAAAAACTATTTCAAGCACATAAACACTTTAGACTTTGCTTTCAATGAATACACCCATGCATACCTAGAAAAATCATCAATTAAATTCATAAAGTAAAGGTGGTTTCCAAAAGAAGATATCTACATAGGACCACAAACATCATTGTGAAGAAGCTACAATTTTTTAGTAGCTCTAACAGAACCATCTTTTGGGAAGAATGAACACTACATTTCTCCCAAAATGTAGCCTTCACAAAGATGCTTACAAAGTGCCTCAAGTTTGGGCAGAGAGGACACTATTTTAGATTCCTATAGGCATAGAAGACTAGCAAAATTCAGATAACGAAAGTGTGCATGCCAAAGCTTTGTATCTGAGATAGCCTGCAAATCTTGTACTACACATGCTGTGTCATGGACGAAGGAAACCATCCTGAACCTAAGATTCCATGTGAACCCTGTATCTCATGATTGGTTCAGAATTAGGAGAAACCAATGCTTCCATTGCGTCCGGAATGTGCCAAAACCCCAAGATCGACTGTCTATTCGCTGAATTCTGACATTGGGAGGTCTTGTTACAAATCGATGACATCATGATGACATCATCAGTTCGCAACCGCCTTGGGAACCGCCCTTGAAAACCTATATAAGGAGGGGTTGGCCACATTCATAATCAGTCTTGCCAATGCCAGTCTTGGGAGCTCAAGGAGTCGTGACCTCCAAGTAAGTACATTCAAGTTCCAGTTCAAGTTCTAGTCTTGTTTCTAGCTCTAGTCTTGTCTAGTCTTGTATTGTGGACATCCTTTCTTGTCCTATTGTAATCTCGTAGTACGAGATCCTTTCTAGTTATTTCTTGTATCCAGTTCATATCCCTGAGGGGATTTCTTGTAATCGAGATATCTTGTTTCCTACCTACGATCCCGGGTTGTGGGATCTCCTGTATCATCTCTAGTCGAGTTTTCCATACCTATTGGTCCCGGGTTGTGGGACATCTTGTATCGATCGTATATTCTTGTAGCATTTTCCCTTCGTGGGTATTCTTGTAATCAGAACTGTGTTTCCGAAATCTTGTCTTGTGTAGTCAGAGAGCACAATCTAGTGCTCCCCTGACATTTTGGCAAGACTATCTTCTATCCAAGACCAGACATCATGGAGAACGCTTATGAACAGATCGTAGCATCACTTCAGAGTCTCCAACAACAAGTCGAAGACCTAAGTCGTCGACAGACACAAGTCGAGATGGGACATCCAGTGCATGTAGGTACACTCCTTCAAGAATTACAAGAACGAATCGGGAGTCTTCAAGCGAATCAAGGGAGTATTCAAGTGAACCAACGGCCCAGTACATCATTTGTGAAGGAACCCAAGATTTGCATGCCAGAAAAGTTCAATGGTGATCGTACAAAGTTTCGAGGATTCTTGCAACAAGTCAAATTGTACATTCGCATGCAGCCTGATAGATACCCTGATGATGCATCCAAGGTCGGTTTTATTGGAACCTTGCTCTATGGTCAAGCTTTATCATGGTTCGCCCCAATCTTGGAGAAGGATATGGCCGTACTTCATAATTATGAGGCATTTCTTGGAGAGCTTGTCGCCACATTTGGAGATGCAGACACGAGTCGAGTGGCAGAAACAAAACTTCGAAAGCTACGTCAAGGTAACCGCCCTGCCTCTACCTATGCATCAGAATTTAGGCAATTGATATGTGACCTCACTTGGCATGAAGATTATTTCATTAGCCAATTTAGATGGGGCTTAAGGGATGACGTGAAGGACCTTCTACTCACGATGCCAGAGGTGAAGACATTGAATGAATACATCAACCAAGCCATTCAATGTGATAACCGTCTTTTTGAAAGGAAACAAGAAAAACAAGTAGAAGGAAGACCTCGCCAATGGAAACCTTTCCAGCCTACTCCTAGAGATGACACTATGCCCGAACCTATGCAGATAGATGTAACTAGGTTCCAGCCTCTAACACCACAAGAGAAACAAAGAAGGAGGGATAACAAATTATGTCTATATTGTGGAAACCCTGGCCACATTGCAGTTAATTGTCCCAACAAGAGAACAAACTCCAAAGTCGCAGCCACCCTTGTAGAGCAGGGAAACGAGGAAGTCCAGTTGTAAAAGAGACCATACAGCCGGACCATTATATACGAAAGGGTCTCATAATTCCATCCACACCCGTAGAAACATGTCTTGCCCCTGTCAAGTTAATCCTGTCTAAGAAGACCCTTTCCCTCATAGCTCTAGTAGATTCAGGAGCGTCCTCATGTTTCATTGATGAAGGACTCGTTAAGAAACATGGAATTCCAGTACTTCGAAAGAACAGACCAGTAGTAGCCGAAGTAGTAGATGGACGGCCTCTAGCATCGGGGAATATAACCATGGAAACCATACCACTAAGAGTACACCTTGGTGACCATGATTCACACATATGTTTCAATGTAATATCGAGTCCAGCAAATATGGTTATCATCGGAATGCCGTGGTTAAAGAAACATAATCCAGAAATTAATTGGGAAAAGAATAAAATCACCCGTCGAGATATCCAGAAGAACCCAACATATGTTGGAGTTAAAGCCTTCATACATGCAGTAAGGAAGGAACCTACATATATGATCTATGCCATACCAGCTCAAGAATCCAAGAAAGATGATCCAGTACAGCTACCCAATCAGTACAACGGCTTTGAAGATGTTTTTGAAAAGAAGAATGCAGATATCCTTCCAGAGCATAGACCTTATGATTGTCCCATAGATCTTCAAGAGGGAACACAACCACCCTTTGGACCAATCTACAGACTATCTCCAGAGGAACTTACAGAACTACGCAAGAACATTGATGAGAATCTAGCAAAGGGGTTTATCAAACACTCGAAGTCTCCAGCAGGAGCTCCTATTCTATTTGTAAAGAAGAAGGATGGGACTCTCCGGATGTGTGTAGATTATCGTGGATTGAACAAAGTCACTATAAAAAACACATACCCTCTACCACTCATATCAGAGCTCTTGGAACGCCTTGGAAAAGCAAAATTCTTCACGAAAATTGATCTTCGAGGAGCTTACAACCTTGTCAGGATCAGAGAAGGAGACGAATGGAAGACAGCATTTCGAACAAGGTATGGGCATTTTGAATATGTAGTTATGCCCTTCGGTCTTACAAATGCTCCAGCTGTCTTCCAACATATGATGAATGATATTTTTCGAGAATATTTAGATGATTTTGTTGTAATATACCTTGATGATATCTTGATATTTTCAAAAAATCTAGAGGATCATGAAGATCATGTAAAGATAGTCCTAGAGAAACTAAGAGAAAAAGGATTGTATGCGAAATTGGAGAAGTGTTCTTTTCATAAGACAGAAGTGGAATTTTTAGGGTACATAGTATCAGATAAAGGAATTTTTATGGACCCTAAGAAGATTGAGACAATCCTTGATTGGCAACCACCTTCATGTGTTCGAGATGTACAATGTTTTTTGGGGTTTGCCAATTTCTATAGGATATTCATCAGAGATTACTCCAAGATAGTGACACCTCTTACCAAGCTTACAGGGAACTCCAAATTCTCATGGACCGAAGAAGCAGAGAAGGCCTTTTAGACCTTGAAATCAGCATTCACTACTGCTCCAATCCTAGTTCATCCTGATTCTAGTAAGCCCTTCTTCCTTGAGACAGATGCATCGGACTTTGCTCTAGGGGCCATTCTTTCCCAATATGGAGATGATGGACAACTACATCCAATTGCATATCATTCAAGGAAGTTTTCCCCTCCAGAAATTAATTATGAAATTCATGATAAAGAACTCCTTGCCATAGTAGACGCGTTTGATACCTGGCGTCACCATCTAGAAGGAGCAGCTCATAAAGTCATTGTATACTCAGATCACAAGAACCTAGAGTATTTTATGACCACCCGGATCCTCAATAGAAGGCAATCTCGATGGAGTAACTTTTTATCCAGATTCGACTTTGTCATCACATACCGTCCAGGACGTCATCAATGTCAGTCAGATGCCCTATCCAGAAGATCTTACCTTGCACCAAAGAAGGGTGAAGAGGCCTTTGATCAACAAGAGAGTGTATTACTCAAGCCCGAGCATCTCCAGTTAGCAGCTATCTCTTCAAGCCATCATGAAGATTCAGCCTTGAATCAGTTGATCCGTGAGAATCTACCACAGGATGAATTGTTTTGTAACGTTAAGCAGAAAGCTCAAGAAGGAAAATTCCAAGAAGTAAACGAATTTCAGGAAAAGGATGGTTTACTACTCTATAAGAACCTATTGTATGTCCCTCCAGGAAAGCCCAGGATCCAAGTACTTCAACAACGCCATGACAACCTTGCAGCAGGACATTTTGGAGTAAATAAAACAATAGAACTCATATCAAGGGACTTTTGGTGGCCTCAGATGTGGAAGGAAGTCAAAGAATACATTCGAACCTGTGATACTTGCAATAGATCTAAGGTACCCCGACATAAACCTCATGGCCTCTTGCAACCTCTACCTATTCCAGAAAGGCCATGGGCTTCATTGTCGATGGATTTCATCACAGATCTACCAAAGTCAGATAAGTATGATGCCATTCTTGTTATTGTGGATAGATTTACAAAGATGGCACACTTCATTCCAACTACCAAGGCAATCACAGGTGCAGCCACTGCCAGACTTTTTCTTAGGTACATATTTAGGCTTCATGGATTGCCTGATGACATTGTCAGTGATCGAGGTCCACAGTTCATATCCAGCTTTTGGAACAGTCTTTGCAAGCTCCTTGGTGTTCAAGTTAAACTATCTACAACAAATCATCCACAGACTGATGGACAAACAGAACGAGTGAATCAAGTCCTGGAGCAATATCTCCGTTGCACTAGCAACTATCACCAAAATGATTGGTTTGAGTTGTTACCCTTTGCAGAGTTTGCCTATAACAATAGTGTTCATGCATCTACTAAGCAAACTCCCTTCTTTGCAAACTATGGACAACATCCAAGGATGGATATACAACTCTCAAATCATGTCAAGAACCCAGCTGCCAGAGACAAGGCCCAGTACCTGATGGACATTCACAAAGAACTGAAGGAAGAGATCCATAAAGCTCAACAACAATATAAGTACTATGCAGATCAACATCGTGTCCAGAATCCATCGTATCAAATTGGGGATAAAGTATGGTTACTCCGAAACAATTTACAAACTTCAAGGCCTTGTGCAAAGTTAGATCATCAAAAGTTTGGACCATTTACCATCTTGGCCAAGATTAATCCAGTCACCTTCAAACTCCAGTTACCGAGTACCATGAGAATACATCCAGTTTTCCATGTATCCATGTTGGAACCATATCAGATTTCACCATTGAGGGGGGAGAGACCTAGTCCTTCACCACCTATCGAGATTGATGATCATGAAGAATTTGAAGTCGAGCATGTCCTAGATTCCAGAATATCCCGGGGAAGATTGGAATACCTTATTCATTGGAAAGGGTATGACATCAGTGATCGTACTTGGGAACCTGCAGAAAACCTTCAGAGAGCACCAATCAAGGTTCGAGAATTCCATAAGAAAAATCCAACGAAGCCGAGACCAGATAACATGACCGCTCCTCGTGGAACTCGTCGCTTGAGGGGGAGGTGATGTCATGGACGAAGGAAACCATCCTGAACCTAAGATTCCATGTGAACCCTGTATCTCATGATTGGTTCAGAATTAGGAGAAACCAATGCTTCCATTGCGTCCGGAATGTGCCAAAACCCCAAGATCGACTGTCTATTCGCTGAATTCTGACATTGGGAGGTCTTGTTACAAATCGATGACATCATGATGACATCATCAGTTCGCAACCGCCTTGGGAACCGCCCTTGAAAACCTATATAAGGAGGGGTTGGCCACATTCATAATCAGTCTTGCCAATGCCAGTCTTGGGAGCTCAAGGAGTCGTGACCTCCAAGTAAGTACATTCAAGTTCCAGTTCAAGTTCTAGTCTTGTTTCTAGCTCTAGTCTTGTCTAGTCTTGTATTGTGGACATCCTTTCTTGTCCTATTGTAATCTCGTAGTACGAGATCCTTTCTAGTTATTTCTTGTATCCAGTTCATATCCCTGAGGGGATTTCTTGTAATCGAGATATCTTGTTTCCTACCTACGATCCCGGGTTGTGGGATCTCCTGTATCATCTCTAGTCGAGTTTTCCATACCTATTGGTCCCGGGTTGTGGGACATCTTGTATCGATCGTATATTCTTGTAGCATTTTCCCTTCGTGGGTATTCTTGTAATCAGAACTGTGTTTCCGAAATCTTGTCTTGTGTAGTCAGAGAGCACAATCTAGTGCTCCCCTGACATGCTGAATCATTCACAAATTTTCCATATTCCATGAACTTATACAACCCACAACATAAAATTTAAGAAGAAATAATAACATTTCCATTTGGCATATCATGAATTGTACATTTTCCATCAATAAATTTGATAGCCAAGTTGAAAATCACAACATATTTTTCTTGATCCCTAGCACAAACAAAGCATTTGACAATGTGAAAGAAGTACCATCAACATTATTTAGAATTATCTCACCAACTCTAATCATAGGATAAGAGGAGTTGTTAGCACATGTGACAATATTCCCTGTAGGGGTATGCTCAAGTAAATCGAAGAAACGATGCTATCAGGCAATATGTTTGGTTGCCCCACTATCAATACAAACATATGAGTCTACTACAGACATGCATTGCTCATGAGAAGCTGGGTCATAGCTACAAATAGTAGTAAATGAACATTCTTCATGTTGCACAAGATTAATAGACTCTCTTTTAGGTGTAGAGGCCTCTACAATGCCTCTTTTGCAACCAGTTTTGGACAACTCTTTATGACATGATCATTTCCTTTACAGTACGTGTTTTTGTTTTTCTATTTTCTTCTCATCTTTGTCTTCATTTTTTGACTCTGTAGAACTAGGAGATTTTTGCTTACTATTAGATGAGCTCCATTTACCTTTCCCCTTCTAACTAGCTAAGAGAGTTTGATATGCAACATGCATAATGGACCTATTCTATGTGGAATGATCTCCTTGTAACAAAATAGAGACTAGCTCCTCAAATGTTAAGGCATTTGGATTACCTTTCATCATCAATTGAAGAGGAGAAGCAAAAATGTGTGCAAACACACTAGGACTGCTAGGGCATTTTTTTCCCTCTTTAGGAGGTTTTCCCCCACAGCTTGTATATAAGCCTATTTCCCTAACATGTTACTTATATTTGTAAATTCTAGTGGTAATACAATCAATATTGTGTGTTGTGCTCCAAGCTTCTTCTTCTTCCTTGTGCTATTTGCGTGCTTCCATAGACCTCAAACTCCAACGCTTGATATCAGAGTAGGTTTGTGCTTCATCTAGGGTGTCGTCCACACCCCTTTGTTCATAGTCTCAAAATCATATGAAATTTGGTGAGCTCTATTGTTTCGACCACCAAATGCACTATCACAACACTTGTGCAGGCTATTTCATGTTTTTGTGCCAAAGATATATATAGGTTTCAATTTGCTAGTACAAGCATCTTAAAGTTTGCTATAGGTTTAGTAGAACTCAAAAGGGTAGTTCTGTTCAACTTTTTGAGATACAGTCAATTTTTTGCATCATAGTATTTTAATCAGTGGCCATGGTAGAAAGCAGTGATGTATTCCCTATGTTGGTTGTTGAGGATAAGTTGGATGGTATGAATTACCCATTATGGGATTATATGATGCATCATGTATTAGTCACAAAAAGACTATGGAATATTATGTAGGGTGTTGAAAAACATCTTATTACACTTACAAATACAAGTATTGAAGTTGATGCAGATGGCATCGAAGATGGTGATATTTTGTAGATTCCTGTTCATGCTACGATTTCTATTGCACCTACTACAGAGAAAAATCATTGGGATAGCAGAGATACTCAGGCACATGCATTGATAGCCTTGTCTATCAAACATGCCATTATTCCTCACATTCGCTCTTGTAGAACAACTAAGGATGCCTGGGATACACTTACCACATTGTACTAGGCTAGGAATGAGGCTCATGTTGCTCTCTGAAAATAGTTGGAGAGTGAGCATATGAATGAAAGTGATTCTATGGATAATTTTCTAACAAAGATCAAAGATTTGAAGGAACAATTAATTTTTGCTAATGAAGTCTTGCCTCACAGTTCACTTGTGTAGATTGTTCTGAATGGTCTTCCTGATTCATACTAGTCTTTTGCTTCTAATTTTTGTTTGATGATGAAAGGCAATCCAAATGCCTTAACATTTGAGGAGTTAATCTTTGTTCTGTTGTACGAAGATCAGTCTAGGAAGAACAACTCCATTATGCATGTTGCTGATTAAGCTTGCCTGGTTAGTCAGAAGGACAAAGCTAAATGGAGCTCTTCTACTAGTAAGCAGAAATATGCTAATTCTACACAATGAAAGGAGGATGATAGAGATGGCAAGAAAACAGAAAGCAAAAATTGTTTTGCAAGTATTATAAAGCAAACGATCATGTCATAAAGAATTGTCCAAAACTGGCTACTAAAGAGGCAAAGAAAAAAATAGGCTAGAATGGTTGTTGTAGAGGCCTCTACACAAAAAATAGAGCATGCTAATCTAGTGTAGAATGAATAATGGATGTTTGCTACTGTTTGCAGTTTTGACCCATCTTCTCTTGAATAGTGTATTTTTGTAGTAGACTTAGATGTTTGGTACTTTGTTAGTGGGGCAACCAAACATATTACCTCGCAATGCAGTTTCTTCACTTCACTCAAGCTTGCCTCTGTAGGGAATATTGTTACATGTGCCAACAAATCCTCTTATCCTATCATGAGAGTTGGCAAGATCATTCTGACTACCGCTGATGGTAGTTCTTTTACATTGTCGAATGCTTTATTTGTGCCAAGGATCAAGAAGAATCTATTATCAGTTTGAGCTTTAGCCAAGATTGGCTTGGTTGTGAAATTTGTTGATGATATATGGATAGTTCATGATGTGTCAAATGGTGACATGATTATTGCTTTTGGCATTTTATGTCATGGGTTGTATAAGCTCACAGTCTATGAAAAATTTGTGAATGATTTGGCATGTGTACTATGTTGGGAAAGATGGATGGACACTCCAGAAAATGAGTTGGTACTACTAATCCCTGCTTTGTACTAGGCCTCTTTCACTTCAGAGTTGTGTTGTAGCCCCTCTTAGCTTTCGAATGACACTAAATAAGTGCCTATGTACTTTGAAAATGATGCAAGTAATGTTTGATTCAAAATAGACTGCTTCCCAATTCATAATTCAATGAAAACCTTCTATTTTGGTTCACACACTTGCTGCTTGTTAAGCTTAGTGCTTCCAATACAATAGAAGTTAGAAAAATTCCTTTTGGAGATATTAAATTAGCTTAGACAGCTACTGATTCCAAGTGGAATGACTTAAAATGATTCACTATACACAGAGCAATCAATTTAGCAAGTGTAGCATTACCCTTGATTTTTTAGGACATCTACAGAGATTGAATAGTGACCACTTTGATGCACTTTTCTCCCAATCCACTGAATGGAATGCCGTAAAATTTTTTCAGCATGTATCAGACTTGGAGGGGATTCCAATGAGCTATATAACATTGAAAATTGTGGAGTATTGACTGAGATATGAGCAATACAAAATGACTATTTTGAGTGACAATGACAGAGAGATCAATAGATATAAGAAATGATCTATTGTATTATATGACAATGTTGTACATGATCATTGGCATGATAATCAATGCCCAATGATAGATAGAGATGTAGGCTATGAAGTGAGCCTCACTCTTTACCATGTGATCAACTAAAGGCTCAGAATTGGAGTGGTCTCTCTGCGAGATTTTACATTCACCTTTTATAGATGCTTCATTCAAAATTTATTTGAATTCAACTTTGGCTCTCACTAAAAACTGATCCACTAGGAGATATTCTCTCTAAGAAATTCGTAGCTTTTCAATCCATCTAACTCCACGAGTTTTGTGGATTTACAAAGATTCCTTCAAGTCAATTTGACTTTTACAAATGGTA
Organism: Ceratopteris richardii; assembly: GCA_020310875.1. Lineage (NCBI taxonomy): Eukaryota > Viridiplantae > Streptophyta > Polypodiopsida > Polypodiales > Pteridaceae > Ceratopteris > Ceratopteris richardii. Next base: position 67,480,615 of record CM035424.1, read on the forward strand.
AAGGTAAGAATCTATAGCAATGGTTCTCATAGGTCTTCAATTGATTTGCACATATAATTTTCTCAAGCCTAGCCAAGTGTGTAGGCTTGGCTCTTGCCCCAATAACTCCCCCTCAATATAAACATCTTGGCTTGGTCTTCTTCATCAATCTTCTTGAATGTCCTGCAATCCAATCATAGCTTTAAACCTGCAAAGTTTTGTACCATCAAGTGCTTTGGTTAATAAGTCTACACGTTGCATATTGATTTATACATATGCCAACTAGATTTCCTTGCTCAATAGCTTCTATCTCACATAATGATAGTGGACCTCTATATGGTTGGTCCTAACATGATAAATAGGATTTGCTACAAGATGTAATGAACTTGTATTATATCCAAAAATCATTGGAGATATAGTATGCAATCCTAACTCTACATATAACAATATGATCCATATGGCCTCTTGAGTGGTATTGGTCCAATCCTCTATATTCTGCCTCTGTTGAAGACAATGCAACAGTAGGTTGCTTCTTGGAAGACCATGATATAGGCTTGTCACCTACAAAAGATAGATAACCTGAGGTACTCCTTCTATCATCTTTGCAACCTGCCCAATTTGCATATGAGTATATCTTGATATCCAAATCTGTACTCCTTCTATCATCTTTGCAACCTGCCCAATTTGCATATGAGTATATCTTGATATCCAAATCTGAAGTATAAGGAAAATATAGACCTTAATTTTGAGTGCCCTTAAGGTACTTCAAAATCCTCTTGGCAGCTTCCAAGTGAGGTGCCCTAGGTTTGTGCATAAATTGACTTAAGACACTTACTACATAAGCAATATCAGTACTTGTCAATGTAGCATAGTTTAGGCTTCCCACTATGCTTTGGTATCCTGCAATATTTTCAAGCACATCACCTTCATGAGCACTTAATTTTTGGTTTACCTCCATAGGAGTGCTTGCTGCCTTGACATCCTGCAAATGAAATTTCTTCAACATGTCTTGTACATACTTTCTTTGAGTAATGTAAATTCCAGAGTTAGTATAGACTAACTGAAGTCCAAGAAATAGTTTAGTGACCCTAAATCACTAATTTTGAACTCCTGCATCATTTGATTCTTGATTTGTTTGATGCCATTAGCATCATTACCGGTAAGTATGATATCACCAACATACACACATAGATATATTGACTCTGAATTACTTCTCTTAACAAACAGAGAAGTATCTACTTTACTCAGGATGAATCCTTGATCCTGAAGGTATGTAGTCAACCTATGGTTCCATGCCCTAGGTGCATGCTTCAATCCATAAAGAGATTTGTTCAGTTTACACACATGATTTACCTTGATTGGGTCCTCATATCCAAGAGGTTGAGACATGTACACCTCCTCTGAAATCCAGCCATTTAGAAATGCATTTTTACATCGAATTGGTACATGTTCCAATTTCTTGATGCAGCCACACTTACCAGTACCCTGATGGTTGGCATTTTGGCTACAGGTGAGAAGGTTTTTTCATAATCAACTCCTTGGGTTTGTGCAAAACCCTTAGCCACAAGTCTAGACTTGTAACTGCTTATTGATCCATCATAATTTCTCTTGATCTTATAGATCCATCTAGAACCAATTACCTTCATAGAATCCTTCTTTGGCACCGGCTCCCAAATATCATTCTCCTTGAGTACTTCAATTTCTTCATCCATAGCTTCCTTCCATTTTGCCTTGGTCTTTGACGCTTCATATGATGATGGCTCTTTAAGTGATAAATCTTTGGCAAGATAAATAGAATGTTTAGTAACTAAGGAAGTGTCATACCCATATCTGATTAGCTTTTTGCTCTCCCTTTGTGATCTTTTGATTGCTTGATTTGATGATTCAGGTATATCTTCCAACTTTTTCATCTTGGCTTTGCCTTTGGATTTCCATGCCTTGAATTCTTCTAGGTTGATGATGTCTTCCTCATCTGATTTGATGTCTTCAATCTGGTTTTGCTCCTCCTTGGTGAGACTTGGAAACTCCTCTTCCAAGTCATAAGGCAACTTTACTTTCCTACATTCACTTTCAAACCAAGAATCATTCTCATCAAAGACAACATCTCTATTGACCATAAACCCTTTGTTGGAAGGATTGTAAAACTTCTATCCTTTTTGATTCAAGTCATACCCTATGAAGATGCACTTCTCTGCCTTAGGGTCTAGCTTACCTCTGATTTGAGATGGTATATGAACATAAGCAACACATCCAAAGATCCAACAATGATCAAGTGAAGGTCTTCTACAATGCCATGCTTCATATGGGGTCATCACATCAAGAGACTTTGATGGCAATTTGTTGACAAGATAAGTGGCAGTAGAGTAGATACACTTTCTTCCCATAAATAATTAGGTAATTTTTTCTCATTTAGCATTGACCTAGCTATTTCAACAATTAATCTATTTCTCCTCTCTGCCACCCCATTTTCCTAAGGGGTATACCTTGTTGTAATTTCTCTTTTGATTCCTCTATTGTGCAAGAATGCATCAAACTCATTTGAGAAGTACTCACCTCCTCCATCTGACCTTAGCTTCTTTAGGCTTCTTCCTGTTTGATTTCCAACAAGTGCAAGATACTTCTTAAAGCAACTGAGTACTTCATCTTTGTGCTTCATAAAATATAAGATAGTCCACCTACTAAAGTCATCAATGAAAGATACATAATATCTTGATCCAAAAATTTAGGGATCCTTACTTGGTCCCCATACATCTATATGGACAAGCACCAAGTAGTCCTCATGCATGTAATCTTTCTTTGAGAAGGGTAACCTGTGAGATTTTCCAAACTGACAAGCACCACATTTATAGATCATGTGTTTCTTGGATACATTGGGTATCCCAAGCACACATTGATCTCTACAAATTTGCTTTAAGGTTCTCTCACCAATGTGTCCTAATCTCTTATGCAAAATTTCAAGTTCTAACAATGTTTGATCTTTGTAGCTATAAAGTGCAATATTCCTTGTATCTTCAAGCTCAAAAGTAAATAATCTACCTGTCTTTTCTCCTTTGGCAATTCTCTTGAATCCATCTTGGGGATCCTCCACAAATGCTCCATATTTGTTGAACCTCACCTGCAAAACCTTTTCCACAATTTGCCCAACACTCATCAAATTCTTGGTAATTGTAGGTACATATAGAACCCTACTCAATAGATTTATATTCCCATCAGAGGTTTTACAATTTCTTACCTTGATCACTGAGTGCTTGGTGTCATCACCTGTTTGTACCTGATGTTTTCCCGTAGGTTCCTCAAGGTTAGAGAGAAGAGCTACATTCCATGCCACATGATTTGAGCATCCTCAGTTAATGTAGAAGAGATAGTCATCATTCATACCTTGCTTTGAAGTCATATTCATAATCAAAAGGGAATCTTCTTGTTCCTATGTATATTTGCTGTAAATTTTCCTTGATTTGTAGCCTCCTTGGTAGTTGTAATTGTTGTTGTAGTTGTTATTGTAGCCTTGATGATGGTTGAATCTTCCTCTTGATTGTGTATATCCATCTCTTTGGAAACCTCTACCTCTCTGATTCTTGAAATTCCTGTAACACTCATCTATAGTATGATTTGATAAACCACAAATATTACATGGGGAAGAGTTGAAAGGTCTCCCCCTACCTTGCTTACCTCCTCTGCCCCTACCTCTTGAGTTTCTATCTCTCCCTGCATAGTTGGCTTGAGAGGTAGCTCCTTCATCCTCAATCTTCTTACTTTTCCCTTTCTCTTTAGACTTGCCTTTATCTATGTATAGGGCAGAAGAGCTATTACCTCTTGATAAATCTTCATTCTTGTTGATCTTGGCTTCATGGGTAAAGAGTTTCCCCATGAGTGTGGTAAGATCTAGAATTTGCATGTCCATGTACAAGTCCATGGCAGTTGTGAAGCTCTCCCATTTGTCATCTGCCTTAATGCCATTGATCACTTGTCTCACAATTTTCTTCTATGCTTGCCAATTGGTCAGCCACATCCTTGACATTAGTCACATACTTTGAGATGCCTTGCTTGGGTTGCTTTCTTTGAGTGGTAAATTCAATCCACAATTGGTTCTTCCTAGCCCTTGTGTTGGAAGAAAATTATGAAGACAATGTTTCCTAAGTCCCTTGGGAATGTGTGGAAGAAGAAAATCAAAGATTGAGTTAAGTAAGTATGACCTTGCTAATGCATCATTGTCACACCATGAATTGCGCCTTTCATGCTCCTCTCTTGTAGGTTGTCCTTTGCTTCTAAAAATGGGCATCTCCTCATCTCTTGAGATGTATCCATAGAGATTCCTTCCTCGCAAGTATGTCTTCATCCTCAAGGACCATGCTTGGTAGTTGTTCTTGTCCAATTTATCAATGAAAGAAGGAAAACCATCTCCCATTTTACCTTAACTTTTCTCTAATACCATTGTTGGGAAAGATGGATGGACACTCCAAAAAATGAGTTGGTATTGCTAATCCCTACTTTGTATCAGGCCTCTTTCACTTCATATTTGTGTTTTAGGTCCTATTAGCTTTCCAATGTTACTAAATAAGTGCCTATGTACTTTGGAAATGATTCAAGTAATGTTTGATTCAAAACAGACTACTTCCCAATTCACAATTCAATGAAAACTTTCTATTTTGGTTCACACACCTGCTGCTTGTTAAGCTCAGTGCTTCCAATATAGTAGAAATTAGAAAAATTCCTTTGGAGATATTAAACTAGCTTAAAGCGCTTGCCCATGTGTCAAGCATTGGTAGGTGGTTGTGCATGTTTTGCTACTTGAGTGGTACTCGACTACTTGGATTGTTTTATCCCAAGGGGGGATCACGGCCGCCAGATTTGCATGCTTTTTTTGACTCTCACTAGGATGGTTGCTATGACAGTCATGTATCCTCTAGTGGCTTTGGCTTCATGCTTGGTAGCTCATGTATATCTTGGTTGAGCAAGAAGCAGCCTACTGTGACCACTTCCAGCTGAGGTTGAGTATAAGGTAGCTTTCAAAGCAACTGTTGAGTGTGTGTGACTCAGACACCTTATGGCTGATTTGGGTGTTGGCTAGTCTTCTTCCATCACCATCTTCACCGACAATCAGAGTGCATTGGCAATTGTGAGGAACCCTATGTTCCATGCTTGCACTAACCACATTGAGTTGCATTATCATTATGTCATGGGGAGGTTCTCTGCTAGAGAGATCAGCTTGGCATATGTGCCCACGCAGGAGAACATTGTAGACCTTTTCACGAAGGCTCTGCATAGGGAGAAGTTTGAAGCTTTCCGCAAAGCTTTGGGCTTACTTCCTTTTGTGGATTGATTCCACATAGCTTGGTACTTCCTTATACATGAGTGCCAACTCCTTGTTCATCGCATCACTCCCAGGAGGGATTTGTTGATATATTTAGGTAGTGATGTGTGTGAAGCCACTAGGACTTTTGGGGCATTTTTTTCCCTCTTTAGGATGTTTTTTCCCCCGGCTTGTATATATGCCTATTGCCCTCAAGGGTTACTTATCTTTGTATTCTAGTGGTAATACATTGAGTATTGTGTGTTGTGCTCCAAGCTTCTTCTTCTACCTTGTGCTATTTGCATGCTTCCACAGACCTCAAACTCCAACATAAACATCCCACATGAAAAAACAATTTTTTTGCCCTAATGGACAATGTCAAAATTTCTTAATGGAGTAAATGAGTTTCAAACATTCTCTTTCCATAAATAAGTATTTCTTTTCTATTAGAGTTAATATTTGGCTAGCACATTAAAGGGGCCCAAACTAGTCACAATTTGCCTTTTACATTAATACACACTCAATGATGATATTGGGCACATGTACAAATACATGAAAGGATAGTATGGGGGGCTTGAGTTAGAAAAGTATTTAGTCACCAAAAAGCAAGGTCACACTCTCCATTCCAAGTAAATTCTTTTGGGCGAGTGTGTGACAATTTATTGAGTGGCAATGCAATTTTTCTCAAACAGCACAAATGGTACCTGTTCCATTGAACGTCTCCCAAAAATAGACATTATTTTTCTAAAGTTTGGGTTATAGGTGCTTAGATTACAACATTAACTTTTTCATGGTCTTCCACAATACCATCCAGCTATATGATCAATTAATGCAAAGACAAAGATGCTCTAAGTATTGCTTAGTCCATCTGTAAAAAGAAAAGTCACCTAAACAATACATGTAAAATCTCTTAAGTACTCTGAAAAGATTTGTTAGAGGCATTGCTAAAATGTGCTTAGCACATTCCTCAATCCAAACCACATGATTTTATAGCAAAAAACACCCCAATAGGTGATGAATTTTGTTTTCAAAATGTCTACTTTAGCCATCCAAACTTGGTTGTATCTATTGAATCCATCAACAAAGGAATACATTTCCCAACGAAAAACTTAATCTATGGTGTCTAGGATTCGCAAAGGGAAAGGACCTAGCATTGTAGCTGCATTTAATTTGTAATGTTCTACAAAAATTGAAATCACTTATTTTTCTTGGATACACTTACTATTGGAAAAAACCATTCAGGATATTTGATAGGAACAATAAACTGTAATCGTAAGAGGTGATATATCTCTTCTTTTACTAGATTTTCATAATTGACTTTATCCTATATCATTGTTGGATCATCAAGGAAATATCCAATTTGAGTTGAATAAAATGTTGGTATGATCTAGGAGCGAGGCCCTACATGTCTTTATAGTCTCATGCAAATACATTGGAAAAAAATTGTGCCACTGCCAAAAAGTCCATTCGAAAAACTTTTGGTAAATTGACACATATTTTTATTATCCAATGACTTTCTTTTGTGCTGTGATTGCATATTTCTAATTGATCCTCTTGGATGGGAATGTTACAATCCTCCCATGCATCCTCCACACTAAGTAGTAGATCCATTTTATATGAGGAGTAAGTATCATCATCTATTGCAAAAATAGTTGCAATTCAGGTCTGATATGCAAGTATTAAGAAACAATGGCATTTATTGTTAGATATACTTAGTACTGCACCCTCAAGTGACCATAGATGATCCATGGTGCTCTAAGTTGTAAGGCCCCCATTATGGAGAGAAGCCATTGTGAGAGCCCGGACATTTGTGGAACCCTAACTTCTAAGTTAGACAAAGTCTATGTGTGACCGTTGATGGTAATAGATTATCTTTGTGATCCTATCCATTACGTAAGGTAGGGCATAAAATTCTAGGCCATTGGGTTGCCATTCAAGGAAAAAATAAAGGCCTTGTGGTGCCGCATAGTTTCTCCATAGAATATTTATGGGGGGATTCCAGAGGGGGGCTTGCCCCCTTCTTCAGGGTCCGAGGGCCTATCCCCTTAGCCCATAGGGCCAAAACAATAGGACTTCTAGTAATGGAGATATTATTGAGTTATATATTTTGCCGACTATTTTGCATCTCTTGACTATGTTTATCTATATGGACTCCCCTTGTAAAAGATATATAAGCATGTCCCATGATGAGCTTTATATAGCATTGCACACTAGTGAGCCCTTCATCTAGAGTCTATCTAGAGCACCATCGAAACCCCATATTGGGAGCACACGGGTGGATAACACCATCGTTGTAGTTGCATTACTCATGATAATATGAGAATTTGAGTTCTCTATCTCTCAACCTATGTCTATCTTTGTTTGCATTTTTCTCTCAAATATGTCTACTTGTTATTATGCTGTGCTATAATTTTCTTACATGGTATTACAACTTAGGAGGCTTTAAGTGGTTTAGAAGCAAAAGCACAGATGTTGTAGAGGTTTCAATGCTAAAAGAGAGAAGATGGCAAGTGATGCATCATTGTTTACAACTAGGAATCAAGGTGGTTTGTCAATAGGAGTAGGTGGAGGACAAACAGAAGTAGCAATGATGCCGATCATCCCAACATTGCACATATGACAACCAACCTTCATAAAAGGTAAACTTGATGGTACAAACTACACACCATGGAAGTTTAAAATCACTTCTATCCTTGATTCATATGAGCTTCTAGAGAGTGTTCTTGGGACTGATCATGAGCCCCAAAAACACTTGATCCAAATAATCTTAGTCAAATGATTCCTCTTGATTCTAATCTTCTACGTTATTGGAAACATAGAAATGAAGATGCACTCTATGCTCTAGTTACAAGTACTACTGATAATGTTCTGAATCTCATTCAACATACTACCAAGGCATGTGAAGCATGGATCATATTATTAATATGAAACTTGTAATCAAACAAGGATTTAGAACTTGGAGAATCAGCTAGCAATAGAAAGGTTTGCTGATGCAGAGACTATGGAGGTATTTATCACTCACATAAAGAGTCTACAAGATCAAATGGTGGGAGGGGGTGTACAAAACTCAAGTGAGGACCTAGCTCGGGGTTATCTTCAAATTTGTCCACAAAATTTTGATAGCTTGGTAACTACTCTTGATACTGAAATCAGACCTGAACCACTAACTTTTGAAGAATTCAGTGCCTTAAATATGGAGGAGGAGCCGCAGATCAAGGAAAGGAGTGGCACCAACAAAGGAGATGTTGCATTCAAAACAAATGTCAAAGGAGGCAAAGTGGAGTCTTCAAAATATGGAGACAAAAAGAAGAACGATAAACATAAGTTCAAAGGAGAGTGTTTCCACTAGAAGAAGAAAGGCAACAAAATCCAAGACTATTACATCAAGAAGGCAAAAGAGAATAATGGCTCTTCAAAAGGTGGCAAGGGCAAGGAGACTACCAACACTACATAAATAGAGCTTGAGTTATTTGTTACGATAGAGGAGGTATTCTTCTCAAGTTAAGATTTAGAAACAAATGACTCATGGGTGTTGGATAGTGATGCCTCTCATCAAGTAATGAACAAAAAAGACCTTTATAGTTCCTTAAAAGCTCTAAAGGAACCCATCACAATAAAGGTAGGCAACAATGTAAGATGTCTTGCAGAGGGTGAAGGTATGGTTTCTTGCATTAAATCTAATGGGGATCTCAAAAAGCTTTCAAATGTGCTTTATGTTCTAGAAATCAAATGAAATCTACTTTAAGTAGCTTCTATAACTAATTAAGGTCATCAAGTATCTTTTAGTAAGATGAGAGCTAAGATTATGGACAATAACAACACCATTTTTGGGACTGACATAAGGAGGAAAAACCTATATGAGTCATCTACTCTTACAATCACTACAAGTGTGGGCACAAGTAAGCTATGGCATGAGAGGTTTGGCCACAACAGATACCCCATACTGAAGGATATGCATCCTAGGGGCATGGTTGCACACCTACCATCGAGTGAAGCTTGCATGATGGCCAAGCAACAGAGGAAGACATTTCCAAAAAAAGTAAGAACAGAGCAAGCTATCCTCTAGAGTTGGTGCATGCTGACTTGTGTGGAAAAATGCCTACACGAGCCTTGGGAGGAGCTTCCTACTTCATGTCACTTGTCGATGACTATAGCAAGAAGATGTGGGTGTACTTCCTTTGCGATAAGGCTCATGATTTTGGTAAGTTTAAAGAATGGATTCATCTTATTGAAACTAAAATAGGGAAGAAGATGAAGGAATTCAAGACAGACAATGGTGGTGAGTTCACATCAATAGAGTTTGAAGATTTGTGCTAGAGTAATTGAATCAAGCATCAACTCAGATTGGCAGTTGCATTTTCTAGATAGAGAGAGAAACAAGCTTCAAGCAAAAAGCATGAAATGTATCTTGTTAGTGTACAGTGAAGATAAGATGTCTTAGAAGCTTTATGACCATGAGGCTAAGAAGATCATGGAGAGTCATGATGTGGTGTTTAAGGAGGAGTAGCCACATGCAGTGGAGGAGGAAAAGATAGCTTCCACTTTATCATCAGGCAAAGGGGCCATCCACTATGAATGTGGCCCAAAAGATATCCCTTCTACACAAGGGAAGGAAGCATCATCTTTAGATGATGAGTCTAAAAGTCACCAACCTCTCTTCACCTAAGAAAAAAATTAATTTCCACATTGGGTGAGGTAGATCTATGATTCTGGAAACTCCATCCATAGTCACTAGAATAGGTTGCAGATGGACCGAGGCCATCACAAAGAATAGAGCAATAGAGATGGGCAAGTACCCATATTGTAAACATAGCCTTGATGGCTGAGCTCATTCAAGAAGAAGCAAAGGAACCAACCAATGTGGAAGAGGCACTCCAGGATCCGAATTGGAGGGCTACCATGTAAATAGAATACAACAATATCATGAAGAATGTAACTTGGGAGCTAATGGATCCACCCCCTAAGTGTAAGGTCATTGGCACAAAGTGGTTTTGGAAGCTAAAGTACAAGGCTGATGGTACCTAGAAAAGTACAAAGCAAGAATTGTTGCACATAGCTACTCATTGAAGGCATTGAATTTTGTGAATTATTTGCCTCAACTATAAGGATGCCTACTATCTAAGTATTACTAGCTATGGCTGCACATAAATGATGGCCATCTATCACATGGATGTCAAATCAGCATTCCTAAATGAAGACCTCAAGGAGGAGGTATATGTGTCTCAACCACTAGGGTTTGAGGCTCCTCATTTAGATAACAAAGTATGTAAGCTGAAGAAGGCATTGTATGGGCTGAAGCAAGCCCCTAGAACATGGTACTAGTGAATACATAAGCAACTCTTGGATCTAGGTTTCAAAAGATGTGCCTCTGATGCTAACATCTATGTTCTAAAGAGAGGATTTTTTTGCTCTATGTACATGACCTTGTGATTACAAGAAATGATGATGCTCATCTTTAACAAATGAAAGATGCGCTGAGTTTAGAATTTGAAATGTCAGACTTGGGCTTAATGCATTATTGCTTACTCCTTGAAGTTTGGCAAGAACTAGGGAAGATTTTTATCTCTCAATGAACATACATAAGAAAAATATTCAAGGCATTCAACATGGAGGATTGCAAGGAAATTTCTACACCTATGGAGGTCAACACAAAATTATCATACTTGACCTCTAGTGGATATTGGAAGATACAGGAAATTAGTTAGAAGTCTCATCTACTTGTGCAATACCAGACTAGATATCCCTTATGCTATTGGAGAGCAAGTAGGTTCTCTAATAAGCCTTGCCAAACTCATTGGAAGGCATGCATGTAGATACTCAGGTATGTGAAAGGAACCACTAATTATGGTACTTTTTATGAAGAAGGATCATATTTGGTTAGATAATGCGACTCAGATTGGGCAGGGAATATTGATACTAGAAAATCAATTTCTAGATATTACTTTTCTTTAGGATCAAGGATAATCTCTTCGATCAGTAAGAAGCAACTGATTGTAGCATTATCTTCTACTGAAGCTAATTACAAAGAAACATGTGTTGCAGCATGTGAAAGAGTATGGTTGAGGAGGATCCTATGGCACATAGGAATACAAGGATAGGAGGCTACAAGGTTGAAGTGTGACAACCAAAGTTGCATGGCCATAGCCAAGAATCTTGTTTTCCATGCACGTATCAAGCACATAGAAATTTAGTATCACTATGTGCATGAGTTGGTTGAGGACAAGTTTAGGTAGATAAGCTATTTTCCAATTGAAGAAAATAGAGCACACATCTTCATCAAGGATCTTGGGCGAGAGCAAATTCATCGACACTTTCCAAAGCTTGACATTGGATCAAGGAGGTAGTTCACCATAGAATGGACATTGAGGGAGGATGTTAGACATACTCAATACTCCACCCTCAAGTGACCAGAAATGATCCATGGTGCTCTAAGTTGTAAGGCCCCCATTATGAGGAGAAGCCATTGTGAGAGTCCGAACATTTTTGGAACCCTAGATTCCAATTTAGATGAGGCCTATGTGCGATTGTTGATGATAATAGATGATCTCTGTGTTTAGACATTAGGTTAGGTAGGGTGTAAACTTTTGAGCCATTGGATTGCCATTCAAGGCGAAAATAGAGGACTTATGGTGTCACAAAATTTCCCCATAGAATCTTAATGGGGGGAGCGCACAGGGGGGCTTGGGAGTGCACGGGTAGACATCACCATCATTATAGCTACATTACCCTTGGAAATATGAGAATTTGAGCTCTCTATGTCTTAGTCCACGTCTATCTTTGTTAGCATTTTTCTCTCAACTCTGTCTACTAGTTTATTCACTATGCTATTATTTTATTACATCTACATCTATCATTACAATGGACCATAAGTTTGACATGGTCTCTACAAATTGGGCTTCTTCATCTTCTTCTAAACCATCCACCAAGTGTGGCAGTTCTACTATTGTGGGTAAAAAATGCCTTGGACATAGTGGAACTTGATCGAGGATAATGTGGCATTCATGTTGTCCTTTTTGAAAAGTTAAGGTTTGGTTCTTCAATCCTGATGAACTTTGGCTTGGTTGAGCTAGGGACTTCCAAATAGAATTTTATATTCATCTTTTCATTCATTCAACTCAATGATCATAAAGGCCATGCCAAATATGACTTGTTATATCCAAATAGGAATGTCCTAGATTAGGTCTATGGGCTATACACAAGATCGATAAGCCATTCAAATATCAAATAGCATTGAATGGATATCCTCACACCCCATTTGATGAACTATGGGTAGAGTAGTGATCTTAATGCTAGATTTATTGTCAATCAATAAGTTAGAAATGGCTTTATCCTTGTAGAATAACGTAATTAAAGGTACTACGTAATCTACAAGGGTTGATTCTTTAGCTTCCACTTGATGTACTTGGATACCTAGGGAAGTTTGTTAAGTGGGTTTTATGCTTTGAACAATCTCCTTGATTAAATTCTTATGGAATCCAAGTGCGAGTTCTAATAATGGTCTCAATAGGATTTGAATAGTGGCACTAGATTCTAATCTTTGACATATATCTGGTTCAATTTCTACTAAATTACCATTATATTTATTAATTTTTTCCTTTGGTGCCTTCCTCCAAGAAAGAGTCATGTATTTGAGTGGCTTCTAAGGAGTTCAACTAAGAAATTTCTAACACCATAGTAGGTGGTATGATTGATGGGAAATTTATGAGAGCATTGGCTGCCTATTTGCCAACTTCTTAACACAAAACATGTTGTTCTTCTGTGCTAGAAGTAGCTTGGCCAATGTGTGGATCATAATGCATGCCTCAACATGTTTCCACAATGGTTGTAGGTTCCACGTATGAGAGTTTTGCTATGATGTTCATAGGTGTCCACACCTCACATTCTCTCTTTCTTTGATTCTCAAGTATCTAGAAAATTTGGTCGAATGTAACCAATTTCAAGGAAAAAATTATAGACCCTTCCTCATTGGTCTCATTGATTGTTTATATTCTGATTATTTTTTTTTTTATGAAGTTTGTATCTATGGTATCCTTGATTTTGTAGAGGTAGATTGTTTTGGTTTTGGGTTGAAGGTCCTACTCCTCTTTGGGTTTGGGCTACCAAATTCACTCCTTGAGCATACTGATTCTAATGACCTCCATAATAATTAGATTGGATGTGATTAGTAGTTGTTGGCTTTGCATTCTTACATCCATTAAAATGAACTTTTTTTTGTATTTTGAGCATAATACATATGGCACAAAACATTTGATTCAAGATGCATGTTGTTACAACTAACTGTAATTTTCACATTTAGTGCATAACAATTAATTAATGGATTTGTTGGCACTTGTGGTGTGATCGATGCTAATGATGTTGGATCGATATTACAATGGATCTTGCTGGATCGAGTCCTAATTTTTTTTCTAGTGAATTAACTTCAACAATTATGTTATCTACAATTTTGGTAGGTTGAAAAGCATGCAACCATTCCTTTTCCATCAATATGGGAAAGAGACCTTCGAAAAACCAATTCTTGAGTGTTTGTCCTAGTGGCAGATTAGTTTGAGACATTCCTCCCATCACACTCTAGAACATGGTGGCATAAGAGTCCATACTATGGCTAGGTTGTTGTTTTATACACTCTAATGTTGAAAATTTGATCGAGATTTTTCCTTCTTTCAACTCTTTGTAAAAAAAACTCATTTTTTGACACTACATAATCTACAAAATGACTCGCTAGATATTCATTCAACCATCTGACTATGCCACCTCCTAAGGTATTTGGTCTTGTTTAGACCAAGTGGCTGACATAGTTAAAAATTAGGTTCTCAAGCTCATTTGAAGGCTCAAATGAGCTCAAAATATTATGAAATTTGAGACATAGATTTTTCTACTACTCCTCAAGATCGAGGACTCCTTTCTTGAAAAAAATGGAGTATATTATACAAAAAATGGGATTACAATGGAATATAGTGATGAAAACCACTATTTGTGGTAGATTGGATGTGGAAGGAAAAGAAAGAGGTTGGCCTAATCACTGGATCTTTGTTGAATTCATTGTGTGCTTGGCCCTTGTTGACCTTCCCTTTGATTTTTTTTCTCTCTAGTTCCCTTGCCTCATGCTACTTTGGTGCATTAAGCTTCCTTGACGGCTAACACCTCCCTCTCTTGTGTCTATAGTGCCTAACAGACCCTTGTGTTGGGTGGTGTTCTGTGTAATAATGCACGACTTTAGTGGCTAATTCATGTTCCTTAAGTCAAAGTTTGCATGCTAGATCTATCATTAAACAATCCCAATCAATTGGGCATGGAACCTTTCAATATGGCATATGTAGCTGTCCTACATGGAGAGCTTGTTCCACCGCAAAAAGGTGTAATAAATGGATGGGTTGTGCAAGGAATATTTCCAAATGATACTCCTAGAAAACCATGGAGAAAATTTCTTCAAAAGTTTTCTTGTAGAATGTACTTCTATGGCTACCTCTTTATTGATTTGATTTTGCTATTGGAGAGACTGATTTTCTTCATGCCACTGCCATGTATCTCCTAAGAGCGGCCATTGTCCAAGAAACATAATTTCCATATTCTTTATTGCTTCCTAATCAACATTTTGCGTCTTGGAGTTAAGCTCTAGGTGGGCCTATCATAGAGTGTTATACTGATCTTGTAAGGTCATATTTCGGTCTTCTAATGCTACCACTCATTCTTGAAGTTGGAGAGATTGTTTTTTGAGTGTTGTGTTACACTCTTCAAGTTGTTGATACTCATGTCTTAATTGGTTGGCATACTCAATCCTGATATTTAATGCATTATCTACAATGATGGATAGTTGAAAATGCACGAGGTTGCAAAATGGGATGTGAAATGGTGGATGCTTTGCATGATGGTATTATGGGTGTAGGTGAGATTGGTGGAGGGGGGATGGGAGATTATGGAAGTGTGGGTGTGGGGGTGGTGCTGTGTGTAGATATATGTCCATTGGGTTGGACATGAGTGTGCATGTCGATTGTACCATAAAGAGAGGTATGGTAGGTGCAATTCTATATGTATAGTTGAAAATGCATGAGGTTGAGAAATGGGGTGTGAAATGGTGGATGCTTTGCATGATGGTATTGTGGGTGTAGGTGAGATTGGTGGAGGGGGGATGGGAGATTGTGGAAGTGTGGGGGTGGGGGTGGGGGTGGTGCTGTGTGTGGATATATGTCCATGGGGTTGGGTACGAGTGTGCATGTCCTTTCTACCATAAAGAGAGGTATGGTAGATGCAATTCTCATGGTGTGGTGTTGGGGCTCCAACCATGGCTTCTTGAAAGGCTACCTATGGTGGAGATAATGTGGTTGTAGGGGCTTGAGGGTGAGTTACTGATGAAAACATGGATGAATAGGCAGTTGTGGTATGAGGGGTTTGGAGGGGTGGCGATGGCAGAAAGCCTAGAATGCCTTCCATTGGAGGTGGGTGTCCTTGGACTAGGTGTTTTAGTGGGTGGCCTACTGAGGGTTCAGATGAGGCTCAAGAGGTAGTATATAGAGGGTTAATAATAGAAGAGAATAGTTTGAGGCTATAGAGGTGATGGTTTTAGTGGTAATTATTGTTACGTCAGCATGAGGTGGGGAATGGGATGGGGTATGAAAAATTGGTTCTTTAGCTTGGGTGGTTTCCATGGTTGTGACATTAATAACTGGCCAGTGTGGAATTAAAGTCAGCCTCGTTCTTGTACGCTCACATATAATATTTGAAGTTGTGCTACATAAGCAGGGGCACCTTCAATTTCTTCCTCTTCTTGCTCTTTTTCATCATCTCTTTCCTTGTGTTCTTGTTCCTACTCTCACTCATCATATTTCTCTTCTTCATGTTGGTGTTATTGTTCTTCGCCTCTCTCTTTTGACGCAAGATCTATCTCCCTAAGAAGTTTCTCAAAATGTACATTGCCTAATTCTTCAAGACCAATCCCTCGAGGAAAGTCTAATTCTAATGGTGTTGGTGGGAATATCAGTTGAGGGCCATTTGTGCTTCTTGTTGGTAATCGAAGTGTGAAAGTGTGTAGTACACATTCTAGTGCTAGAGAGATATAGCACCTCTAGGTTGCGCACATGGAATTGATCCTCTTATTCTTTTCGATGGGGATGCTAATGCTTTTTTTTTCTAAACTATTGAATTCAATTCTAAGATAAAGCACATTGAATTGGAATATCATAATCCAAACACTTGTAGATGATATAGGTAAGGGCACAACTTCTATTCAAGATGGTCTTACAAGGCCATCTCTTAGGAGATACATGAGTCTAGTCAATGATCCAATGGGGAATATTGATGGTCAATTTTTGAGTATCTGCAAAGTCCAAGATGAACCAAACTTTCTTATGGGGTTGTGTGAACCTATCTTGCCTAGGAAAGGCAAAATGCTGCATACACATGTTGAGGTGAACTACAATATTTGAGGTCATAGTTACCATATCTTTAAGTTTGGTGAGATTTCTAATTTTCATGCTCTCTGGTACTAGCATCTCCTTTTCTATGGGAATATGCATACCCTGCATATCCAAGGCTTCCCGAAATAAGTTAAGGTTGAGTTTGAACTTCTTCAATTCGTTTCCACATATCAGAGAGGGAATGATAAAGGTACTAACAATTATTCTATCCTTGTTAGGATACAAAATATTGATAAGCTAGTAACAATGCATTAAATCTGGTTTAGGTAATCTTGCACTAAAGTAGTCACTAATCTTGCCTTATGCCATATAGGTTGGAGCATAGTCACACTTTTCTAGTTTTTGAGCATGTTGCTTCAATGTATACACTAAGACTAGGTCTCCTGGTTTTAATCCTTTTTCTTTTACATGTGCATCAAAATATACCTTTTGCCTCTTCGTTGTGGCATATATTCTTGCATCTGCTCTCAATCTAGTTTCACCTAACCATTATACGTCAAAGGTCCTGGATGATAGCTCATGGCCATTCCATTGATGCTTTTGTGCCACCTTTAGTGTGGGTATCAAAAGGTCCAATTGAAGTTCTATATTCTAGCCAAACATAATCTAAAAGGGGATGGCATTAAGTATCTTTTTGTAGGCAACCCAATATGCCCAAACAACATGATGTAGCTTTTTGTCCCAATTAGAGCATTTATTATTAACAAGCTTAGTCAACACAATGCATATAATCTTGTTCGTGCTCTCTCCTTGCCCCTTGCCTTATGGGTGAAATGGGGTAGAATTCTTGTGAATGACCATGAATTATTGTAATAAGTATTCAATGACCTCATTCAAGAAGTGGGTACCATGATCACTTACCAATTCTATTATTAATCCATATCTTGTGATTATATTTTCAAATAAACACGCCTATTGTTTGCGTATCATTATTCATAGTTTTTTGGGGAATTAATAGGACCTACAAAGTTTATTCCCCACTTAGAGAATGCATGTCCTTCCATATGGGTCTCAATGGCATCTCATCCTTATGTATTGGATATTAACTTCTCTGACATATGTCACATCTCCTCACATAGGTATGAGCATCCAAGTTCGCCTAGAGAGGTGATCCACTCAAAGGTGCCTCTTGTCTTTTCTGACTACTACTTCAAAATCGGATTCCATTAGTAAGAGAAACCATCTTACTAATCAGACTATGTTGCAAGGTTTGTTCACTAGGTATCGTAGAGCATGGTGATCGGTAAAGAGCTAAAAATTATTTGCAAGCAAATAATGTCTAAAATTCTTGACTGCATACACCATGTCTAATCCTTCCCTTTTGATAGTTGTGTATTTTTGTTGGCTACATTCAACTGCCTATTGGCATATGCAATTGGAAGATCAATATTACCTTCAACCATGGGTTGCGCTTGCATTGGTAAGTCCAAATGGCATCGATCAAAATGAAAACATACCCCACTCTATAGTAAAATCCATCTTATGTTGAACTTGAGGGGAATTGATCACTTGGTTGTAGCTTTTGAATCCATCAAGAAAGTTATACACTTTCTTGCCTGCTACTCATTCTAAGAGATGCTTGGTGATAGGAAGAGGATAACTACCTTGTATAGTGGCTGTGTTAA
Organism: Ceratopteris richardii; assembly: GCA_020310875.1. NCBI lineage: Eukaryota > Viridiplantae > Streptophyta > Polypodiopsida > Polypodiales > Pteridaceae > Ceratopteris > Ceratopteris richardii. Next base: position 67,498,920 of record CM035424.1, read on the forward strand.
CTTTTTTCAAGTTAATAATCACTCATAAATACCCACTCTTTTTTGGCACAACCTGAATCGGGGATACCCATTCAGTATGCTTGATTTCATAGATAAAACTTGCTTCTATCAAACAACCAATCTCTTGCTTGGTTTTGGCTACATATTTATCATTGTAAGTGTAAGGTTTTTGCTTGGTAGGCCTGGCTTCCAACGACATCAGGATTTGGTGAGAACAAACATCTAGATCCACTCCTTTCAAATCCTTGTAACTCCAAGCAAAGTCATCTCTGTATTCTCTCAAAAAATCTATCAACTCATGATCTTCTTCTTCACTTAAAGCATGCCCTATGTACGTACATCTATCTTCACCGTATTCTATGGTTACTATGATTTTTTGGTCTTATCTTTATTGTCATAAGCTTCTCTTGTGAGTGCTTCTCGTTCATGCATTTTTATCATGATTTTCATATCTTCTATCTCATATTTCTTGAAGTTCTCTGGCACTTCAAACAATGCTCCTTCTTCGACTTGCATAGTATTGGTTTCTTTCCTTTCTTTTTCTTAGTTTGATCTTCTTCTCCTGTAGTCAATTTCTTTTGTGATTCACATTTTTTGTGTTCCTGATTCCTAGCCTCTATTAAGTAAAGGTGTTATACTTTATGGAATAATGGAATGTTAAATGGATTTTAATGTCTTGAGGGTTTTAATGTGATTGTGTTTTGATTTAGCATGTGAAGAAGCATGAGGACATGAACGTGCACGGATCTATTTAGATATTTTTGAAGATATTTAAAAGATAGTATTTTATATATTTCTTGTAAAAATAGTAGATCACTTAGAAAGTGATGCTTTTGTAAAAATCGTAGATCGCTTAGAAAGCGGTGATTTATAAATAAAGTAGATTATTTAAATTTGCACTTTTTGAACCATCATCCTCATGTATCTTCTATTCAGGACGTAATGAAAAATACCTACAAATACACGTACTCTGATAGAATCATCCATCAGAGTATGTGGGGGAATATTGTACCCAATCTTGTGTTCAATCTCTTATCTCTGTCTATTTTGTGTATGCTTTTTGTGAGATTTGTTTTTGTACTATCTCTAGTACGTGCGCTTATAAGGTTCGATAGTGTTATCAAAGCCTGCGTGGGTCTACAGAGGTGTACTTCTCGATGTCCGTTCCTATTTCCCTGACATTGGTTCGTTAATTCTCATCTGGTATAATAATAGGTTTTGATTCTATATAAGGCCATGGACCCTACCCATAATATCGAGGATTTTGGTAACGTTGGTAGGGGGTGGATGTTGACATCAGTTGTGGTCTCTACTAAGCTTGGTAGTGGGGTTGATAAGGTTGTTGGGGCCTAAAGTATGGTTGTTTTTGGTATTGGCTTGGATATCTTGCTAGCTGTTGATATGGTTGCTGGTAATTTTTCCTAACCACTTGTTTGTTGTACGTGCAATCTTTTACAATGTGGTTAGTGTACCTTCTCTCTATCGTACAATACTAGCTATTAGGATTCCCTTAGTTTTGAGCCATGGTGGGACAAACATTAGCCATGTGGGCTCCTCCGCAAGTATACCATTATTTCATCGAGAATATCATAGGGGTATGTTTGCTTGAGACTCCTAACCTTTGAGCTACTTTTTTTGCCAATGCATCAATTGATGTGGAAGGCTTTGGCATGAAACTGGTAGAGCTATTTGAATTATTATAGATCTTTGAAAGTTCCAACTCGTCTTCCAAGTTATCCTTGATATCTATACACATTCACACACATTGTTGTATGGTCCTAGGCTCCTTCAAGTACACATAAGATCATAAATTTGCACTTAGCTAGCCATCCAAAAATTATGCTACTTGTTTGCTAGGTGTGGGTAACTCTAGAATGGGGAATTTAATATATTGCCTAGACCTATGATGTACTTGCCTAACTATCTCTTGAGGTTTTTTCTTGAAGCTGTGGATTAATGATGAAGTGTTATGCTTGATACCACACTTAGAGAACTCCATAATAAATGCTTCTAGCAATTGATTGATGTCCCTAAATTGACCTTAATGAACCACGTCAAGGCTATGTTCTTCAAGGTTAAACCAAAGGCATTATATTGAGTGAATAAGTCATCAACTTGTTCAGCTCTCAACACGTCTGAATTCTGCCACATGATCATAAGGGGTCTCCAATGCCATCAAAGTAGTTTTTCATTGAATTTACCAATTGAGTGGGTCTCAATATCCTAGGTGTTCTCTCGATCTAGGTAAGGGAAACTCATCCATGCCCCTTTAGTGTCTAGGTCCTATCAGTATCCTTGATCCATTCTATTTGTATCCCATCTTGACCTCGCTTCTCTTGAAGGGTTTGTGAAGCTTAATTTAGGTCTCTCTTGAGCCTTCTCTTTATGAATTCCTAGAATCTGAGAGGATCATGCTCCATGATGACCTTGTGAACCATGATGTCTCTAAGGAGGGAACACTAGCTCACCTTTCCAAGTGTATGCATATAATCCATGTTCCATAACCAGGGACATTCTCTCATAAGAGTTATCTAAATAGATTACATTCCTAGGGGTGTTTGGGTCTTTGAATTCATATATAGTCACTCTATCTTTCTTGTTTGGTTTGTCAGTTTGAACCTCTAGAATGCTTCATCAGTTTCTCTATTCAAGAAAAGCTGTATGCTCTTATTATCTTGAGGAATCCACTCTCGAGTGATTATCCTTGATAAGATATACTTACCACAAGGTGTTCTTGGCTCCTTTCCCATGTTTTCTTGCTCCAAGTCTCCTATTTTGGACTCAAGAATGATGATTCCAAACTTATCTATCCTATCAAGTAATTCCTAACCACATACATGATTCCTTGCTTATCAATATATGATCCCTCTTTGAATTTGACCACTGCGTGTTCAATTCCAAAAAGTTGATCGAGGTTTTTGAGTTGGATCAATGATCTTCTCAATCTGTCCTCATAGATGCGAGCACCGTATTGACTGGTTCATATAAATTCCAACTAAGTCTTGTAGGGACCTTCATGGGTCTATAAATAGGCAAGTCCTAATGCTTGTAGGCCTTTCCATGCTAAGAGAAATTTCTAAATCATTTGTCTCTAGGCTCAACACATAAGGATAGACACTAAGCTGCTAAGTCCATGACCTAGCAGTGTGATTGAGACTAGCTTTAGATGACCAGATGCTTTGTCTATCCCGTCCTAGGTGTCTACTAGACCTAAGGTTCATATGCTTTGCTGATTGGATTGAATTCCCAAGTATAACTGCATTGCTAGGTCCTTTTGTAATATCCACTTGTTCTTTTTAATTTCTTTTGGATGTATTTCTTGTCTTGATATGGTCTTCATCAAGATCATTTAATTTTGTTGCAATTGGTTTTCTTCTTGATCAAATTATGTTATTTTCCACTTAGATTATCCTTGACTTAGCAAAAATTATTCTTGGACTTGAGAAATTAAAAGGTATTGAACTCTTTCATGCCTATTGTAGCCTTGAATTAATCTTAGCCACACTTAGCCTAAATTAGGAATTGGTTGCGCACACTAATCTTGCTTAGCCTTTCCAAGGAGCATCAATTGCCTACAAAAATGCCAAAAATTAGATCAAATTTGACCAATTTTTTGCAACCCTAAAAATTCAAGAAATTTCATATCTATCACAATGGACAAAGTTCGTATGTCGTGATGGACATGGGTGTCTATCGTGGGCTATTTGTCATGATGGACATGGGTGTCTATCATGTGCTATTTTTCATGATGGACATGGGTGTCTATCGTGGGCTATTTGTCATGATGGACAATATGTCATCATGGAGAGAGGTGTCCATTGTGAGTTGTCTATGAACCAAAAATTGAGTGTTGTAAACTTGTTTTGGATAATCAAAGATTCCATTGCTCTCTCTCTCTCTCTCTCTCTCTCTCTCTCCCTCTCTCTCTCTCTCTCTCTCTCTCTCCCCTCCCTCCCTCCCTCCCTCCCCTCTCTCTCTCTCTCTCTCTCTCTCTCTCTCTCTCCCTCCCTCCCTCCCCCCTCCCTCCCTCCCTCTCCCTCCCCTCTCTCTCTCTCTCTCTCTCTTCTCTCTCTCTCTCTCTCTCTCTCTCTCTCTCTCTCTCTCTCTCTCCCTCCCCTTTTATATGCATGCATGTGTGTATGTGTGTGCATGTTAGTATGCTTCTCACTCACACACTTGTGTATTCTCTTGCTTATGGTTGTCATACCACCCTCATGTCTCCATGGATTGACAATTATGATATGGATCTCCGCAAATTGGTGTTTACCATTGTGCTAGAGTTATTGGAACATCAAACTTTCATCATGCTATATCAAATCCATTGTTTGGATGGTGTCATATATGTACCTTGAAGAATTGCACTTATGTGCACATTATTTCCTTATATTAATTGGCTGATCACTTATAATCATTTCTTGTAAGGTTCAAGGTATTTACCTTTGTAAAACGAAAGAATAAAAGGCCTAAACCTACAAGTTAGAAGTGGTTGATATTGATTCTCAATCAATCAATCAAGAAGTAGATATGACGTCAACTTTTTCTTTTTCTAGATTGTAGGAAAAGATTCCAATCAATCTAAACTACCAACCCTGGCTAATTTTGAATTTGAATTCATGACAAAAAGGCTTGGTCATATCCTCAAGATTCTATATAAAGACCCGAAAACATTTGTACATTAAGTAAAGTGTTGATTTGAAGCAATACATATACTCTTTGATCATTGCTTGTTGCCATTTCTATTCTCTGTTCCTTCTTCCTCAGACTTAGGGAACTTGCATATATATTTTCTCTCTCTATAGAGCTCCAAATCACGTGTTTAAGAATTCATTGGAAAGTTATAAATGTCTAGTTTAAGCGTAAAAATTGTCATATCATTTGTTTTAGTACTTTTAGGGAAATCTGAGTTTTACAATCTCAAGGGCATTGTCTACACATCCCAAAAAAATCGGGATGACATCCGATCAATGCTAAGGTGATTGGGCTTTCATTGGTTGTTATACGTTAGGATGTTTATGCATTTTAGCAAGCCTACCCTATGTATGAAACTTCCTTAAGAGGAAGGTTTTCCAATTGTAACTGTGATTGCTACTCTCAGTGTTTGAAGTCATAACTTCCATTCATTTTTAGAAGGTTCTTGTAAGCTAATCAAGGTGCAAGTTATTTGTTTTGCATCAACTTGTTCTTTTTTATGTTCCAAAGTACCTATTGAGTTTTATTGCACTAACCACAAGCCTACAAGTTCTACTTTACATATCCAAAGAGCTAGGGTTGTTCCTATGTTGGTTTGCTAGACCGACTGCACCACTTGACAAAAAAAACTTTCCAAGCCTCTCCAAGCTTCTCCAACTTCTTTCAGTGGTATTAGAGCAACTTCAAGATGAGAGATGGCTTTCTTTAATGACTGAGAAGCTTGATAGACATAGTTATGTTGCTTGGAAAATCAGATTGGAGGCTTATTTGCAAGGAGGAAATCTATATGGGATTGTATTAGGTGATGAAGCAATGCCTATTCCAAGATCCAAAGGAGGACCTACTTAAGAGGAAGCAAATAAACTCACACTTTGGTGTGCAAGAAATGCTCAAGCAGGGTCATAAATATTCAAATCTATGTTTTATTTTCTATTACCATATATTAGAGGAAGAACCATCTTTGGAGTGAGTTCAATCAGATGAAGAAGACTCCAAAACAAACCATCACTCAGTTTGTTACGAAGGTCAAGGAGGTTGCTGATCAATTTCCATCCATTGGAGAGCTGATTGAAGAAGAGGCCATCATGAGGAAAATTCTCAATGAGATTAGAGGTGACAAGCAATGGAAATCTTTCACCATAGCCTATGCTCTCATCATGGATGCACAAAATCTAGATTTCAACATCATTCTTAGACAAATCTTAAATAAAGAGGCCAACAATAGCATAAAGGAAGGTAACTCCTATCATGGTAATTCAACTAGTGCTCTATATGTGGAAAAGAAGGACAAGAAATTTAAAGGCAAGAAGAAGGAAGAACATGAAGAGGAGAGTTCCCAAGCCAACTTTGTAGGCAAGAACAAGTGGAAAGGGAAGAAGAAAGGACCAAATCATGACAAGTCCAAAGGCCAAAATATTCAACCTTGTTCCGTCTATGATAAGACCAACCATACCACTCAGAATTGTTGGTTCAATGGGAAGACCTAGAAAGGAAGTGGAAGAGGTGGATATGGCAGCAATAGAGGCAAAGATGGACACAACTTCAACAATTACAATAGAGGCCATAACAGAAGGGACTACAAAATTATTCTAAAGATCAACAACATGAATTCTCATTGCTTTTGATGAATCTAAGCCACAAGGAAGGTAAAGAAGATGACCATTTATTCTACATAGATTCAAGATGTTCAAATCATGTTGCAAGCAACATAGCTCTCTTATCTAATTTGGAAATTCCAAAACATAGACATGAAGTTCAAACAGGGCATATCACAAAGCATAGTGTGGAGAAGATTGGTAATGTCAAATCTTCCACTAGCAGGGTAAATATTTTGAGCAAGGTACTCTAGGTTGCCACTATTACAAAAACCTAATAAGTGTAGGTCAAATAGTTGAGAAAGGCTTCGGCATTAAGTTCACCCAACATGGAGCTTTTGTGGAAGATCCATGTCAAGGCTTCAAGAAGATAGCCATAGGTGAGAAGCATGGTAGGGTCTTTACTTTTGAAGTAGGAGAAACCAAAAACATAGCTCTATTCAACTTTGGATCACAAACCTTGAGTGAGCTTGAGTTGTGGCATAAGAGGCTAGCTCATGTGAATGAAAGAACCTTGAAGGATATATGCAGGGATCAAAGTGTTCTTGGATTTCAAAATATGCCAAAGCAACACATGATCAAAAGATGTAATGCATGTCAGATTGCGAAGGCATAAAGACAACCATTCAACCGCAAAGGCTACATCCATAATAACTTATTGGACCTAGTACATACAAATGTATGGGGGGGGGGTAAGCCAAGAACCTTCATTGGAAAGATCAAGGTATTATGTCTCATTTATTGATGAACATAGTATTCTTTAATTTATCAAGAGTAAGAACAAAGTGTTTGATTGCTTCAAAAAGTATCTAGCACATGTGGAAAATCATACAAGTAGATCACTCAAGAAGCTCAGATTTGATGGAGGGGGAGAATATCTCTCCAAAGATTTTGATAAGTTCTTGCAAGATAAAGTTATCAGAAGGGAAGTGACTACTAGGTACTCTCCTCAATTAAATGACTATTTCAACTATTGTCTACCTTGTCAATGAACTACCATCCAAATCACTTACAGGTATGACTCCTTATGAAGAATGATATGGAAGAAAACCTAGTATTGGATATTGCAAGGTGTTTGGTTGTTTAGCTTATGTTCATGTACCATCACAAATAATATGTAAGCTAGATGAAAGGGTAACAAAGGTAATTTTTATTGGGTATGACTCAACTTAGGTGGGTTACAGGTTTTATAATCCTTCAACCAAGCAATTTACTACAAGTAGAGATGTTGTGTTTGAAGAATAGAGATCTTGGTATGATGAAGACAAAAAAATGGTATCTCTACCATATGATCTTGATTATGATTCTCATCAATTAGGAAGCAAGCATGGGTCCAAGATCCAAGAAGTGATACAGATGATGACCAAGATGAAAAGGAAAAGGATTACAAGCTATGGAAGTCAAGAGGCAAAGCAAAGATGCAAGAGTGTGGAGAATGCTCCAAACAAGCACCTAGAAGGTCAACAAGGGAGAAAAGGCAACCAGAAAGGTATGGATACGATCCCACATTTGTTACAAAGCATTTAGTATACTTGGCAAAGGACTCAATTTCAAAGGAACCTTCAACCTATGAAGAGGCAAAGGGAAACCCTAATTGGGAAAAGGTTATGAATGAAGAAATAGATGCATTGAAGGAGATGGACACTTGGGAGTCTGTTCCAATGTCATCCAATCAAAAGGTAATTGGTTGCAAATGGTTATATAAAGTTTAAAAAAACTTAGATGGATCATTTTGTAGGTATAACGCAAGATTAGTTGCCAAATGATGCTCACAAACTCATAGTATAGACTATGAGGAAACATTCTCACCAGTTGCAAAGATGACTACAATCAGAACATTGATAAGTGTAGTTGTTGTAAGAAATCAGAGACTCCTCCAAGTTGATGTGAAAATAGCATTCCTAAATGGTTGGATAAGTGAAGAGGTATACATATCACAACCACCAGGTTTTGAAAACCCTAATAACACATCTTATGTTTGCAGACTTAAGAAAGCACTGTATGGATTGAAACAAGCTCCTAGAGCTTGGAATTATAGGTTGGTTACATATCCTCAGGATTGAAGGTTCAAACCTGTCAACTCACATCCTTCTCTATTCATCAAAAGGGATCACAATGAGGATGTCTATCCATGTGTATATGTAGATGATATTATTGTGACAAGTGATGATCTAAATGGCATTCAAAGGATTAAGAGACATATGCAAGAGAAGTTCAAAATCAGTGACTTAGGTGAGCTCACATATTTCCGAGGAATGCAAGTGATTTATACATATGAAGGGATGTATCTAACTCAAAGAAGATACATTCAAGTCGTACTTCTCAACTTCAAAATGGAGAACACAAATCTTGTAGGTACACCTTTGGAGTAGAACCATAAATTAGGTGTTTATGAAGGTGAGCAAATTGATGATCCTAAAGAGTATCAAAGCTTAGTTGGTAGCTTGGCATATGCTACTCACACAAGACCAGACATATCCTATAGTGTGGGAGTGCTTAGTCAATTCATGCACTCACGTAGAAGGCCACACATGGATGCTGCAAAGAGAGTACTCAAAGTACCTCAAAGGGACATTTAATGAAGGTATTTGCTATGCCTACTCTTCATATTTGGTTATCAAAATCTATTCAGATGTAGATTGGGCAAGAGAAAAAGGATGATATAAGAAGTACCTCTAGATACTTAGTGTTTGTAGGTTCAAAATTAGTGTCATGGAGTTCCAAGAAGCAATCAACAGTTGCTTTAACTTCAACTGAAGCAAAATATATAGGTCTAACTATTACAACTCAAGAAGCAATATGGCTCAAGGATTTGTACTCAGATTTGGGACTGCCAATTCCAAATCTCATTTACTTGTAGATAACATAAGTTCCATGCATCTAGCTGCAAATACAATTTTTCATGCAAGGACAAAGCACGTAGAACTCCATTACCACTTTTTTAATAGAGAAGCTTATGGAAAAGGAAATTGACATTTCATTTGTTGCTACTCAAAAGAAAATAGCAGACATGATGACAAAGGTACTTGATGGGTTAAAGCTTTGTAGATTCAAAGATACGACAGGTATTCAACCTATCAGAGAATGAAGACTCAAGCATACTTTAGTGTGAGGGGGGGTTTTTGGAGCATCAAGCTTTCATTATGCTTGAGGTGTATATGCTCTTCATCAAATCCATCATTTGGATGGTTCCACATATGTACCTTGAAGAATAGCGCTTATGTGCACATTATTTCTTTGTATTAATTGGTTGATCACTTATGATCATTTCTTGTCAGGTTCAAGGTATTTAACTTTGTAAAAGGAAAGATTAAAATGCCTAAAACCAATGAGTTTTGAAGTGTTTGAGATTAATTCTTAATCAATCAATCAAGAAGTAGATATGACTTCAACTTTCTCTTTTCCTAGATTATAGGAAAAGATTCCAATCAATCTAAACTACCAAAGTTTCCTAATTTTGAATTCAAATTCAGGATGAAAAGGCATGTTCATATCTTCAAGTGTCTATATAAAGACTCCAAAACATTTATACATTAAGTAGAGTGTTGATTTGAAGCAATAGATATACTCTTAGAGCATTGCTTGGTGCCACTTTTATTCTTTGCTCCTTCTTCCTCACATTGAGTGAACTTGCAGAGATTGCTTCTCTCTCTATAGATCTTCAAATCAAGTGTTTAAGCATTAATTGAAATGATATAACTACCTAGTTTAAGTGTACAAATTTTCATATAATATGGTTTTGTAATTTTAGAGAAATTTGATTTTTATAGACTCTAGGTCATTGTCTACACATCCTCGAAAAAACGGGATGACATTCAATAAGTGCTAAGGTGATTGCTCCTTCATTGGTTGTTATGAGTTAGGAATTTTATGCATTTTATTAAGCCTACCCTATCTATGAGACTCCATTAAGAGGAATTTTTCCAATTATATCTATGTTGGTTGTCTCAGTGTTTGAAGTCATAACTTCTATCCATTTTTAGAAGGTTTTTGTGAGCTAGTCAAGGTGCAAGTTATCTGTTTTGCATCAACTTGCTCTTGTTGATGTTCCAAAGTACCTACTGGGTTTTATTGCACTAACCGCAAGACAAAAAGTTTTACTTTACATATCCAAAGAGCTAGGGTTGTTCCTATGCTAGTTTGCTGGACCAACTTCACCACTTGACAACTCAACCTTCCAAGCCTCTCCAAGCTTCTCCAACTTCTTTCAAGAGCGACACCAAATTTGGAACCGTTGCTAGGGAGTGAGCTTCAACGACGATCATGTGATGGTAAGATGTAGAGATTTGACATTGGAATCATAGGTAATGTAATAATTTTTGCCTTGATCTCCATCGCCTCGATCTCCATCCGCGAGCAAACACACACACACAGAGACCTTGCGTTCCTTTCCTCCCAGCCGCCGAGCTCGATCATATATCTCATAATGAGACTCTCTATATCTATTCTACCAAGTGGTATAAATACCCATGTGATGCCATGTGGCATGTATGCCACCTCACCCAAGAGTGTGCATCCGTAATATGACATTTCCTTCCCCTTGAGAACATTTTCGTCCTCGAAAATGTAATTGAATGTCCATACTGGTAGAAAAAAGTGCTCGGACTCCCCTGAACCCCATGTACTCTATGTACATGGTCATCTCTGTGTGTGTTGTTTCCCCGTATCCTTCCCCTTAAGAAGTCTCATATGAGATCATCTCAAAGGTGGGAAACCGTCTGAGTGGTGCCTACTATCTCTCATGTACACTCCACTTTCAAACTATTACTCCCATAACATGCAACATCATCCAAATGACCTAAGTCCATATGATGTATCCTCTATGGAGTAATAATATGAAAAGAAAGTGTAAAGTGCCAAACTTATAAGCTTGACCGTATTATAGTGGAGATAATAAACCATAAAATCCTCTGAAATATAGAACAAAGTCCCATATCAAGTGACATCAAACCCATCTAAGACTAAATGATAGATTGCCCTCATACCACTCTAGGTCTTTCTAACCTTGAGTGTAATCACAAGTAATAGTTTTGTCTAAACTACCTTGTGAACTATGCAAATCCATCATCTAGCTCATACATAAGAATTTCTTGGTAGTAAAATGCAATCTCTACATTTCTCCAACCGAGAAATCTGTGGTTTGTCATCCTTTACCGTTGGACTAGGTTCTATTGGAAGAGCATCTTTTGGCACTAGTGCAAACTCTAAAATTTCTCTTCCCTGTAGTTTGCCATATGAATGCAAAAGTATTCCCTTTTGAGATTCAGATAATCCCTAAGTACCTATCCTCCTAACTGATGTTTACTCATCATACTCATGATGTAACACCAACTAAGAGTTTGGTACCCTAATAGGTTAGATATATTTCTATCTCCTGGAAACTCAAAAGAGAAGTATCATCAATCTACTCCCAGTCTAACTAATGTCAATAACTAGATTATCTCATCTAGTCAAAGACCATCACTGAAAATAGCATAACTGTTTCTCTCTAGAGTTTACAAATGAGACTCAATCTAACCATCATGATTAACTGATCTCCCTCTTACTTTTGATAGAAGAGTGCCACTTCTATCTAGACAATCTAAATGAGAAAGTGAAACTCTCTCCATGTCTATCTTTATAATCTCTTCCAAGGAAAAGAGCTCTAGCAGTGGAAACTATTCCACTTTCCCTTTCCCTTTGAAAGAGATTCTGTTGAATCCATTTTCTCTACTCATCCATAGGTGAAAACATGCACATAAGTTCTCCATACTTTTCCTTGCAAAATAGTGGAGAATCATACTCGCATATGAAGGAAAATTAGATGGAAAAGTAGAGGAAATGAATTCCTTCTCAAATAAAGACTAAGAGATGTTTTTCAAACACCTCTTCTCTATAAAGGAAAACATACTTTATTCTTCTCCTATGAAGAAATCATATTTTCCTTTCTTTCTTTCTCTCTCAAAGAGTAGGAGCTAAAGTGGGATCACTGAACTAAAGTAAGATCCCTCATGGATCTCTGAGTTGATTCCCACTTTCGCCTTTCCTTAAAAGAGAAACTCATGAATTTATTTAGTCCTCTCTTCCATATCTGGTGCATACTCCCTCATTACACAGATGGAGAACAGATCTCCGCTAACTGATGAAGGTGTATGTAGTGAAGAGTGGAGAAAATAAATTCCTAATAAGGGTCAAAGCCCTCTACTAAAATGGTCAGCAATGATGTGACATGATACCGTAAACATATGTGTATCCATAGTGAAGAACTATCTTTGCCAACCATACTCTGTGCATGGATCTATACGATCCAATAACCTAATGGAATTATCCTTGCTTAAAGCACAACATGAGAATGAGTATGTGATATCCATGGTGATAAAATCACCTATCACATTCTCTACTGGAAGAATAAATCTTCCCATACTGTGAAAGATAACTCCCAATCTTAAGGAGATGTCTACTAAGAGCTCTCCTCTGATTTAGTGAGACATGATGCCATGAATGATGAGTCCTTTTCTCCCTGGCCATAGAAGAAGAGTGCTCAATGGGAAGTCGTTTCCACCGTCCCATACCAGTGGAACCTTCTTCCAATCCATGGTTTCATACCTACACTAAACCAAATATATATTCCATATATATATAATGGAATATATAGGTGGACTCCAATGAATCCCATATACTAAAATCATATCAGTGGACTGAAATGAGTCCCATGTCCTTGAACTAGTTAGTTTGGTTCTAGTCAACAATGTGACAATGGATATCCCTTTTGTTCCAAACCAACTTGTTCCTAGGTACAAGACTGAGTCTAAGTACCTCTCTGTAGATCCTGATATACATATATATGTATTGGGTACCCCAATTATTCCTGAGTAAAAGATCTATGCTCTATACCATAGAGCTAGTGCCATGCCTGTGGCCTTCCTAACCATCACTCGAATCATATAAGCACCCGTCGATGCTACTCATGAAACCCATCTGTGTGATCCCATCCATTTGGTTTCCTTAGTAGTGTAGCAAAAATGCTTCACTACTTAGTCAAGTGATGTACCTGAGTGAAACTAGTCACTCTTTGGGTATTCATCATGATACCCCATAGTCTCCTAATTCTACTGTGAGACTCTTGTGAAGATAAATAAATCTTCACTACCTTGGAGATTATCCTAAATGTATCTCCCGAGCCTGAATGCAACTTCCTGAACTTATAGGATTGCTTGTGCACACTACTAATGGTGAAGGTGTAGCTCCTTCCGTTAACAATCCTATAGTCTAAATCCACTAGGATTTTGTGTAGGGATCTTGTTACTACTGAAGTTGCCTTATATATAATACTCTGATGGTCCTAAGTCCATCAAATACATGCTTATAAGCATGCCTAAAACTTATTGATGTTTGCAGAAAGGCATGTTACCATGCCATAACATTCCTACCTAAAGGCAAGTGCGTATATAACGCCATGCGGTAGGAAAAATTTCGACATCATTTCCCCAGGAAATGGAATCCCAAAAAAATTAAACCATAGCTCAGTGGCACTCAGGCCACCCAAAAACATAGGGCTTGACAGGCCCATGGCATGCACGCCATAAACTTATATATGGATTCCATGACCTGCAAAAACACAAAAGTATTTGCTAGCAACCATTCCGGGTGTTGCATAGCCATATGGTTTCTGTAATCTTCTTTCCTGCAAACAATCAAAAAGTATACTTCCTGCATGTTGATCCATACTTTTAAGAGGTTAAACAATGATCAACACTTGATGTATGCAATCCCATTCATGCATGTAGATACAGAACATGCCATAACATAAATAAAATGCCAGAAAGCATAAAATATACATCCCTGAGTAGTCTAATTTTGGAATTGCATGCATCCAATCGCTCTCGACAAGCTTCGAGACCTCTGCACCTTTCTCCTCAGGTCCTAAAATACACTTTGAAGTGTCCGAAAACATCGGAACACTCCCCAAAACATAAAATATGGTCAAGTGATTACAAAAATAATGCAAATTTAGCTCAAAAATGCATTAGTAATCCTTCTTTAGCCCTGCAAAAACCACTTTAGGACCTGAAAATTTTCATAAACTGAAATATAAAGCATGTGCAAATAGGTCGAAGTAAAATTACTCAAATCGCCTTCCCGGTTTGAAAGATATGGCTCCCGGAAGGTAGTCGCCCAAAACTGTTCAGATTTTGCAGACCTGTTCAGACCTGCAAAAATTTTTACTTTCCAAATTTTTTTCTCATAAACTGAAAGTAGACCTTGTGCTCTTCGAAACGAGCCGTAGCACGTCCAATTTGGAGTTTCCTAGCTCAAGATATGGCCATTCCAAATGGGACATGACAAACTAGTGGACTGTTGGAGGGGCTGGAAAAAGTGTAAAAATGTGATTTTTGGGGTGCCTAAAAGCATTCTTCCATTAAGCAAATGCTAAAATTCTCTCCATAATCTCAGAGAGTGGTATATGAAGATGCTTAGGCCTATTTTCACTCTTCCAAATCCTCCCTTGGTGCATGTTAATTCACTCCCCAAAAGAGGCCTAAATCAAGATTTTGCTTTTATGCAAAAACTTAATTGGGAGCTCTTAGCAAGCTTCTAATCCACTCTAAATGTGGATTTCTCTTGGATTATATACAATAATCCATGGGAAGCCTCTAAATGATCTTTTTTCTTACTCCGAGAAGTGGAGTTTGGCAAAAGATTAATTTCTGAAATTTTCCAAAAAGTGCGGGAAGGGGGTCTTTGAGGAAGTAAAATTCCTCCTTCACTTATCATTTTGATGAATCTAATGATTCGCCTAAGAATTCCATACACCATATTCTCAGTATATATATTTTTTCTTATCCATCCATAATTATCGCACCTCTTTTTCCCTCTTCCAAAATGGGAATTTCTCAAATTTAGGTGCTGAAATTTTTTATCAAACTGTGATGGAAGGGGGTTTTGTGGAGCTTCAAACTCCCATCAAACTGAGGTATCTTATGGATTTCTTGATTGTATATGGAAGTCAATACACTAGACTATAAGTGTACATGGTTTTTTCCATGAATCTATGAAAAATACCTTCTCTTTTCCCCTTCCCTAAATGGCCATTTATCAAAAATAACCCCTGAAATTTATGTGTGAATCCTGAAGGTAAGCTATTTTGGAGATACTCTAAACCTGGCCTTCTTGTATTTTTGGGGTAATCCTTGACCCCAAATGAGAGCATATACCTCATACTCTCCATACATGTGAGTTCCCTCCAAAATCTTGGCCCCCTAATGTTTCATCATCATTTTCAAAAATGAAAATTCTTACAGGAATTAAAAAAAATACTCAAACCTGGAAGTCCAAGCCATAACTCCTTCTTGCTAGAATCATGTAGGATGCCATAAAGGTCCTTATCTTCCATTGAGGAGAGCATCATCTTCTCCCTTTGCTCGTTGCCTTCATGATCATTCTGTCCCCTTCACATCCATGAGTGGAAACAAAACCTCTGGAAGCTTTCTTGTTTGGCTTCTTGGATAACTGACTCTTGGAAGATATCTATGGTGGCATCGATGATGTGGTCATGCCATGAATTCTATCTTATAGATGTGATGAATTTGGATCTTGCTTCAAGCATGTATACTTCTAGTGTGAGCATTGATACTCTGACAAGATGATCATCTCGCATGAGGAAGGGCCCTCTCTTGGCTGTGCGGGTTGAAAAACCAAGTGGGCTGATTCTCAAGAGCTACTCGTGGGCAGGGTCAACAGCACTGAAAGGGGCAACTTCAGATTTCGAACGCTACTGCTGCTGCCCTCTCGTCGATGGCATCGTACTTGGTCACCCGTCAAATATTTGATTGGGCCCATTCAATCATTGAGTCTTACAAGACTCCCCCCGCGTCCTATGACAGAACGGCCATACACACCCATTAGCTCTACAGCAGCCGGCCAGGCGCTGTAGCTGGTCTAAACACGTGAGCAAACGGACTCACGGACAGGCGCTAGCAGCCCTCTCATCGAATAAGGCGTGTGCCTCTCATCTCTGTGGTGAGAGTTCAATTCCCGGAATCGTCATGCTGAAGCTCTGATACCAGTGTAATAATTTTTGCCTTGATCTCCATCGCCTCGATCTCCATCCGCGAGCAAACACACACACACAGAGACTTTGCGTTCCTTTCCTCCCAGCCGCCGAGCTCGATCATATATCTCATAATGAGACTCTCTATATCTATTCTACCAAGTGGTATAAATACCCATGTGATGCCATGTGGCATGTATGCCACCTCACCCAAGAGTGTGCATCCATAATATGACAGGTAAATTTCTTGTTTCTCACTTTCTTACCTTCTCCACCATCATCCCTACTCATACCTTAACTCCATCTCCATACTCGCAAAAACTTCACCTTTGTAGTCATATTCCTTCTTCCATTGCATTCTCCACATTTCATTCTTGAGAGCAAGAGAGAGAGAGAGAGAAAGAGAGAGAATTTATGCATCTTATGTTTTTTGTTTTCTAAAGCTTTTTGGTAGGCACCAGTAGTAGTGTCAATCAATACGACAACTCTGTAGATGGACCCCGGGGTGAGGACCTATGTCTATCACAAAAAATAGGAAAGAGGTGTTTGGTAAAAACAAGTACACCATTGTAGGCTAGATCACTTGCACATCAAGAAAACATATATTGTTTTGTAAAATAGTTTTTCTCTATCCATTGTGACAAACAAATTTTATGACAAATGGTGTTCATCATCTATCGTCAATAGACAATAGACAAGCTATGGAGGTGACACTTTTGGATGTGAGATAATTTTGTTGCTGGATGTTGTTTTGAATTCATACACTCTCTTGTACTAATCTCTACTACATATTCTTGATCATTGAATCTTGCTATAAGTGATATTAATCAGCTGGTTGAAGCCTTATGAGCAGCCTACACAAGAAGAGGAAGATTCAAGCAAAGAATCTTGGATGTGCAACTACATGTAGTTGTACATGAACTTTGTGTGCATGCTTTAGATATTGCATCAACTAAATGAAGTGCCTATTCTATTATGTAAAAAACTAAATATTGAAGCTTATATGTAAGCTTGACAAAAGCATTATAAACTTCTTAGTTGGTGCAGATAATGTATGCAGTGTAGATGCTTATGTATGCATGTTTGTGAAGTTTATGATCATTATGAACGAATAACTTTGGACATACATGTTTAGTGTGAAAACAAGTTGGATTTAGATTTGATGATTGACATCTAACATGCAATAATGTATGCATGTATGGTCAAGAAGGATATAGATACATGTTTCACGGTGTGGATGAGTAATAGACTGTTTTATATAGTCTATACAAGTTGAGAATTTCTAGGTTTATGTAGCCATATGAATTGGAGACAAAGGAAGATCACAAAGAAGCACAAAATCTTAGAAGACATGAAGCTATGAAGGCATACAAAGAGAGATATTTGTAAAGATAGGACAAGAAGGAAGAGAGTTAAGAAACAGACATATACAAACAAAGTGATCTCATTTCATTGTATACATTTGTATGAAGCATGGATTATGATAGGGATTCAAGCAGAGCTTTTGCTAACAACCAAAGAAGCAAAGATGAAGCTAGAAAGAAGCCAAAGAATCTTGGAAGTAAAGAAGGGAGGTTACCAACCTATCAAATTAATAGATATTAGGGCAAAAGAAGAAAAAGGCAAAGAGAAATATTTGAAGAATAGCATGGACTCCCAATTCTAGCTTGAGGGAGAGTGTTGAAAGTTATGGAACTTGTGCAAACTCAGTTGTATGCTTTGTGAGTAGGTGATGGATAGTGCATAGAGATGAGATGGTTTTGGACAAATCTTGCTCTAGACTAGCCTTGATAACTCCTTAAGCTTCCAATGATAATGAAGTATCTTAAATGTATTGCTAATGGACATATGATACACATATAGTGTGAAGGACTTTGATAGCTTTGCATTAAGACTAAGCTCACTCAAGTTGAGTGTGATGATCAACTCTAATCAGATCTCATATGTGCGACTCAAAGGCATAGTGTATAGTTACACTTTTTGACTTGATAACTATCAGAGATTCCAATTGATCTGCTCCTTTAAGGATTGATTTGAAATTTGAATTCAAAAGAAGTCATGGATTTTAGCTCTCGATAGGTTCACGAGACTCTCTCCATTCTTCACTTTAAGATATGATCAAGATAAATCTACTTTTAGCTTTCAAAAATTTGTAAGCATACGTTGTAATGTCTGTACATACATACCTCATGAATCCAGAGAAATCCAATTACATTTATCAAGCTCTTAGGATTGCTTCATGAACCAATAGGCTTGGAACTTACTTACCTCTCATCATTTATCTATTCACCATTTATGTATTCATACTAGTTGAGGTATCAAGATCAACATGTGATGTTCCAAGATGATACATATCACATTTTCATTTCTTTGACACGTAAGATGGTCCTCTGGTATATGTGAGGGATAATTCATTGAGCTCTACAAGATTTATCTATCAAGAGTGATGGCACATTTGTTTCTTGCCACGTCACTCATTTGTAAACATTAGGGTTTTCCTTATGTAATGTTCTTTATATATTGCACTAGTTGTATTGTTGTATTAAGTCATTCATGTACATTATCCTTATGAAGAAGAAGAAGAAGAAGAAGAAGAAGAAGAAGAAGAAGAAGAAGAAGAAAAAGATCCTTCTTCCTTGCGTCAATCTCTCTGTGGTTCTGTTTGAATGTGAGAGTTTGTGAGTGAGCTCTTTCCTTATCTCCTTTCTCATGACATGGTATTAGAGCCAGTGTAGCTGTAGAGAACTCATGGAGAAGGCCGATAGTGAAGAGTATGCGAGAAGGCATGGCGAAAGCACAATTCACAAATGAACTCAGATTGCTATGAAAACTGGTGTGAAGATAGAAGGCATCAAAATAGTTTGTAAGTTATTCCTTTAGGGTCACACATTTTCCTTATATTTTTGTTATGAGCCATTTGGACCTCTATTTCAAGCCTACAAGGTGGGACCCACAAAAAAAACCAGTCAAATTGCAAAACTATAACTCATGTTCTGTTCAATCACACTCAAATATTCTAGATCCTAAATTTCAAGAAATTTTATGTACCTTGATACATGAAAACTATGTTTTTCTGAGATCAACCTATCACATCATAGTGTGATAATATTCAAAAGGAGTCACTACTAGTGTTTTTGTAGTGTTGTCAATTGCTACAAACATAGAAAGTATTGATGGAGTGAGTTATCTTATGAGTGATAAGCTGAACAATAACAACTTGCATGCTTGGATATTCAGAATGAAACATTTCCTAATGGGGAAAGGCTACTAGAAGTACACTGAAGGAGAGCATGAAAACGCTCCACATTTACTAGAGAGGAATCAGACTATAGAGTAGTTAATAGTATATGAAGAATGCAATCAAGAAGCATGAAATGTAATGTATTGGCTGTGCGTTAGCATACATGATAGCATGATTGGGCACATATAAAATGTCAAAACACCAAAAGAGACTTGGAACAGTTTGTTCACATTGTATGAGACCAATACAAAGGCACAAGAATCGCAACTCAAGAACGAGCTACACACACTGCAAAAAAAGAGCATGTGGATAAGTGATTAGATCTTGAAAATAAAAAGCATATGTGAGTCGCTTGCATCTATTGGCATGAATGTAGATGATGATGACAATGTGGAAGTGTGCCTTTGTGGTTTAGGAATTGCATATAAGTAGTTCAAAAAGTCTATTTACACGAGAGAAAATATTCTAAATTTTGTTGATCTAGTGTCCATGCTCATAATTGAAGAAAAGAATCTTAGTGAAGACTCAAACTCCCAAGGAAAACCTAGTTCTAACTAGGTATCCTACTCTAGTAGAGGAGGAGGTAGAGGCAAAGGCTTCAAAAGTGGAAGAGGACACAATAACCAAGACCATGGTCAACAAGATAATCATGGAGGAGGTAGAGGATAATTTTGAGGCAGGGGGAGCCAAAGAGGCCATAGAAATTTCCAAAGAAATGATTCAAGTAGTGATAGCTAGAATTGTGGTAAACCTAGACTCTTTGAATGTGATTGCAAGTTGAAGAACCAACATAACAGAAGGCATCAAAACAACTGTGCATCCACAAGTGCAGATGATTTTCAGAAGCTGTGGTCCAATATCATATGATGAATACAATGTCTATTGATGTTTCAAAATCGAATGGTAATGTCTAGTATGTTGATTAAAGTGCTTCAGATCACATGACCAGTTATGTAGAATGGTTTAGTAGTTTGCAAAAATTGTCAGTTCCTAGATATGTTGAGATAGGCAATAACACATCACATCCTATCAAGCATACAAGAAACATAGCACTATCTATGGAGGATGGGAAGGTAAAACATCTTGCTAATGTGCTACATGTTATGAATATAACAAAGAATCTAGTTTTTGTTGGACAAATGGTTGACCAAGGGTTACAAGTCAGGTTCAATGTTGATGGATTATATGTAGAAGAGTACAAACGTGATGGAAGATTGATCACCAAAGGAAAAAAAGTGGGTAGGATGTTCACCTTAAATGTTGCAATTCTTGAAATGAATGCAGCCATGTTTACAAAAGGTGCAAGTGTTATTGTTGATATTGAATTTTGCCACAAGCAAATTGGACATGAAACTTTGTAGAGGTTGAACTTGATGCAATCAAAGGAGCTTGTCAATGGACTACCAAATTTCAAGGTTGCAAAAATTCAAAAGGTGTGTGCAACATGTCAATTTGGTAAACAGTCAAGGGCATCATTTTCGCATGAAAATCATGTTAGTGAAAATGTTCTAGAAATAGTACATACATATGTTTGGGGTCCTACAAGGACCACATCTATGGGAGGATACAAGTTTTATGTCACTTTCATTGATGACCATACACAGAAAGTATGGGTATACATCGTGAAAGAGAAGAGTGGTGTTACTCACTTTTAGAATTTCAAGTGTATGGTGGAAAAGTAGACACAAAAGTATATCCAGACATTAAGATGTGATGGAGGAGGTGAATATATGTCAAATGGGCTTAGTCACTTTCTAAAAAGTCATGGAAATTGATGGAAATTTTCATAAAGGTACATACCACAACAAAATGGTATTGCTGAATGCAAAAATAGACATATTGCAAAAATAGCAAGAGCCTTGATGGCTCAGAAGAATATGTATCATTGTTATTGGGAAAAAGCTATGCACACTGCTATATACATCATGGATAGAACTCTGATTGTTGTTGTACATCAAGCTACACCTGAAGAGAAGTTTACAAGTAAAAAGCCAAACTTATCACATACAAAAGTGTTTGATTGTGTTGCATATGTACATGTTTCGGATAATTTGAGGTCCAAGCTTGATCCAAATGCATAAAAATGTATCTTTATGGGGCACTCCCTTGTGCAAAAGGGATATAAATGCTACAACCCACTCACAGAACATGTGAAGGTAAGCAGAGATGTGGTGTCTAATGAGATGTCAAGATTCTATGTAGATGTCAAAGAAGGACTTAATCTTGAATCAAAAGTAAATGCTGAAAAATCATATACAAAATATCAAGTTTTGAGTGGACAAGATGTGTCTTTATGCACTAGTTCAAACTCAAATCCATGGAGTGGAAGATTGTGTGGAAATTTTAGTCGACCAAATTCATCGACTACATCCAAGAAAGGTAAAGAAAAGATTTCTATGGGTAGTAAAACATTTACAGGTTTTAAAGACATTGATGGAGATTAAGCGGTTCAAAAAAGAGCCTTGATAAGGAACTTGGATTGCCCTCTGTGAAGACTCCAGGATTAAGAAATTCACATGTAGATGATACAAGGAGAAGTGACCCAGAACCAAGAAGATCTAGGAGGATGCAAAATTCAGTGCAATGATTGATGTATGTCAATTACATGGCTTGTCATTATGCCTACATGACCAAGGTAATACAAGATGCTGAACCTTCTTGTTTTGAAGATGCAATTGGAAATGCAGATTGAAAGAAAGATATGGATGAGGAGATGGCTACAATTTATGGAAATGAAACATGGAAGTTGGTTCCATTGCCACAAGGAAAGAAACCCATAGGCTGCAAGTGAGTTTACAAGGTAAATCACAAGCTAATGGTAGCATAAGCATGTATAAAGCACGATTGGTGCCAGAAGGATATGCACAAACATATGGCATTGATTATGAGGAAACACTTAGCCCTTTAGCTAAAATGTCTACTGTTAGAGCACTTGTTGCATTAGCTATATCAAAAGGATGCACTTTGCATGAGATGGGTGTGAAGAATGCTTTCTTACATGGTGAGTTGCAAGAAGAAGTCTACATGGACAAGCCACAAGGATATGAGGATTCAAAGCACCCATAGTATGTTTGTAGCTTGCAAAAGGCTTTGTATGGGCTCATTAGGGCGAAAAACGGCCGAAAAGGGGCTGTTTGCTAATGACGGATTAAGAAATTTGACAAATAGAGTCTTTCCACCTGTACAAGAATATAACATTGATCTCTCCTTTAACCATATGAAGAAATTCTTTTTTTAAGACAATATGCTCTAAAAGCACCGCAAAAGTGATGAAGATTCTTGTATTCAGTGTACAATTTTTCGGTTTGATGCAAAAAAATATATTTTTGCACACAACACAATGCATATTTTTAAAGTTCCAAGAAGGAAATGATTTCTGAAGATACGAAATATTTTTGGGTTCACGAAATTCCATGTTCATTCGGCGACAAGGTTTACATGAAATTGAAAGTTTCCACGTGTACAAAGCCTTTTTATCTATAAATACTGGCAAAGTTTGTGAATGTCGGTTTCTAGCTTTGAGCATTCTTCTTCTTCTTGATTCTAATGGCTTCTTCTTCTCGTCGTCCTTCCAATCGTGTAACCGCATGTGAGGTTACAATAGAAGAGAGGATTCTTTGTGGAAACCTCTTTCTGTGAAGTTCAATGAATGAGTAACTATGCTTCCTAGCTGTAGAGGTTCCCATAAAGTCAAGCGCGCTAAAAGTAACGACACAAGAAACCATTGGAGGGGACATATACTTAGTTTCAAATTGAAGAGATGTTGTTGGTTTGCAAGAGTACATGTGTACAACGCTAAGGATCTTGTTCTAGAAAATCATCTTCAATTGCCTTTGTACTATAACTGAGGTTTTACAATGTTTTTCTATCATTTCAATTGTTTTTGTATAACAACATAAATGTTTTTGTATTGCATATATTTTTCCTTCCAATATTTTGGAGTGGCAACCTTTTGAATGTTTAACAGGAACATCTAGAGTGAATATGCAGAACTTATGTATGGAGACAAATATGTTCAATTTTTCAATAGCATCGAGTTATTTGTCCATTTTGCAGATTATCAGGTGCCATCAAGGAGGAGCTCTTATGGAAATCTTGTACATCTACCTGCTCCTTGCATCTCTTTATTACATTGGGATGCTCCTGATCATTCAACAGAAGGTGGAAAGGAAAGCTTGGACTCTGGATAGCCTTGGACTCAGAGGAGAGCTGTCGAGAATTCGAGTTAGAAGTACTAATTCATCTAGATTTTCAATCTAGGAAAATAATTGTCACAACAAATTGGAAACTCACAAATGTAAGGGAACTCCTAGAATACCTTGGTGAGGCAGCATCACATCTGAGATTCTCAATTGATGATGCAATAGTTAACATTAGATCAGAGAAAACATTATCTTGCATAACTTGCTTGCCACCTAGGGTGATTAAGTTCCAAACCTTTAGATTGTAACAAGTCTCCTTCTTTAAGAAGCTCTTTTTCAAACTTCCATTGATTTTTCTTTGCAAGATGGTGACTAAGAATGTGAATAATTACATCACTTCAATTATGTCTTTTTATGGACTATATTCATATTGGCATTTTTTTGTTTAATTTCAAGATTTTGATGAGGTTTCTATTGTGCAATGATTATAAAGGAACTTGCATGAGTAAATTTTAGGTGACTCAAGAATATAAACCAAGAAGTTCTTACATAATATATCTTCCCTTTTAGAACCTTTTTCCATACTTCCATTGATTTTCCTTTGTAGGATGGTAACTAAGAATGTGACTCATTACATCACTTCAATTATAGCTTTTTATAGACTATATTCTTATTGGCATTTCTTTTGTTTAATTTCAACATTCTGATGAGGTTTCAATGGGGCAATGACTATACAGGAACTGCATATGAGTAAATTCTAGATTAACAATACTTTTACTTTTCAATAAATAATTTCAATTTAAGTATTTGAGTCTATCCAAGGTGCACATTAGACAATGGAAAATCTTGGACGGTATGACAATGGAAAATCTTGGATGACACGACCGATGCAAGCGATACGGGCCATCCGAAATTCTCTGATTGCCCATATCGCTTGTATCGGTCGTGTCATAAAAACTTCTCTATCCTCGTCACATTTAACTTTTCAACAAGAATAAAGCAAAAAACACAAAGAATATACATTTTGATGATAGGATTCAATTTTTCTTGAACCATGCAATGAAGTCACTTTTGCTTAGTTCTCAAGAGGATCAATTCATCATTACATTACTCAAGGCATATAATTATAGTTACAATGACCATCTTCGAGACTGGCATAATTACATACAATTCATACAAAAATAAATATTCCAACATATGTTGGTTACACATTAGATTACAATCTTACATTCAAAGAATATAATGTTTCACCCTTCTTTTCTGTCCTTTTTGGAGCCCTCACCTTTGTGCTGCTTGTGGCCCTTTTTGGAGCCCTCACCTCTACTCTTATTCTTTGGCCCATGCTTCAATGGGGAGTGAATAGGAAACCCTTTCTTATTTCCTTTGGACTTCTTTTTATCTAGTGGTGGAGGTGAGTCTGGATCATAAGGGCATATTGCATGTTTCATAATGGTATTTATTGCTCTCTCCCTGATCAAGATGACCCATGCATCTGGATAATCTGACAAGTTTAACTCAAGATTGTAAAACCTTCTTTCCAAGAACCGAACTGTATTTGCAATCACTCTCCAGCCCCATGAGGTGTTGTCTTTATGTAATGGCACATGTATTTGAATGTATCCAAACCTTTTTTCTTCATTTAATTTAGGAATTACTAAAAAGTTTTGATCAATATGCATTGAGAAGCTTAGCAACACTACAAGGTAAACTTAAATTCAAAATGGATGGCAAGGCTTTAAAATAGAACACAACAAAATGTATGGTAAGTCTTACACTCTGCACTTTCCATGTTGTGATCTTAAACCTCATATTCCATGTGAAATTCTCTATCTTACTATTTGCTCAGAATTTCAAGAAACTAATACTACCATTGCATCCGGAATGTGCCAAAACCCTAAGATTGATTGTCTATTTGCATGATTCTAATACCGAGAGGTCTTGATAAGCTTATTTATACATGAATCTAGGACACAACCGATGCAAGCGATTAGGCCCATCCAACAATGTTGGATGGGCCTAATCGCTTGCATCGTTCGTGTTTGGAAATCATTACAAAAAGGCTTATCAAGACCTCTGGGTATCAAAATCATGCAAATAAACATTCAATCTTAGGGTTTTGACACATTCCGGACGCAATGGTAGCATAATTTTCTCCAAATTCTTAACCAATAATAAGATATAAAAGTCGACATGCAATCTAAGGTTCAAGATGACCTCCTTTAGACACAACCAATTCAAGCGATTAGGGCCATCCAAGCTTCTTTGATGGGCTTAATCGCTTGGATTGGTCATGTCCAAACAAGTATCATATTCCTAGTTATATGAATGAATGCAACCGATCCAAGCTATTACGAGCATCTGAATCTTCCCGATGCCCCCAATCGCTTGGATCATTCGTGTACAAGCTTTTGTGATCCATCATATCTCAAACAAAATGTGGCCTATGGAAAGTTTTGAAAAGCATGTAAAAAACGTGAAGGCAATGGCAACTCGGCGCTAGCAAGGAGTTCATAAAAAAATGAAATAAAGTGAATAGAGGAGCTTAAATAGGTCTCTGGAATGAGTTGACTATTGGTGACACATGGAAGCTTGTGATTGGTCAATGTCATGTAGGCGTTAGAAATCCCAACGTACACTGCCACGTGGCATCATTTGAGTGGGCCACATCATCTAGCCATTGCAATTCCCAATGTTCTTTTGCCATGTGGCAATAGCTTATTGGTCACATCATGTGACCATTACCCGGTCCTCATTGACTATAAATACAAGTCCCCTTCACCATTTGACATTTTCAACCTTCATAGTTATTTCGCTTGCATCAGTCGTGTTCTTCACTAGGACACATACTTGTGCTTCTTGATATGACCGATACAAGTGATTACATGCATTTGACCAGCCTTTGACTAGCTTATTTCGCTTGCATCGGTCGCGTTCTCCACTAGGACAACTAGAAAAACTAGAGCTAAGATGGAGGAAAAGGATAACTAGAAAGTGCAAAAGGATAACTAGAAAGTGCGAAAGGAGAAATAGAAAGTGCAAAAGGATATCCCCTTTGCCAGAAAAGCTAGATTTATGCCCAGAGCATGAAAATGATTGCTCTTTGCTCCCCTTGAACATTGCCTTCTTAATATGGTTTGATCACATGTGAAATGAAAAGGACAAAGAATATGTTCATGGTGAAGAAATAGAGCATCAATCATGTCCTATATTCATTTATATACTTGGGTTCTTTGGTTTTCTTCTTATGCAATCTCATCATTCATAGATATTTACAAAAGAAATGGGAAAATTAGCCTCTATTTCTCTTGATTTTTAGTCATGCCCTAGTTTCATTGCATTATTTAAGATTTTTTTTTTCTCCCTATGCAAGATCCTTGATGTCTTAGACAAAAAGGAAATCATCTTAAACCTCATATTCCATGTGAACTTCTCTATCTTACTATTTTCTCAGAATTTCAAGAAACTAATACTACCATTGCATCCGGAATGTGCCAAAACCCTAAGATTGACTGTCTATTTTCATGATTCTGATACCGAGAGGTCTTGATAAGCTTATTTATACATGAATCTAGGACATGACCGATGCAAGCGATTAGGCCCATCCAACAATGTTGGATGGGCCTAATCGCTTGCATCGGTCGTGTCTGGAAATCAGTACAAAAAGGCTTATCAAGACTTCTGGGTATCAAAATCATGCAAATAGACAGTCAATCTTAGGGTTTTGACACGTTCGAGACGCAATGGTAGCATAATTTTCTCCAAATTCTTAACCAATAATAAGATATAAAAGTTCACATGCAATCTAAGGTTCAAGATGACCTCCTTTGGACACGACCAATTCAAGTGATTAGGGCCATCCAAGCTTCTTTGATGGGCCTAATCGCTTGGATTGGTCGTGTCCAAACAAGTATCATATTCGTAACTATATGAATGAATGCGACCAATCCAAGCAATTAGGGGCATCTCAATCTTCCGGATGCCCCTGATCGCTTGGATCAGTCGTGTACAAGCTTTTGTGATCCATCATATCTCAAACAAAATGTGGCCTATGGAAAGTTTTGAAAAGCATGTAAAGAAGGCGAAGGCAATGGCAACTCGGCGTTAGCAAGGAGTTCATAAAAAAATGAAAAAAATGTGAATAGAGGAGCTTAAATAGGTCTCTGGAATGAGTTGACCATTGGTGACACGTGGTAGCTTGTGATTGGTCCATGTCATCTAGCCATTACAAATCCCAATGTAGACTGCCATGTGGCATCATTTGAGTGGCCCACATCATCTAGCCGTTGCAATTCCCAACGTTCTTTTGCCATGTGACACTCGCTTATTGGTCCACATCATGTGGCCGTTACCTGGTCCTCCTTGACTATAAATACAAGTCCCCTTCACAATTTGACATTTTCAACCTTCATAGTTATTTCGCTTGCATCAGTCGTGTTCTCCACTAGGACACATACTTGTGCTTCATACTTGATACGACCGATACAAGCGATTACGTACAATTGACTGGCCTTTTACTAGCTTATTTCGCTTGCATCGGTCGTGTTCTCCACTAGGACACACTAGAATAGCTAGAGCTAAGATGGAGGAAAAGGATAACTAGAAAGTGCA
Organism: Ceratopteris richardii; assembly: GCA_020310875.1. Taxonomy (NCBI): domain Eukaryota; kingdom Viridiplantae; phylum Streptophyta; class Polypodiopsida; order Polypodiales; family Pteridaceae; genus Ceratopteris; species Ceratopteris richardii. Next base: position 67,527,225 of record CM035424.1, read on the forward strand.
AAGGGATAACTAGAAAGTGCAAAAGGATATCCCCTTTGCTAGAAAAGCTAGATTTATGCCCAGAGCATGAAAGGATTTCTCTTTGCTCACCTTGAACATTGCCTTCTTAATATGGATTGATCACATGTGAAATGAAAAGAGGAAGAATATGTTCATGGTGAAGAGATAGAGCATTGGTCATGTCCTATATTCATTTATATACTTGGGTTCTTTGGTTTTCCTCTTATGCAATCTCATCATTCATAAATATTTACCAAAGAAATGGGAAAATTAGCCTCTATTTCTCTTGATTTTCAGTCATGCCCTAGTTTCATTGCATCATTTAAGACTTTTTTTTCTCCCTATGCAAGATCCTTGATGTCTTAGACAGAAAGGAAATCATCTTAAACCTCATATTCCATGTGAACTTCTCTATCTTACTATTTGCTTAGAATTTCAAGAAGCTAATACTACCATTGCATCCTGAATGTGCCAAAACCCTAAGATTGATTGTCTATTTGCATGATTCTGATACCAAGAGGTCTTGATAAGCTTATTTATACATGAATCTAGGACACGACTGATGCAAGCGATTATGCCCATCCAACAATGTTGGATGGGCCTAATCGCCTGCATCAGTTGTGTCTGGAAATCAGTACAAAAAGGCTTATCAAGACCTTTGGGTATCAAAATCATGCAAATAGACAGTCAATCTTAGGGTTTTGACACGTTCGGAACGCAATGGTAGCATACTTTTCTCCAAATTCTTAACCAATAATAAGATATAAAAGTTCACATGCAATCTAAGGTTCAAGATGACCTCCTTTGGACACGACCAATTCAAGCGATTAGGGCCATCCAAGCTTCTTTGATGGGCCTAATGGCTTGGATTGGTCGTGTCCAAACAAGTATCATATTCCTAACTATATGAATGAATGCAACCGATCCAAGCAATTAGGGGCATCTGAATCTTCCTGATGCCCCCAATCGTTTGGATCAGTCGTGTACAAGCTTTTGTGATCCATCATATCTCAAACAAAGTGTGGCCTATGGAAAGTTTTGAAAAGCACGTAAAAAACACGAAGGCAATGGCAACTCGACGCTAGCAACGAGTTCATAAAAAAATGAAAAAAGTGAATAGAGGAGCTTAAATAGGTCTCTAGAACGAGTTGACCATTGGTGACACGTGGTAGCTTGTGATTGGTCCATGTCATCTAGCCGTTACAAATCCCAACGTACACTGTCATGTGGCATCATTTGAGTGGGCCACATCATCTAGCTGTTGAAATTCCCAATGTTCTTTTGCCATGTGGCACTCGCTTATTGGTCCACATCATGTGACCGTTACCCGGTCCTCCTTGACTATAAATACAAGTCCCCTTCACCATTTGACATTTTCAACCTTCATAGTTATTTTGCTTGCATCAGTCGTGTTCTCCACTAGGACACATACTTGTGCTTCATACTTGATACGACTGATACAAGCAATTACATGCATTCCACTAGGACAACTAGAAAAAATAGAGCTAAGATGGAGGAAAAGGATAACTAGAAAGTGCAAAAGGATAACTAGAAAGTGCGAAAGGAGAAATAGAAAGTGCAAAAGGATATCCCCTTTGCCAGAAAAGCTAGATTTATGCCCAGAGCATGAAAGGATTGCTCTTTGCTCCCCTTGAACATTGCCTTCTTCATATGGCTTGATCACATGTGAAATGAAAAGGAGGAAGAATATGTTCATGGTGAAGAGATAGAGCATTGGTCATGTCCTATATTCATTTATATACTTGGCTTCTTTGGTTTTCTTCTTATGAAATCTCATCATTCATAGATATTTACTAAAGAAATGGGAAAATTAGCCTCTATTTCTCTTGATTTTCATTCATGCCCTAGTTTCATTGCATTATTTAAATTTTTTTTTTCTCCCTATGCAAGATCCTTGATGTCTTAGACAAAAAGGAAATCATCTTAAATCTCATATTCCATGTGAACTTCTCTATCTTACTATTTGCTCAGAATTTCAAGAAACTAATACTACCATTGCATCCGAAATGTGCCAAAACCCTAATATTGACTGTCTATTTGCATGATTCTGATACCGAGAGGTCTTGATAAGCTTATTTATACATGAATCTAGGACACGACCGATGCAAGCGATTAGGCCCATCCAACAATGTTGGATGGGTGTAATCGTTTGCATCAGTTGTGTCTAGAAATCAGTACAAAAAGGCTTATCAAGACCGCTGGGTATCAAAATCATGCAAATAGACAATCAATCTTAGGGTTTTGGCATGTTCCGAACGCAATGGTAGCATAATTGTCTCCAAATTCTTAACCAATAATAAGATATAAAAGTTCACATGCAATCTAAGGTTCAAGATGACCTCCTTTTGACATGACCAATTCAAGCGATTAGGGCCATCCATGCTTCTTTGATGGGTCTAATCGCTTGGATTGGTTGTTTCTAAACAAGTATCATATTCCTAGCTATATGAATGAATGCTCCATATATAACAACTTAATGTGTGTATAAATGCTATTTTGAACATTAATTATATGTTTCTATAAAGTTTAGGATGAGAAATCGAACATGAATGATGTAAGCGATTAGGTCCATCCGATATTCTCTGATGACCCTAATCGCTTGAATCGGTCATGTCTCATGCTTTGTTTCTGCTTGTGTTTCCACTTCTTTCTATGACTTTAAAAGTTTCCTTGGACTTTTCTAACCTAGGTTTTTTTATTTTTTCCACAGTTATCTATATTGGATGAAGGCAACTATGTTGGCAGGGGAAAGGGAACAAGGAAACCCATAGAGGAGAAAGGAAAGACAAAGCTGGATATTCATTCAGTGATCCATTATCTTCCAAAGATTCAATGCTTCAAGGGCAGGCTCCTTCCTTTGTTACTCAAGGTATGGAATGGCTGCAGGGGTGTCATATTGTTGGCTACAGGAGAAACGAGTACCTCAGATATAGAGGAGATTTGCCAGATCCAAGCTCATTCAAAAGACTCAGGAAGGATTAAATATATTTCTTTTCAAAGCTTATTTCTCTTGAAATGTACATAGATACACATATTTATTGCCCAAAGGGATATAAGACATTGCAAATATGAAGGATGTAATCTTTTTTTTGTGAAATTGATCCATGTCCTAATATTAATCCTTATTAATCCATGATCTATTTTTCTCTAGTGAAAGGACTATTTATTTGATGATAATATTTTTCATGAGCTCTTTTGTAATTTTCTTCTCAAGAATCAATAAAAAATCTCTTTGAAGGCAGATTTGCCAAATTCAAGCTCATTTAGAAGACTCAAAAAAGATGTACATACATAGACATATTTCTTTTCAAAGCTTACATCATGAAATGTACATAAATAGACATCTTTATTTCTCAAAGAAATAAAAAACATTGCAAATATTAAGGCTCCCTTTGGAATGTAATCTTTTTAATTTTGTGATATTGATCCATGATGTTTTTGTCTGGTGATAGTCCTATTCTTTTGATGACAATATTTGGCATGAGCTCCTTTGTAATTGTCTTCTAAAGAACCAATCAAAAAGCTCTTTGGAGGCATTACTTTTTGTTACTCATCCTCCTTTGCTTGTGCACCTAAAGAAGCTTGGCCTTGCTTGATAATGAGATTTCTCCATGCCTTCAGTGTTCCATTTGGCAATTCTTTCCTTTTCTACAAAGAATGCACCATCATCACAAGAAGAATAAGCTAGAATAACAGAAGAGTTTCATCAAATGTTTATTTCAATTAAAGAAAAATAAATTGAGTAAATTATCTTTGAAACTCACCAAGTAGTGTGTTATGTCTTTGGCACTCCATGCATGTATGATGGTTTCTATAAGCTCTGTGGTCACCTTTTTGAAATCTATCACATAGCTATTTGATGTTACCTGCTAACTCATGATCTTTTAAAAATTATCTAGTTTGACCCACACCTTCATTCTCTTTTTTTCTATTTCTCATTTTCTTTTTACATTAGTCGTGAACTCACTAAATGTTTTACAGCAATTCCACATGGCATTTAATTGTTTGTCATCATGGTTGTTGAAGAATCTTCTTGCTTTTCCACCCCCCATTGAGACATCCTGTAGTACATTCCGTATATTTTGTGAAAGATTTGGATCTTCTCTTAGATGAACATCGCCACCATGAAATCCCATTTCTGAAAGTAGAGATTCACATTTTCTTATGTATTGTACATAATTTCTTGAAATCTCTCAAAGCCTTGAACGATAGCCTCGTAAACCATCCTCACCATCTCCTACAAATCTAATTAGATCATGAAGATTATGAAAAAGGGGATACCTTCTAGTTTGTGGATCAATTGGATAAATAGATCCATCTGCCCATATGTCGATATGTTTTTGCCTTCTTTCCACAATCCATCCACTTCAGAAGGTTGAAGAGCCATTCGAAATACCGTTCTTGTCGTTGCATACTCATGACTAACCGCAATGATTTTGGCTAATTGAAAGCTCAGTGATAGTGTTTGGGTTGAGGTTCTCCATGGTCTGCTTTGAAGAGTGACGCGAAAGTGTCTAAAATGACATAAAAGAGAGAAACATGCCTGCAATGCAAAGTAGAGTAAAAAAGTGCTAAACGTCATATGCACACATTATATACATCCTTCGGAATACCTTTCTTGTCGTTGCATACTCATGACTAACTGCAATGTTGATATGGAACTTATCACAATGATTTCGGCTGGTTGAAAGCTCACTGGTAGTGTTTGGGTTGAGGTTCTCCATGGTCTGCTATGAAGAGTGACGTGAAAGTGTCTAAAATGACATAAAAGAGAGAAACATGCCTGCAATCAAAAGTACAGTAAAAAAGTGCAAAATGTCATAAGCACGCATTATATAGGTCCGTGAACAAGAGGAAAATTCAAATTTTCATGAATGCCCGATGAGCACAAACTTCAAGGCGTAAGATATCACACATACTTTTCATGATTATCACACGAGTTTCTCTCTCTTCAAAATTTTCATAAGATACGTTTTAAATGTGCTTACACGGAATTTTTTTAAATGATTTGACAACTTTAATCCAGATTAAGCACAACTAATTGTACACAACCCTTTTTTGGCTGTTTTTCACCCTAATGTTAAACAAGCCCCTCGTGCTTGGCATGCAAGGATTGTTGATTACTTAATCACCATTGGAATTTATATGTGTGATGCAGAACATCCATTATATGCAAGGAAGGGTGTCTTGAAATGAAAAAGAACTATTCCTACTCTACTATCAACCACACAATAAACAAGCTATGGAGGAAAAAATCAAAGATATGAAAACATGATGAATTGAATTAAAGTAGAAATGGAAATGACTTATATAAGATGCTCTATGAGCATGGAGACTTCATGAGGAGAGAAACAATTCCTATAACATATGTAGTGGTGGTGGAGGTTGTGGTGGTAGTGTTGTGGGGAGAAGTGAATTGTCACACATTGAGAGGTGAGGGGGGTGGGGTTGGTGGTGAGGGTCTAGGGTGTGGTGATAGCAGTGCCTCATGGTATTCCTCTGTCTCTGTAGTGTCACCAAGTGCCGATACATCTATATGAATTTGCTTCCCAGAGCGAAGGGGACAAGTAGGCACTCATTGTTCAAAGCGATGAATGTAAGCGAGAGCCGAATGAATGGCTTCATCTTGGCCAAGCGCATCCGCACGAAGGTTCATGGACTCAATAAAATGTTCATCTACCCCTTCTTCTCCTAAAATTTGACTTATTAGCATCTTCCCTGTTTCCAGTGACAACTTGTGATGCTCCTGGACTCTTTTCATGGTCTCATACAATCTTTTGATCTATGCAATATAGGTTGGGGCACCTGCTAGTTCTGAAGTTTCCTCTTGCTCCTGGTAGTTCTGAAGTTTCCTCTTTCTCTTGCTAGTTCTGAAGTTTCCTCTTGCTCTTGGTTGTGTTCCTCCTCTGATTCCGCTTCATCGATCTCTTCTTCATCTTCGACTACTTCCACTATTTCAGGTTGGGTAGGAGCTGAAGTCTTTGTGGTTGGTTGCGGTCCTCGGGCCTACTCTTCCTCAGTCTCAAGATTAGCCTCATTAATCATCTTGACAATTTCTTCATCTCTTAAATCATTAAGAGTGTAGCCTTATGGGAACTCCAAGTTAGAGGGAATCAGAGGGAAAACAAGATTGGGCCCCTCTGCACTTAGCCTGGGTAAGCGAATCATAAATGGGCAAACATGTCTTGTTTGAGGGGTGTCACATAGGTGTGAGGGTGGCACCCCTAGCCGGTGCACACGGTATTTGGACTACTTCTCTCACTTTCTTAGATGGTGGCCCCGTTGTTGATGGCCGTCTCTGGAACTCTTGGTCTCTGGACCACACCAATGCTCTTTGAATGGGCACATCATAAGCTAAGAACCTATAAATGATACGTGTAAGCGTGCAGCATCCATGAAGCACATTCTTATGTTGCTTGTTGCAATGCTGATGTGCTAAGTGACTTTGATCTATGATCCAGTGGGGTAGATTGAGTGTGATATTTTCTGTCTCCGCCAAGTACAGGTTGAACCGAATTCTCTTTGGTGGCATGGTGAAGCGTTCTTGAGCCAAGAAGGCCAAGTGCTGCATGATTGTGTGTAAATGGAGGGCGATGGTCGGTGTCATGGCTACCATATCTTTCAGTTCCTTGAGATCTTTGGGCTTCATTCTTCCCGAGATCAATGTTTGTTTCTCTGTGGGAATGTGCATACCCTTCATGTCTAGGGCCTCCCGTACTAAGTTGAGGGTAAGTTTAAACCTTTTAAGTTCATGGCCTGGTGTTAATGAGGTGAGCACAAAGGTAATATCTCCTCCTTTGGCTCTGCTAGGGGTGATAGTGCTGATCAGGTAGGAACAACGTAGAAAATCAGGTTTAGATAAATGTGCTCTAAAGTAGCTGTCCAAGCCAGCTTTGGTCCATACTGACCTCATTACTTCTACCTCCTGATACTTTTTGAACTTGCGAGTAAAGAAATGGTACCTTCCCCATTTGCCATTAAATTCTATTTTAGCTTCCCAAAAGTATGTGCCCTCTCCTAGTGGACCTGCGACGTCACTGAACCAATGTGCACGTTTGCTGACTTGTGATGTGTGCCCTTGCAGAGGGTCTTGAATTGGAAGAACATGCACTACCCTGAGTTCCCGAGGCCTCTTGGTTAGTCGTGGTTTGAGAAGGAGAGTTTCAATGTCCACTGTTTGGGTGCTGGATCCCACATGGGAACAGGTTCCTGTTGCTTCTGCCATGTTACTGCTTGCTTGCCTATTCTGTGAGAATATAGAAGCACATGTTAACATTGTAGTGGACAAGATATGATAGTTTGTCCCCGTTACAACATTAACATGAGGCATCGTGACAACTTAGTGAGTCAGTTAGTGCTCGGTGATTGTGTGTGTAGTTAGCAAATGAATAGTTCTATGAGCTAAGTGGAATGCGTGGTTTTACAATATGACCATCGGTGGGCTATGGGAGACTTTACATGAGCATCTATTTGAAAATGAGGCTTTTTAGGGACCCACTTACAAGTGACTCTATTAGTGCCTATTGATGCATGTGTGAGTGTGTGTGAATGGATCCCTATCTTGTGAAGCTTACGGGTGTCTACTTGAGCCCGCAAGCAAGCCTTAGGCATCCGAATTTTTCTTGATTGTGGGTCGGCCTTCATCGACTTCTTGGGTACCCAGATGAGTGCTACTTTCATGGGCGAATCCATGGAAGATTTCTTATTAGTGTCATTTCGTTGTTCACTAGCATGACGTTTGGTCAGAGGCTTTAACTTGGGTGCCACAAGAAGCTCGCCTTTCCGTACCCATACTTGTTTTGTCGGTTCAGATGCCTTGCTTTGTACTCTCCTTTGGTTTTGGGTATAGGCCGCCTGCTTTCTCTGCATCCCATACTCCTTCCATTGCCATGTCTTGATCACTTTTTGAAAAGAAGGGGGTTCCATCTTATCTTTAGCTTCATGGTTGAAAACATCATCCCTCTACATCACATAGTTTTGGACAAGAATAACATCTTTATCTTCATGTGCACTCCTGGAAGGACCAGGAGTTGGTGCCTTTTTTATTTCCTTGAGTGCTCTACTTTCTAACTCGATGGTAATGCGATTCTGACTTACCCAAACCTGAAGAAGTCCATTTCTTAGGTTCAGGTTGACTACATGATCGTAGATCCAGTCTTGGCCCAAGACAAGAGATTCAGTGAAATCCTCGTCTTGACACACTAGCACTTTAACTGTCATAAGAACATCTTGAATGTAGAGGGGAAGTTCCACCTCGCCCATGCAAGGTGTTTCCACACCTCCCAATCCTATGAGGTATGCTTCTATAGGATTGACAGTTAATTTCAATTCCTGATAGTAAGAAAGTCTAACGGCACTAGTGGCTGCACCTGAGTCAATCAGGGCCTCTATAGTCCTTGCACTATATCCCTGTCCTACCTCTAAGGTCACAAAAGAATGTCGGTCAATTATTCTATGGGAACTTACACTTGAGACTTCACACATAGCCATGTGATACCCTGGAGCTGCATAGGCGTCTGTATTAAGCTGATCTCTACCCTATCTTCTGAATTTCATTATTCGGATGTGTTCCAATGCTTCTGCCTGCGCCTCATCTCGGACTCGTTTTCCTTCTTCTTTACGTTTCTTGGCAGTGTTGATTTGGCTAAGCATTTTCTTCGTGAGGGGTTCTTGGTATAATTTGACTCTGCATCCACTAATATAACTAGGGAGGACATCACCTTCTAAGGTGGCTAATTGGACTCCCCCACTTGTTGATATTCTGTTAATAATCATGGGTCCATAGCCACACTTCTCTAGCTTTCTTCTGTCTTTTCTTAGCTGCATAAATCCCTGTGGCAACTCTCAATCTCGTTTCACTTAATCGTTCAAGATAAAAAATCCTTGAAGAAAGTTCATGCCCTGTCCACTCATGCTCCTATGCTACTTTCAATGTAGGTATCAAGAAGTCCAATGGTAGCACTACATTTTTCCCAAACACCATATGAAAGGGTGTGGCTTGGAGTACTGTTTTATAAGCAACTCTATATGCCCAAACAACATGGTGTAGTTGTTTGTCTTAATCAAAGAATTTATTATTCACTAATTTGGCCAGCACATTGCATAGAATCTTATTAGAGCTTTCGGCTTGCCATTATCTTGTGGATGATAGGGTGTGCACTTCTTGTGTATCACCAAAAACTCTTCAAGAAGATTTTCAATGACTTCATTCAAGAAGTGAGTGCCCCTATCACTTACTAGCTCTATAGGTAGCCCATATCTAGTGAACACATTCTCAAATAAGAACTTAGCTGTCATTTGAGCATCATTTTTCGTTGTTGCTTTCACTTCTACCCATTTGGTTAGATAGTCTGTGGCCACTATGATATATTCAGCATGTGAACCCTTAGCTAGGGGATTAATAGGACCTACAAAGTCTATTCCCCATTTAGAGAATGCATGTCCACCCATCATAGATTTCAATGGCATCTCATCTTTACATATGGGGTATTGGGTTCGTTGACAAATGTCACACTGCTTCACATAGGTATGTGCATCCATGTGAAGGGTTTGCCACCACAAGCCTACAAATAGGATTGCCTTAATCACACGGTCTGGTCCAAAGTGTCCTCCTGCTACACCTTGGTGAGCAGTTTCCAAGATCTTTAGATATTCACTCTCATGGACACATAGTCTTAGATATCCATCTTTCCCATGCTTGTATAGATTATCACCAATGAGTGTGTACTCTAGGGCTTCTTGTTCTAAACGTCTTTGCCTAGCCACAGTCATATCTTGAGGGAATGGTTTCGTCCTCAAGAAGGCTACCAATGGTTCACTCCAATCTGGTATTAGTGACACTTGGTATAGTATAGCATGCTCCACAGGTGGTCTAATACGACAGACCGGGAATTCCTCACACAACTTATGGACATCTGCTTCCATAGTCGGCTAGTGCACTTCGAGTCTCCTTAGTGTCTGTAAAGTTCTTTGGCTTGAGTAGTGTTGCTCTAATGCACCCACATGTGCTAATTGCAACCATTTAGTGTACTCTTCCTCTTCCACACAACAAGATAATATCCCCTGATCCGTGTGCTTGTACATATGTCCTGCCATGATATGGTACTTTTGGGCTTTTACTACCTCCCATGAGTGTTTATTATTGGATGTTTAGGCCCATATGTCAATATTGGCACTAAGGTCTTGGCCCACTGTGGTACAAGTTCCAAATTAAACAAGTAAGCATTAGGAAAAACATGTGATACTCCTTCTGGGGCCTCTCCAGATGTGAGCCTCATGAGATGATCTGCTCTCAAGTGAGTCTTGCCTTTCCTCACCACTACCTCAAAGTCATATTTGTGAAGAGATGGATAGGTATGTGCTTGAAGATGAAGAGGTGTTGCAAAATCCTTGATCTACACCAGCCAAATGAACTCCAGGAGTATATGGTGGGCCCTTTTAGCTTGCCAATGGATGTATTAGACACCCTATATACCTTGGAAGATCACTCTCAAAAAGATAGATCAAAACAGATAAGTTGGAGTTAGCTCAGAGGTGAAAAACTTGCTATTTTGGTTCATACACATGTCCAGTGTTTTGCATAATTCTCTGAGCACAGCAGCAATTAGCTTAATTCCTCTTGGGGAAGTCTAGATAGCTTACAGAGCTAAGTTTCAAGAGTAATCTCATAAAAAATAATGAACCACACACTCAGAATGAGTTTTAACAAGTGATGACATCATCCCGATTTTCACGGGCTGCTATAGTTTGAGACGAGTGAGCAGAAAAATGAACCTAACTCCAGATTTAAGAAACCAATGATTATGCAAATTTGTATGCTTATACTAAACAAAGAGCTGAATCCAAAAAGCTTTAAATCATTGACTTTGGATAAGTACACACTGAGAAACAGCTCTAACAAGATGAGTAAAAAAGTCGGGTACCTGACAGAGAAGTAAAAGTGACAGACGGGGTTGACTTCAACTTAACATAACTGAAGATTGCGAAATCCAAATGAAATGGAAATTAATGAGCATATATTAAACTTACAGAGCTAACTTTACCAAGTTAAATCACTGAAAATGTTGCACCAATCTCAGAGAAACCATCTCTGCAATCTGACTCAGAAAACTGAGAGAAATGGCAGTGAGTAGTATACTTCACAAGAACATGGAAATATGAACTCAAATAATCATGAAATTGAAAGTATATTGCTTGTACAATACAATGACTTATTGATACATATGTGTGCCTTGTAATCACACCTTGATATGGCATAAAGCTCAGCTCTTGGAGGTCTTCACATGGGTCTCTCTAACCACGCCTAAAGCTACCATCTATTAATAGTTGAGTTTGGGAGGCTAACTTCCCTCAATCACTCTCCAATCAATCAATGATTGATTTGATTCTCTACCTACCACAAATCACGAATTCATGGCTCCTCTTTCCCTTTTTGATCAAGTGGAATCAACCACTTAAGATTCTTTCACTTTTACATGAAGTAAAATCTTCAAAAGTTACAAGAGGTAGTTCACAAGCGAACTTTACATTGTCTTCATTTTAAGGCTTCTTCTATGACTTTGTGGGACTCAAGCCAATACTTAGGCTTGTCATAGACTTGCTCCAATAGCTCCCCCTCAAGCCAAGTATGCTTGAGGTCTTCAATCTTCCAAGATTACCTGTAAACCAATCATAGCCTTGAATTTGCAAAGCTTTGTACCATCCAATGCTTTGGTTAGAATATCTGCACATTGTTGATGAGTGGACACATATGATATTTGAATCTCTTTGCTTAGAACCTTCTCTCGTACATAGTGATGATGAACTTCAATATGTTTAGTCCTTGCATGAAAAATAGGATTAGCAGCTAAGTGAATAGAACTCATATTGTCACCAAAAATAGTTGGAGTTCCAAACTCCAATCCAAGATCATTGAATAATGTCTTCATCCACGTAGCTTCTTGTGTAGCTATGGCAAGACCTCTATATTCAGCTTCAGTAGAAGAGAGAGCAACTGTGGGTTGCTTCTTAGATGACCATGAAATAAGCTTTGAACCTGCAAAGGTAAGATAACCTGAAGTGCTCCTTCTATCTTCCTTGGAGCCAGCACAATCTGCATCAGAAAATAGCTTCAAACCTAAATCAGATACATAAGGATAATGAAGTCCTTCATTTATGGTTCCTTTGAGATACTTGAGAATCCTTTTGGCAACATCCATGTTTGGTTTCCTTGGTGTGTGCATAAATTGACTTACCACACTCACACTGTAACATATATCTACTCTTGTCAATGTGGCATAGTTGAGACTACCCACTAGACTTTGATATGATGTGATGTCCTCTATGAGTTCACCTTCATGTGAGCTCAATTTGTGATTGACCTCCATTGGAGTACCTACAATCTTACAATCTTGCATCTTGAATTTTGCCAACATGTCCTTAATGTACTTTCTTTGAGTGAGAAACAAACCATGATCTTTGTAGACAAATTCCAAGCCTAGGAAGTAGGTAACTGAACCCAAATCACTTATCTTGAACTCTTCTCTCATCTGATCTTTGATCTTCTTCATACCATCTGCATCATTTCCTGTCAATATAATATCATCTACATATACACATAAGTAGATGACCTCAGAATTACTCTTTTTAATAAAGAGTGAAGGATATGACTTGCTTGGTTGAAAGCCTTTGTCCTGCAAGAATGAAACAAGCCTGAAATTCCAAGCTCTTGGAGCTTGCTTGAGACCATGCAATGCTTTGTTAAGTTTACACACATAATCAGGATAAACTTGATTCTCAAAACCAGGTGGTTGTGCCATATATACCTCTTCTGTTATCCAACCATTCAAGAATGCATTCTTTACATCTAGTTGAAGTGTCTTCCAATTCTTGGAAGAGGCAATACTAAGCAAAACCCTAATAGTAGGCATCTTTGCCACAGGAGAGAAGGTCTCCTCATAATCAATTCCCTGAGTTTGTGCAAAGCGTTTTGCTACAAGCCTTGCCTTATACCTGTTAATGGAACCATGAGAATTCTTCTTGAGTTTATAGACCCATCTTGAGCCTATTACCTTCATCGATGAAGTCTTGCGCACCAAATCCCAAGTGTTGTTTTCCTCAAGTGCTTCAATCTCTTCCTTAATTTCATGCTTCCATTTTGATTTTGCTTTGGCCTCTTCAAAGGATGATGGCTCCTCTTGGTTTATGTCATGTTCTATGTAGATAGAATGTTTAGTTACTAATGAGGTGTCAAACCCATACCTTTCTGGTTTTTTCTTTTCCCTCATAGATCTTCTTAGGCCATGATGTGATGATTCTGCCTCATGTCCAAGTTCCTGCAATTTTTCTTTACCTTTAGACTTCCATGCTTTGATCTTTTCCATCTAAGATTCTTCATCATCCTCTGAGGTGTCTTGTTCTTCAATCTTTGGTTGTTCTCTACCAAGCTTTGGAAAATCTTCTTCAAGATCATATGGTAAATTGATCTTCCTGCATGAATCTTCATACCATGAATTGTTCTCATCAAAAACTACATCTCTGCTTACCAAGAATCCTTTGTTGGTAGGTTTGTATAACCTGTAGCCCTTTTGATTGTTGTCATATCCAATAAATACACAACTTTCTTGAAAGACAATAGTTACGCAATATAACACAAGAGCAATAGCAGAGAAGATAACAGATATAGGAGAATCTCAACAATTTTCTACTAGCAGCAAGTACAAAGATGATGGCGTTGTCCACCCGTGCGCTCTCAAGGTAGAGCTTAAATGGTGATCTAGACAACTCTAGATAGGGAGATACAAGGTAGAGGTATGCTGGCTCAACTCAGTATCTTAGGAAGTGCAGAAGTCATGTATATATAGGATCATGGGTGGCCTGCCATGGACGGCTATACATGGGCGGTAGAGCGTGGGCGGCCACCGCCCGCGTAATTGCCATACATGGCTTAGACTGGTTGAACCGACCTAACAAATATAAATGATTTCTGACTCCGACAGGGAATATTCCATGGAATATTCCCTTTACCGTCGCGCCGGGGGCGCTGCCCCCGGACCCCCACCAGGGGGCCCACTGGCCCCCTGGGACCCCCCAGCCAGGGGGCCCGCTGGCCCCCTTGGACCCCCCAGCCGGGGCTGCTCACCGCTGCCCCGGACCCCACAATTGGGGACCCTGGTAACTCCCTTTCCTTATAATATCTTACATGGTCCAATATGACCTTCATCCAACATTCAAGTTGGGATTCCCATCAATTGGGTAATGCACGCTTGGCTTCTCCTCATAAAGGGGGCCTTACAAAATGTGCATACAATCATGAGGGGTAGACATTGATCATATACTAACACCCCCCCTCAATGTTTACCGATGATAAATCAAGTAGGTCTCGGTCCTATGCCCATCTGTTGAAGATGCTTGTTGAGCTGCTCTCTTCCAAGTGCTTTAGTGAATATGTCAGCACAATTTGCCTCTGTTGGGCAATATTCTAGCTCCACAATTTCATCTTCAATTAGCTCACGAATGTAATGGTACTGTACTTCTATGTGCTTGGTGCGAGCATGAAATACTGGGTTCTTTGCAATAGCCATACAACTTTGATTATCACACTTGAGTACAATTGGCATATTTGATGGAAAGCCTATATCTGCAAGAATTCTCCTTAACCAGACTGCCTCACAAGAAGCAAAACAAGCTGCTTTGTACTCTGCTTCAGTGGAGGAGAGTGCGAGAGTTGGTTGCTTCCTACTTACCCAAGAAAATATTCCTGAACCAAGTGAGAAACAATATCCAGAAACTGATTTTCTAGAATCACAATCTCCAGCCCAATCTGAATCACAATATCCTTGGAGTGTATCACCTATGGTATACAAAATACCAAAATCCAAGGTTCCTGCAATGTACCTTAGAATTCGCATTCCAGCATTCCAGTGACTCTCCTTAGGTTTGTTGGAAAACCTGCTTAACACTCCAACAGCATAGCAAATGTCTGGTCTAGTGTTGCACAGAAAAATAAGACTTCCAACGAGCTTCCTATACTTCTTAGCATCTACATCAGGCATGTTATCATCCATAGATAGCTTATGATTTACCTCCATAGGTGTGCTAGTTGGTTTGCAGTCCATCATTCCAAATGCCTTGAGAATTTCTTTGGAATATTTTTGTTGTGAGATGAAAATGCCATCCTTCCTTTGCCATACTTCAATTCCCAAACAAAAATGGAGTAGACCTAAGTCTGTCATTTCAAACTCAGTTCCCAAGTTGATCCGAGTTTGATTGATGAGTTCCTGATGATCTCCTGTAATGATCAAATCATCTACATATACAATGACAACAACTAGCTTGCTATCCCTTTTCGTTACATACAGGTTAGCATCAGAAGTACTTCTTTCAAAACCCATATTTTTGAAAAAATGATCTATTCGTTGGTACCAAGCCCGTGGAGCTTGCTTAAGTCCATACAAAGCTTTCTTCAACCTGCAAACTTTATTTTCTGAATTGGGCACCTCAAAACCTGGTGGTTGAGATACATATACCTCCTCCTTGAGGTGACCATTCAAAAATGCAGATTTGACATCCATCTGGAAAATAGGCCAAGACTTTTGTGCAGCTACTGCAAGTACCGTCCGAATAGTTGTCATGCGTGCTGTTGGTGCAAAAGTTTCTTGAACATCAAATCCTTCAATCTGTGAAAAACCCTGTGCAACTAATCGTGCCTTATACTTTTCTAATGTTCCATCAGCTTTATACTTAGCTTTCCAAATCCATTTAGTACCTATTACCTTCTTCTTTGGCGGCAAGTCGACTAGATCCCATGTATCATTTTTGAGTATACTATCATACTCAGACTGCATTGCCGCTCTCCAATCTGGATCATCAAGGGCTTCTTCAATGGTGGTAGGTTCCTTTATCGAACCCATGATATCTGCCATTAGAGCCATGTTAACAATGTGTTCTGAGGCTCTCCTTTGCTCCTCTATTCTCTTTGATCTTCGTAATCCATCCGATGATGATTCTGGTACATCTACATGTGGATTGTGATCATCAAAGAGCTGTTGTGCCCACTTCGGTAGTGGCTTACGCTGTGCAGCTACAACTGGTTGGCTTTTTATTGAGGAAATTTCTCCATTAGATGTTTCCTCCTCCTCAACTTTAACCTGTCTTTTGATAGGCACAAGGTGAGATATTTCTCCGCTTGATGAGATAGTAGATTTACCTTTATCCTCTACTAAGTGTGGTCGTTCATCAAACACCACATCTCGGCTGACAAAAATCTTCCTTGCCTCAGGATCCCATAACCTGTATGCTTTAGACTCTTCACTATATCCTAGGAAGACACACTTTTTGCTTTTTGAATCCAACTTTGATCTTGTTGAATCAGGAATATGTGCATAACAGAAACAACCAAAAATTCTGAAATGCAAAACTGAAGGCTTTTTACCAGAATATGCTTCTTGAGGAGTCATCCCCTTTAAAGCTTTTGTGTAGCTTCGATTGAGGATGTAGACTGCTGTATTGACTGCTTCTGCCCAGAATGAATCAGGCATGTCTTGAGCCTTCAACATACAACGAGCCATTTCAACTACTGTCCTGTTCCTGCGCTCAACAACGCCATTTTGTTGGGGTGTATGAGCTGTGGTAAGTTGCCTTTTCACACCATGCTCCTTACAGTAATTGTTGAATTCTGTTGACAAGAATTCACCTCCTCTATCTGTTCTAAATTTCTTCAGTTTCCTTCCTGATTCATTTTCTACATACTTATGCCACGTTTTAAATTTTTCAAAAGCATCAGCCTTCTCTCGAATGAAATAAACCCACATCTTTCTACTATAATCGTCGACTAACAGCAAGAAGTAGAAAGATCCTCCTAAAGCAGGTGTAGACATTTTACCGCAGAGATCAGCATGTACCAACTCTAGAGGAGCTTGAGATCGATTGCTGGTCTCTCTTGGAAATGCCTTTCGTTGTTGCTTGCCCATCATACAAGCTTCACAAGGTTCCTGCAACTCTGAAAATGCAGGCATATGAGCAACCATCCCTGTTCGTTGCATCTCCTTCAAAACTGCAAATCCGAGATGCCCAAATCGTCGGTGCCATAACCTGCTTACATCTTTATCTTCTGTAGCAGTTAAAGCACTTAACTCATACAAGTTATCCCGTCGTATGCCTTTACCTACAACATTACCTGATGAATCCATGATTTCCGCACCACTCTTATTGAAGTGAACTTCGAGTCCACGATCTGTTATTGCAGAAACTGACAACAAATTTCTTTTGAGTGTAGGTACATAGAGAACATCGGATAACTTTTTCTCAACACCTGGAGAAGTGATAAAAGAGATGGTTCCAGTTCCTTCAGCTGGACACTTGGAGTCATTTCCCACCACTACATTGATGGATTCCCGCAGAGGCACTAGGGAACTATACCAATCCTTTTTACTAGTCATATGGCGAGAAGCTCCACTATCTAAAATCCATGGCTCATCAACACGAGCTTGAGCAGATGAACATACCTCTTCAATAGCTACCCAAAGTTCCAGCTCTGTGTTGTTTGCAGTCTCTTTGTTCTTCCATGATGATTTTACAGTCCCATTCTGTTCATCAGCTTGCTTCTTTCTGCAATGCTTGATGGCATGGCCTTTCTTTTCACAATAGAAGCAACTTCCTGTGAACTTTTTCTTCTTTGGCTTCTTCTTTGATCCCTCTGAAGAGCCTTTACCTTTTGCATTTGCTGAGAATGCAGCATCAGTTGTACTTTGCCGATTCTTCAGCCGCATCTCTTCTTCTAAAAGCATGGCACAAAACTCTTCAAATGTAAGAGGAGTTGGCCTTACCTGAGTGTTAAGGGCTGTTACTAATCCATCATACTTTGCTGGAAGAACACGTACAGATCTTCGAGCCAGCTCTTCTGGTGTTATAACAACACCAACTGCAGCCAATTGATCTTGAAGATGCTTTATCCGTTTGATAAAATCTTCAGCCTTTTCAGAATCAGAATGCTTTTCATTTGCCAACTGATTTTCTAAATTCTGTATCCTAGTGTGGTTCTTGGTCTCATATTGTCGAGCCAATATGCCCCAAGCCTCATGTGCTTTAGTAGTATGTTGAACTAAAGTAAGCACAGAATCACTTACACTAGTGACAATCGCACATAATGCATCAGCATTCCGCCTCTTCCAAGCTCGTAGAAGATCTGGATCTGGCTGAATCATCAATCTTGAATTTGCTGGATCTTCAATTGGTATAGGCTCTGGATCCAATCCCATCGGTCCCATGACAGTGTCAAGTAATTCATAGGAGTCCAAAATTGCAGAAATTTTGAACTTCCAGAGTGTATAATTGGTTCCATCCAGCTTCCCTTCAGTGAATGCAGGTGGACGAATTCGAATAGGTGCAGCATTAACATTAGCTGAAGCACCAAGACTACTATTCGACGATGAAGCCATCATGTAATCACTCGAATAATCTACTGATATTCTAGTCTGCTAGTAGGCTAAAATAATGATACTTCTCAAGCTATTCGAACCTTACAGCTCTGATACCATGAAAGACAATAGTTACGCAATATAACACAGGAGCAATAGCAGAGAAGATAACAGATATAGGAGAATCTCAACAATTTTCTACTAGCAGCAAGTACAAAGATGATGGCGTTGTCCACCCGTGCGCTCTCAAGGTAGAGCTTAAATGGTGATCTAGACAACTCTAGATAGGGAGATACAAGGTAGAGGTATGCTGGCTCAACTCAGTATCTTAGGAAGTGCAGAAGTCATGTATATATAGGATCATGGGTGGCCTGCCATGGACGGCTATACATGGGCGGTAGAGCGTGGGCGGCCACCGCCCGCGTAATTGCCATACACGGCTTAGACTGGTTGAACCGACCTAACAAATATAAATGATTTCTGACTCCGACAGGGAATATTCCATGGAATATTCCCTTTACCGTCGCGCCGGGGGCGCTGCCCCCGGACCCCCACCAGGGGGCCCGCTGGCCCCCTGGGACCCCCCAGCCAGGGGGCCCGCTGGCCCCCTTGGACCCCCCAGCCGGGGCTGCTCACCGCTGCCCCGGACCCCACAATTGGGGACCCTGGTAACTCCCTTTCCTTATAATATCTTACATGGTCCAATATGACCTTCATCCAACATTCAAGTTGGGATTCCCATCAATTGGGTAATGCACGCTTGGCTTCTCCTCATAAAGGGGGCCTTACAAAATGTGCATACAATCATGAGGGGTAGACATTGATCATATACTAACATTTCTGCCTTTGGATCCATCTTGCCTCTAACCTGTGAAGGAACATGAGCAAAAGCAATACATCCAAAAATTTTACAATGATCTAAGCTTGGTCTTCTTCCATTCCAAGCCTCATATGGAGTCATCCCATCAAGGGATTTTGAAGGCAACTTGTTAATCAAGTAAGTGGTTGTAGATACAGCCTCAGCCCATAAGTAATTAGGTAAATGCTTTTCATTTAACATAGACCTTGCAGCTTCAACAATTGTCCTATTCCTCCTTTCTGCCACTCCATTTTGCTCAGGAGTGTACCTTGTAGTTACCTCTCTTTTGATTCCTCTTTCTTGAAGAAAAGAATCAAACTCATGGGAGAAGTATTCTCCCCCTCCAAATTCATTCAAGTATTCTTGAAGATGCAAAATCAGACAAGATCATAAACACGATAACAAAATAAAAGGAATCCAGTGATTGATAAGTAAGAATCAACAACGAGGTTGTACCTTGGGTAAAAATTGGGATTGTTCACTCAGGCATATGAACCTTAGATCACGATGACACCTAGGGAGAGATAGACAAAGCCTTAGGTCCTCAGAGGCGAGTGTCACTCACACTGCTAGATCTTGGGCTCAGCAATTGAGTGCTTATCCACACTACCCTAGCTCTGAAACTAACGAATCAGAGATGTCTCACATTATGGAGAGACCCACAGAAAGTTCAAGTGTGGCCTACTTCCAAAAGGTCGAAGGTCCTTACAAGACTCAACTGGAATACCTTAGGACCAACCGATTAGGTGCTTGCATCTACGAGGACAGCCTAAGAAGATCCGTGGTCCAGATTAAAAACCCTAATCAACCCATTGGACTAGAACATCCAGCAATCAAGTTCAAAAATGGTGCTTACCTAGACAAAGAAGGAACCATGTATGTAGTCACCAACCACCTAGACAAGACAGACGGATTTGGTAATGTGATCCCAAAAATGGACATAGGTGACATAGAGCAAGGGAATATAGGAAGAGAGCCCATAACCCCTCAAGGTAAATCAGTCTTGATGAGAATCATCACTCCCGAGTGGGTCCCCCAGGACTATAAGAGCATAGACCTGCTCCTGAACCGAGAGACTGAAAAAGCCTTTTGGAGGTATAAGCCTGATCAGCCGAATGAGGTCGAAACGCTCACAATCTACGAGTTTAAAGATCCTGAGAGTCCAGCCAAAGTGATCTATTTAGAAAACACTTCAGAGAGAATCTTTGTGGTCACAGAGCATGGTACAGAAAATCACTCCTATCAATATTATTGGGTTAGTAGTAGACTCTACAAGAAGTGTAACTTCCACTGCACCAGTGCAAGTGGTCACTAGAGCTCAAGCTTTGCAGCAAAACCAAGGTTTAGGCCAAGAAAAGAGTTCTGAGGTTAGCGAGACTGAGAGCATAACCAAGAAACGGACGAGAGCCTAGAAGGATAGCCAAGAAAGGATGAAAAGACAATGGTCTAAGACGATGAGAGAATTAGAAGAGAGCATAAGAGAAACAAAAGCCAACATTGTTGAACTCACCTCTCAACCACACTCTCACATACCACCACCACCTTTATCCCTATCATGACCTAATCTGCCATCTTCCAACCCACCTTATGCAATTCCACCACCCCTAGAGTAGGATTAGTATTAGCTGAACCCACTCCCGAGGACATAGACATTATGCTTAAGGCATATCAGGCCAAAATCCAAGATGGGCCAAATGTAATAGATCATGACAAATGTTACCCTAGAGCTGATCTACAGATAGAAAGAACCAAGCTCTGTGCTAAAATGGTAGCATTGGCTCAGACCATGTTTGAAGTGAGTCACCTCTTCAACTACTCTTGCTCAACTAAGGCATAGTTGCACTTTGATGGACTATTGGAAAGATTGGAGAGCATAATTGCAAGATCTAACAAGGAATCCACCTCCCAAGGAAGGGACAAGGCAAGTGAAAGAATAAGCATTACCCCTAGGAAGCTTATGTGCCTAACTCCACAGAACCAGACACATCTTCTTCTATGAATTGATACTCACCAGAATTCCTACAAGAGATTCGAGAAGAGAAATGGGCTAAAGAAAGTGAAGCTCCTCCCCCCATTGAACTTGTGGATGAAGCGCATGATCGATTCCCGTAAGACATTCCTTCCATTTATGGAGAGAAGGAGAGTGCCCGATCCCAGGAGAGATTAGACTTCGAGTCTAATTCCTTACAAGAACTACCCCATTTCACAGGACCATGGGAAGCTAAGTCTACTTGTATGAGAGCACCCATGGTCATGGTAAGAAACGAAGGCTCATTCGTACCTAAGAACACTGAGGTAGTGAAAAACACTAAAGTGTAGTGCACTCCCACTTTGGAAGAGCTACTCAAGGCTAGACCAGAACTGTGGAAACATGTAGCCAACCAAGTGCCAGAGGTAGCAAAACCTTGTTCCCAAGTAGGATCGCACAGAAAAATGCCATAAATACCCTTGGACAAAATAGGAGACATGATTGAAGGAGAAGAAGGAAACACCTATCTTCCCATTACCCATCACGGATACACCACCAAGGCAATTTTGGACTCAAGTGTAGGAGTTACAATTGCTACCACTTTCGTATGGATTTGGTTGAAGCTGGATTCATCTATGAAATTGAGCACACAGAGTGGGTATCCCCCATTGTAGTGGTGCCCAAGAAGAATGGCAAATTACATGTATGCATTAATTTGAAGAAGGTTAATGCAGCCACCATTCGAGATAACTATCCACTTCTTATTACGGAGCATCTCCTAGAAAGAGTGGCAAGCAAGGAAGTGTACAACTTCCTTGATGGCTTCTCTGGCTACAATCAAGTGGCCATAGCTCCAAAATATCAACATAAGATGGCTTTTGCCACAGAGTGGGGCATATTTGCCTTTCGAGTAATGCCATTTGGTCTTACAATGTCCAGCTACCTTTCAGAGGCTGATGTTCCATGTTTTTAAGGAATTCCTAAGGAAGAATTTAGAATTCTATGTTGATGATCTTTGTGCTCATTCCAATATAAGACAAACACATATCCCTGAATTGAGAGCTATCTTTGGCAAATGTAGAGAATATCAAGTCTGCTTGAACCCAGAAAAGTGTGTTTTCATGTTCAGGCAAGGCAAGATTCTATGACACATAGTGTCAAAGAATGTCATATCCATGGATGAGGAGAAAGTGAGAGCTATTGCAGAGCTCCCTAGGCCAAAGAATGTCAAGGAGGTACAAGCTTTCATGGGGCACTAAGGCTATTATCGCTGATTCATTCGTATTTATGCGATCATTGCAAAGCCTCTGTACTCCCTTTTGACTATCTTTGAGTGGATGGAAGAATTTGAGAACTCTTTTAATGAGTGGAAATGACATTATGTTTAGCACCAATCTTGACTACACCAGATTGGAACAAGCCAGTTGAATACAGTTGAACGAAACTATACCACTACTGAATGAGAAGGATTAGCATGGTATACGCGGTTAAAAAGTTTAGGCACTATTTGCTTGCAAATAAGTTTATATTTTTTAGTGATCATTAAGTGCTACTGTACTTGGCAAACAAGCCATGCAATACAGGTAGGTTAGTAAGATGGTTTCTCTTACTGATGAAATATTGTTGGAGCAAGTCTATGACAAGCCTGAGTATTGGCTTGAGTCCCACAAAGTCATAGAAGAAGCCTTAAAATGAAGACAATGTAAAGTTCACTTGTGAACTACCTCTTGTAACTTTTGAAGAGTTTACTTAATGTAAAAGTCAAAGAATCTTAAGTGGTTGAGTCCACTTGATCAAAAAGGGAAAGAGGAGCCATGAATTTGTGATTTGTGGTAGGTAGAGAATCAAATCAATCATTGATTGATTGGAGAGTGATTGAGGGGAGTTAGCCTCCCAAACTCAACTATAAATAGATGGCAGCTTTAGTCGTGGTTAGAGAGACCTATGTGAGGACCTCCAAGAGCTGAGCTTTATGCCATATCAAGGTGTGATTACAAGGCACACATATGTATCAGTAAGTCATTGTATTGTACAAGCAATATACTTTCATTTTCATGATTTTTTGAGTTCATATTTCCATGTTTTTGTGAAGTATACTACTCATTGCCATATCTCTCAGTTTTCTCAGTCAAATTGCAGAGATGGGTTCTCTGAGCTTGGTGCATCATTTTCAGTGATTTAACTTGGTAAAGTTAGCTAAGTTTACTATATGATCATCAATTTTCATTTCATTTGGATGTTGCAATCTTCAATTATGTTCAGTTGAAGTCAACCCTATCTGTCATTTTCACTTCTCTGTTAGGTACCCGACTTTTTTACTCATTTTGTCAGAGCTATTTCTCAGTGTGTACGTATTCAAATTCAATGATTTCAAACTCTTTGGATTCAACTTACTGTATAGTATAAGCATACAAAGTTTCATAATCATTGGTTTCTTAAATCTGGAGTTATGTTCATTCTTCTGCTCACTGGTCTCAAACTGAAGCAGCCCGTGAAAATCGGGATGATGTCATCACTTGTTAAAACTCATTCTCAGTGTGTGGTTCATTATTTTTTATGAGATTACTCCTGAAAGTTAGCTCTTTAAGTTATATAGACTTCCCCAAGAGGAATTAAGCTAATTTCTGCTGTGCTCAGAGAATTCTGCAAAACATTGGACAGGTGTATGAACCAAAATAGCAAGTTTTTCACCTCTGAGCTAACTCCAACTTATCTATTTTAATCTATCTTTTTGAGAGTGATCTTCCAAGGTACATAGGGTGTCTAATACATCCATTGGCAAGCTAAAAGGGCCCACCATATACTCGTTGAGTTCATTTGGCTGGTGTAGATCAAGGATTTTGCAACACCTCTTCATCTTCAAGCACATACATATCCATCACTTCACAGTGGTTTCAGAGCAAGGTTGGACAACATGGCAGATGGATTTCCTTCATCAATTGACAAATTGGACAGAGGTAGTTACTCAGCTTGGTCATTAATAATGGAAGCTTAATTCCAAGGTAGAAGTTTATATGGTTATGTGGCTGGAGATGAAGTTATGCCAAGTTTCAAGAACAAAAGTCAACCAACACAAGAAGAGCAAGAGAGATTGAGCACATGGTGCTCCAAGGATGCACTTGCAAGGTCTTATCTCCTCAACTCTATCTCAGATTTTTTATTGCCTCACATTAGAAGTTTTAAGACATCTCAGGAAGTGTGGGATGCACTTGAAGCTTTCTTTTCTTCAAGTACTAAAGCTAGGAAGCATCAACTATGGCTGGATTTCACAACTCTCAAGAAGGCTTCCAAACAAAATGTGACTGATTTTGTCACAAAGCTCAAGGACATAGCAGATCAGTTGGGAAGCATTGGAGAGGTAATAGATGAAGAGCAAATTGGGTCATCAATGGCTTGAAGGCAGATGACAAGTGGGAAGCATTCACCACAGCTATGGATTTGTACATGGACATGCATGTACCTGATTTCAATACACTCATTGGACAACTACTTACTCAAGAGGCAAAGCTTATCAAAAATGGAGAAAGCTCTAAAGGTAATCAATCTTTAGCTTTATACACTGATAAAAGCAAGTCCAAAGATAACAAAGGAAAGGCAAAGAAAGTGGATGATGAAGCAGGCACATATCAAGCTAACTATGCAAGTAGAGGAAGACATGGCAGAGGTAGAGGAAGAGGAGGTAGACAAGGCAGGGGGAGATCCCAAGACTCCAACTCATGTTCTATTTGTGGATTAACTAATCATACAATTGAAAATTGCTTTAGGAATTCCAGGAATCAAAGAGGCAGAGGATACAATAGAGGAAAATATGGCTACTCAAGAGGAAGGTTCAACAACTACCATGGCAATTACAACAACTACAATCATTCAAACCATCAAGGAGGTTACAAAGGAAGGAGAGACTACAATAACTACACAGAAGACTCAAACAAAGAGGATTCATTATTGATCATGAACATGGCTATGCCACAAGGTAAATTTGATGAGCATGTTTTCTACATAGATTCAGGTTGTTCAAATCATGTGGCAGGAAATGTGGCATTCCTATCAGATTTAGAAGATCCAAGGAATAAGCATGAGGTACAAACAGGAGATGACACAAGACATCGTGTGGAGAAAATAGGCAATGTCAAAGCACCTGATGGAAACATCAACCTACTCAGTAAGGTACTCTATGTCCCTACCATTACAAAGAATTTGATAAGTGTTGGGCAGATAGTAGAGAAAGGGTTGCAAGTCGGGTTCACAAAGGCAGGAGCATTTGTTGAAGATCCAAGTCAAGGATTCAGGAAAATTGCAAAAGGTGGATTTATAAGTGTAGTGCATGTCAATTTGGAAAGTCTCACAGGTTACCATTCATGAAGAAAGGTTATATGCATGAAGATCTCTTGGAGTTGGTTCATACAGATGTATGGGGACCTAGCAAGGAAGCTTCAATATCTGGATCAAGGTATTATGTCTCCTTTATTGATGATTGCAGCAGATGGACTATCCTATTCTTTATGAAACACAAAGATGAAGTTTTTTCATGTTTCAAAAGATATTTGGCTCTTGTGGAGAATCAAACAGGTAAATCACTAAAAAGGCTAAGGTTCTGCACACTAAGAATGGGATCACAAAGGTATTGGATGCTCGAGGATCCTTGTTGGGCATTAACAAGTTGATGAGATAATAGCATCACATAAACATTCTATAGGCATTCAAAATCTCTTGTGAAGAAGTGATACTTTCCCCAGACATTGTTGTATTATATCTCTAGTCTCCAAAGAAATGATCCTTCCCCAAGGGCTCATGCCACTTCACTAAACTATTGCGAGTTCTTGCTAACTTGAGATGTATGTCCCCTTGGCAGATCTTGAATAGGTTGTGGAGAGAGATGGTGGATGCAATCTGAAGATGAATTGGTGCTCCTACAACCAGCTTCGCACGAGCCAACTGAGACTTCACAGTTGGTTAGTAGACCCTTTGAGATTTCTAAATCCACAAAAAAATCACCAAAGTGCTTTGGAACAAGTATCTCAAAAGTTTGAGTCCAGACAAACTAGTTGCAAAATGACTATCTCTCAAAACTTGCTATTTTTGTACATACACCTCCTGGAACAAAACAACAGTGCTCTCAAAATTCCTTTTCAATGTAGCTAATAGATGTAGGAATCTTCCCAATCCAATTTGAAACACTTCAATTCTTCAACTGAGCACTGAGAAAACGTTTTAGCAAAATCTAGAATGCTCCCACCATTTTTGGGCTCTGCAAAGATAGACCAGTGAGTAGTAAAATGCATATTTCTTAGAAATACGGAATTCAATGGAGATGAAATATTGTGTGCCTAAACAAGAAGTCAAGAGCTATCAATGCAATTTACAACTCTGAAAAAGTTTACGTATAGCCCGAGACATGAGCTTCTAAAGTTTACTATTCTGAGTGAGTATAGCAGAGAAGAAATCGGAGAAGGAGTAAAAAATGAATGTATAGATTCACATATGATTACAACCACATTGGCAATGAATATTTGCACAATGGGAATAGAAGGATAGAGCTATGGAGTAATCTCTTTAGTCTCTACAAATGGGCATGAAATGGGCACAAATCAAGCACTCCTTTGGCGACTTCCATCTTGGTCCTTTTATAGCTACCTTTGGAGGTAATTTTGAATTTGAATTCAAATGACTTCACCTAAAAGTGATGCTAGGAATTAGGAAGTATTCCCTCAGCTAATGGATTCATGGTTTTAGTTAGTTAGAGAAATGAGTTTGCTTTTTACATCATGGATGACTTAAGCCATTCTTTCTTTTACAATCACAAGAGATAAAATGTACTATTTTACAAGAGATGTTCATATGTCTACACAAATGAACATCATATCAAGCATATCCAGCATATCAAGCATGTAGGCTTGGGTAAAATGCACCAATAGCTCCCCCTCAAGCCTAACAAGCTTGACCTCTAAATAAGTCTTCAATTGTCCTTGATTTCTTGCAAGCCAATCATCAACTTGAATCTACTCAATTTTGTACCATCAAGAGCTTTAGTAAACATGTTTTTACATTGCATATCTGTAGAGACATAGGATAGTTGAATATCCTTGCTCATTAGCTTCTCCTATACATAATGGTAGTGGACTTCAATATGCTTGGTTCTAGAATGGTATACCGGATTTGCTACAAGATGTAGTGAGCTTGTGTTGTCACCAAAAATGTGAGGTGTTGAAGAATGAAGTCCAGGATCTGTATACAAAGATTTTAACCACATGATTTCTTGAGTTGCATTAGCCAAACCTCTATGTTCAGCTTTAGTACAAGATAATTCCACTATTGGTTGCATCTTGGATGACCAAGAAATGATTTTTGATCCTGCAAATGATACATACCCCGATGTGCTTCTTCTATCATCTCTAGATCCAACCCAATCCACATCTGACTAGGCCTTTAGCTCAATATTTGAAGTAAATGGATAAAAACAACCTTTATTCATGGTCCCCTTTAGGTACTTGAGGAGTCTCTTGGTCGCTTCCATATGTGGTCTTCTCGGATTATGCATAAACTGACTCAATATGCTAACATTATAGCATATATCCACCCTTGTGAGTGTTGCATAGTTCAAAATTCCAACCAAGCTTTGATAGCTTGTGATGTTTTCAATTGGCTCTCCTTCATAAGCACTAAGCTTATGATTTTGCTCCATATGTATACCTGCACATGGTGTTTTCCATCTTGAACTTGATGAGCATGTCATGCACATACTTCCTTTGTGTGATGTATATACCTGAACCTGTGTAGATTAACCCCAATCCAAGAAAATAAGTGACTGGTCCAAGATCACTTATTTTGAACTCCTCCTTCATTTGACTCTTTACCTGTTTGATTCCTTCAAGAACATTCCCTCTGATAATGATATCATCAACATACACACATAAATAGATTACTTCAGATCCATTCCTCTTTATGAATAAAGAGGTATCCACCTTGCTAGCTTTGAATCCTTGGTCCTGCAGATAGCTCACTATTCTGAAAGTCCAAGCTCTTGGAGCTTGCTTCAATCCATACAAGGATTTCTTTAATTTGAATACATAGCTAGGATGATGTGCTTCCTCATGTCCAAGAGGTTGTGCCATATACACTTCCTTAGAAATCCATCCATTTAAGAAAGCATATTTTACATCAAGTTGATAGAGCTTCCAATTTTAAGATGCAGCAAGACTAATGAGAACCCTAATTGTAGGCATTTTGCAACAGGAGAGAAAGTATCCTCATAAACAATACCATGGGTTTGAGCAAACCCTTTAGCAACTAACCTTGCTTTATGTCTATTTATACTTCCATCTCGATTCCTCTTGATATTGTATATCCATCGTGATCAAATTACCTTCATAGATGGCTTCTTAGGTACAATCTTTCAAGTGTCATTCTCCTTCAAGGCTTCCATTTCCTCACCCATTGCATCTTTCCAAGCTTTCTTGCTATGTGCTTCTACAAATGTGGTAGTTTCTTCATTGGTTGAATCATTTGCAATGTAGATTAAGTGCTTGGACCAAAGAAGTATCATAACCATACCTCTCTAGTTTCTTCTTCTCCCTTGAAGATCTTCTAAGTGGTTGATGTGAGCTCTCGGGTCCATATGTAGCATCTTGCATCTTTGCTTTACCTTTGCTCTTCCATAGCCTTAGTCTTTCCAAGTCTTCTATCTCAATCTCCGAATCACTTTCTTCAATTTGTTTTGGCTCCTTTGGTTGAAGTGATGGAAAATCTTCATCCAAGTCATAAGGCACCTTCACTTTCCTGTCATCATCAAACCATGATTTGTTCTCATAAAAAATAACATCTCTACTAACAGAAAATCCTTTATTGGTTGGGTTGTACAACCTATATCCTTTTTGGTTTTCGTCATAACCAATAAATATGCACTACTCTGTCTTGGGATCCAATTTCCTCTTACTTGAGAAGGAACATGAGCATAGGCTAAGCATGCAAAGATTTTACAATGCTCTAGACTAGGTCTTCTTCCATTCCGCACTTCATATGGAGTGGTTCCATCTAATGACTTAGACGGAAGTATATTTATGAGATACGTGGTTGTAGACACACCCTCTACCCATAGGTAGTTTGGCAATTCCTTTTTATTGAGCATGGACCTTGCAACCTCAAAAATAGCTTTGTTTCTCCTCTTTCCTACAACATTGAGTTCGGGTGTATACCTTGTAGTGACTTCTCTTTTAGTGCCCCTTTCATTCAATTAGGCATCAAATTTAGAAGAGAACTATTCTCCTCCACCATCTGATCTGAGTCTTTTCAAAGTCCTACCTGTTTGGTTTTCAACAAGAGCAACATACTTCTTAAAGCAATTAAAAGCTTCATCCTTGTGCTTCATGAAAAAAAAAAATGGTCCACCTACTACAATCATCTATGAAAGACACATAAAATCTTGAGCCTGATATGGCTCCTTACTTGGACCCCACAAATCTATGCGCACTAGATTGAAAAGAATTTAATACACATATCCCTTCTTATTGAAAGGTTGTCTATGAGCCTTGCCGATTTGACAAGCTTCATATTTATAAAGCATGTGTTTCCTTGTGATATTATGCAAACCAAGTACACTTTGGTCCCTGCAAATTTGTTTGAGTGTTCTCTCACCAATGTGAGAAAGCCTTTTGTGCCATATCTCCAACTTTGTAGAGTTTGAGATCCATAGCTAAATAAGGCTATGTTCTTTGTATCTTGCACTTCAAAAGTGAAAAGCCTTCTTGTCTTTTCTCCTTTGGTAATCCTTCTAAAGCCTTTCCTTGGGTCTTCAACATATTCTCCAAATCGGTTGAATCTAAACTATAATCCTTTTTCAACAATCTGCCCAACACTTATTAATTTTTTGGTAATTGTAGGGACATACAAGACTTTGCTTAAGAGGCTCATATTCCCATCTGATGTCTTTACATTACCTATCTTCTCCATTGAGTGCTTTGTATCATCACATGTTTGCACTTCATGTTTGTTGTGAGGATCTTCCAAATCAGAAGGTAAAGCCACATTTCCTCCTACATGATTAGAGCATCCCGAATCAATATAAAAGATGTGATCATCATCCTTACCCTTCTTCATTTATAGATTCATAATCAATAATGAATCTTCTTGACTTTGGTCCTCTACATAGTTATTGTAATCTCTTCTTCGTCTATGGCCACTTTGATAATTGTTGTTGTTGTTGTTGTTGTTGTAATTGTTGTTATAGTTGGTGTTGTACCCTCCATTGTATCTTCCTCTATTTGATTCATAGCCACCTCTATTGAATACTTTTCCTCTTGAGTTCCTCGGGTTCCTATATATGATTAGATTAGCCACATATATTGCAAGGTTGAAATGATTGGAATCTCCCCTTGCCTTGCTTACCACCTCTACCTCTTCCTCTAGCCCTTCGTCTACCTTGATAAGAGGCTTTGTGAGGTCCTCATCCTAGCATACTAGCACTTTAATTGTCATTGGGAAATCCTGAATGGAGATGGCGAGATCCATTTTGCCTAGACAAGGGGTTTCTCCACTTCCCAATACTATGAGGTAAGCTTTAATAGGATCAATGCTCAATTGTAGGTTTTGATACTGAGAAAACCTAACTACACTAGTGGCAATGCCTGCATCGATGAAGGCTCTTATAGTCTTTGCACTCATTCCTTGTCCTATCTCAAGAACGTCTATTGATTATTCAATAAGGGATGGAATTTGTTGTTTGGCACATAGCCATGTGATATCTTGGTGCCTCATTGATATCTTTCCTAGGTTGATCTCTATTCTATCTCCTCAAGTTCATACTGTTGGAGTTAGACGTCTGCGGAAGCACGCGAACAGCACAATGAAGAAGAAGAAGCTTGGAGCACAACACACAAGACTGAATGTATTACTAGAGAATGTACAAAGATAAGTAGCCCATTAGGGCAATAGGCGTATATACAAGCCGGGGGAAAAAAACCTCCTAAAGAGGGAAAAAAGTGCCCCGACGGTCCTAGAGTGTTCACACACATCACTACCTAAATATATCAACAAATCCCCCCTGGGAGTGATGCGGTGAACAAGGAGCTGGCACTCATGTATAAGGAAGTGCTGAGCTATGTGGAAATCACTCCACAAAAGGAAGTAAGCCCAAAGCTTTGCGGAAAGCTTCAAACTTCTCCCTAGGCAGAGCCTTCGTGAAAAGGTCTGCAATGTTCTCCTGCGTGGGCACATATGCCAAGCTGATCTCCCCAGCAGAGAACCTCTCCCTGACATAGTGATAATGCACCTCAATGTGCTTAGTGCGAGCATGGAACACAGGGTTCCTCGCAACTGCCAATGCGCTCTGACTGTCAGTGAAGATTGTGGTGGCAGAAGACTGGCCAACACCCAAATCAGCCATAAGGCGTCTGAGCCACACACACTCAACAGTCGCTGTGAAAGCTGCCCTATACTCAGCCTCACAACTGGAAGTGGCCACAGTAGGCTGCTTCTTGCTCAACCAAGATATACATGAGCTACCAAGCATGAAGCAAAAACCACTGGTGGACACACGAGTGTCATAGCAACCAGCCCAATCTGAGTCAGAAAAAGCATGCAAATCTGGCGGTAGTGATCCCCCCTTGGGATAAAACAACCCAAGTAGCCGAGTACCACTCAAGTAGCGAAAGATGCGCTTAACCGCTTTCCAATGCGTGACTCCTGGGCAATGCATAAATCTGCTCATCTGTGAGACAGCAAACTGAATATCTGGCCGAGTAATGCATAAGTAAATCAAGCATCCAACAGCCTGCTGATAGAGAACAGCATCAAATGCATCTCCAGCATCATGAAGACTCAATCGTAAACCTGTCTCCATAGGAGTGGCAATAGGCTTACAGTCTTCAAGGCCAAAACGCTGCAATAATGTGTCAATATATTTCGTTTGACACAAAGCCATTCCACCATCAACTTGCATAAACTGAATGCCCAAATAGTGATGCAAATGCCCCAAATCAGACATCTCAAATGAGGCATGCAAATCAGCCTTGAAATCAGCAATATGCTTCTCAAGAGGACCAGTGAGCAGCATGTCGTCTACATAGACAACAATGATTAGAAGCACATCATTAGCACGCTTAACATATAAGGTGCTTTCAGTTGGACTGTTCTCAAAACCATGTGCAATCAGATAGGCATGTATTTTCTCATACCAAGCACGTGGTGCTTGCTTTAAACCATATAACGCCTTCTTTAACCTGCACACCTGGTTTTCATGCCCTTTCTGCACAAAGCCACGGGGCTGAAAAACATACACTTCTTCACGCAAGTCACCATTCAGAAATGCTGTTTTAATGTCCAACTGATGTACATTCCAACCATGATGGGCTGCAAGTGCACAAATGCTCCGAACAGTAGTCATACGGCATGTAGGTGCAAAGGTCTCATCAAAATCAATGCCTCTTTCCTGCGCATAACCCTTTGCAACAAGCCTAGCCTTATACCTGTCAACTGTACCATCAGGTTTACGCTTCAGCTTGTATACCCACTTAGTGCCAATGGCCTTCTTGCCAGGAGGCAAGTCACATAAAGACCATGTACCATTCTTCATTATAGCATCATATTCAGATTGCATAGCAGCCATCCAATTTTCTGAATTTTGTGCTTCATCAAAAGAAACAGGCTCATTCTCATCACAGAGACTAGATGCAGCCATAGCATAGCAATCTGATGCAAAGGAGGTACTATGAGAGCCTGAACGAGTACGATATGACAAAGGTGCATCTAATTTGCTGTCACGCAAAGTCTGCACCAGCCATTTTGGCATAGTTTTTGCCTGTTCAATATCAGCTCTCTCATCAACAAGTGCATCATGTAAATCTGCATCAGAAATGGAATGATCTGCATCATCATATGAAACCTGCAAAGGCTGAGAAGTTGCCTCATTAGGACCAGCGCTAGCCTGTCCACCTGTAAAAAGAGGCATCAAAGTATCATACATGTCTTTGGAGCTAACAGATGTCTCCTTAGTACATGAAAGCAATGGCTGAATAGCATCTTCCACAAAGACAACATCACGGCTAACCAGAATGCATTTAGTCTGTGGATGATACAGACGATAGCCTTTACTTTTAGAACTGTACCCAACAAAAATACATTTTACTGCCTTATCATCCAATTTTCTGCGATGTTGTTCAGGCACTAATGCATATGCCAAACAACCAAAAACACGCAGATGAGCAACAGATGGCTTGCGGTCATGCCAAGCCTCATATGGAGTGATAGACTGCAACGCTTTGGTGGGACACCTGTTCAGTACATATGCTGCACACATGACAGCCTCAAGCCAGAAACTATGTGGTAAAGCCTTACTTTTGACCATGCACCTCGCCATCTCCATGAGTGACCTGTTCTTTCGTTCAGCAACTCCATTTTGTTGAGGTGTATACGGCACTGTACACTGGTGTTTTATCCCACGTTCAGCCAGAAATGCATTAAAATCTGAAGACATATATTCCCCCCCTCGATCAGAACGGAGGGTGCCCATTTTACATGCTGACAGATTTTCAGCCAAAACCAAAAACTGTTTGAAGCACATGAACACTTCGGACTTTGCTTTGAGTGGATATACCCATGCATGCCTGGAAAAATCATCAATGAAAGTCACGAAGTAAAGGTAATTTCCAAAAGAGGGTGTCTGCATAGGACCACAGACATCACTATGTACAAGCTGCAATTTCTGCATAGCCCGAACTGAACCATCTTTTGGAAAGGAAGAACGCTGCATTTTGCCCAAAATACAGCCTTCACAAACATGTTTTCCAGGTGCCTCAAGTTTGGGCAAAGAGGACACCATTTCAGATTTCTGCAGGCGTAACAAGCTAGCAAAATTCAGATGACCAAAGCGTGCATGCCAAAGCTTTGCATCTGACATAGCCTGAGAATCATGAACTGCACATGCCGAATCATTCACAGATCTTTCATAGTCTATGAGCTTATACAGCCCACGACATAAAATGCCAGAAGCAATAATCACATCGCCATTTGAGAGATCATGGACTGTACACCTGTCATCAACGAATTTCACAACCAAGCCAATCTTGGCTAATGCAGAAACTGATAACAGGTTCTTTTTGATCCCTGGCACAAATAAAGCATCTGACAAAGTGAAAGAACTACCATCAGCAGTAGTCAGAATGATCTTACCAACTCCCATAACAGGATAAGAGGAGTTATTGGCGCATGTGACAGTATTCCCTGTAGGGGCAGGCTCGAGTGAAGAGAAGAAACTGCGCTGCGAGGTAATATGTTTGGTCGCCCCACTGTCAAAGTACCAAACATCTGAGTCTACTGCAGACATGCACTGATCATGAGAAGATGGGTCAAAACTGCAGACAGTAGTAAACGCCCATTCTTCTTCCTGCACAAGATTTGCAGACTCTGTTTTTGGTGTAGAGGCCTCTGCAACAACCATTCCAGCCTCTTTCTTCTTTGCCTCTTTAGCAGCCAGTTTTGGACAGTTCTTTATAATATGATCATTTCCTTTACAGTACTTGCAGAACAATTTCTGCTTTTCTGATTTCTTCTCATCTTTATCCTGGTTCTTCGATTGTGCAGCATTTGCAGATTTCTGCTTACTAGTAGAAGAGCTCCATTTTCCTTTGCCCTTCTGACTAGCCAGGAAAGCTTGATCTGCAACACGCATAATGGACCTGTTCTGCCTGGACTGATCTTCCTGCAACAGAACAGAGACTAATTCCTCAAATGACAAGGCATTCGGATTGCCTTTCATCATCAATCGAAGAGTAGAGGCAAAACTCTGATATGAATCAGGAAGGCCATTCAGAACGGTCTGCACAAGTGAGCTATCTGGTATAACCTCATCAGCAGAAATCAATTGTTCCTTCAGGTCTTTGATCTTTGTAAGAAAACTGTCCATCGAATCACCTTCATTCATGTGCTCACTCTCCAACTGTTTTCGGAGGTAAGCAACACGAGCCTCATTCCTAGCCTGGTACAAAGTGGTAAGTGTATCCCAAGCATCCTTTGCTGTTCTGCAAGAGCGAATGTGAGGAATAATGGCACGTTTGACAGACAAAGCTATCAATGCATGTGCCTGGGCATCTCTGCCATCCCAACGAATCTGCTCTGCAGTAGGTGCAACAGAAACAGCAGCACGAACAGGAATCTGCGGAATATCATCTTCGACACCATCTTCATCAGCTCCAACACCTGTATTTGCAGTACCTGTCGTTACAGGTGTAACAGGACGTCTTTCAACACCCTGCACAATGTTCCATAATCCTTTTGCAACTAGTACATGTCGCATCATATAAGCCCATAATGGGTAGTTGGTACCATCCAACTTATCCTCAACAGCCAACATACGGAATACATCACTGCTTTCAGCCATGGCCGGTGACTAAAATACCTTGATGCAGAAAATTGACTGTATCTCAAAAAGTTGAACAGAACTGCCCACACGAGTTCTGCTAGACCTGTAGCAGACTTCGAGACGCTTAAATTGGCGAACAGAAACTGGTATATACCTTTGGCACAAAAGGACGAAATAGCCTGCACAAGCACTGCGATAGTGCGTTCGGAGGCCGAAACGAGCTCAGATCGCGATTTCGGCACCATACAGCGAAGCTGTTTTGATCTCGGAAACACCCTGAGTATGCTCACCAAATTTTGTGCGAATCTGAGACTGCAAACGGAGGAGTGTCGACGGCGCCCTAGAAGAAGCAACGACCTGCTCTGATACCAATTGTTGGAGTTAGACGTCTGCGGAAGCACGCGAACAGCACAATGAAGAAGAAGAAGCTTGGAGCACAACACACAAGACTGAATGTATTACTAGAGAATGTACAAAGATAAGTAGCCCATTAGGGCAATAGGCGTATATACAAGCCGGGGGAAAAAAACCTCCTAAAGAGGGAAAAAAGTGCCCCGACGGTCCTAGAGTGTTCACACACATCACTACCTAAATATATCAACACATACATCAGATGCATTCTAAAACTTTTTTCTGACTTTCTTCTCGAACTTGTTTTTCCTCTTTGCATTTCTTTGTAGTGTTTAGTAGATTGAGAATTTCCTTGGTTAGGGGTTCTTAGTACAATCTCACTCTACATCCACAAATGTAGTTTGGTAGTATATCACCCTCAAGGGTGGCTACCTGGATGACTCCACTAGTGGATAATCTGTTGATTATCACCAGTCCATAGGCACACTTTTCTACTTTCCTCGCATGTTTCTTCAAAGTATATACCAAGAGAGTCTCCAACCTTCAAGCCCTTATCCGTGATGTGAGCATCAAAGTAAACCTTTTGCCTTTTCTTAGCCACATAGATTCCATCTGCTACTCTCACTCATGTTTTGCCTAGTTACTCTAAGTAAAAAATTCTAGAAGAAAGTTCATGACTGGTCCATTGATGCCCTTGTGCCACTTTTAAAGTAGGGATTGTTGGTGCAATTCAATCATCAATCGAAGTTTTGATGAAGGATTGAAGTCAAGGATTGAAGAAAAGATCAATTTATGAAGCATGAAGAAAGTACATGTTCAGAAGATGAAGACTTGTATACATATGTACATTCATTTAGAGTTAGCTCACTTATACCTTTTGTTTGGTTATGAGCTTGTACATATCTGCCTATATATACGAGTAAAAATGTCGGGGAAAATATGAGAGAGTATGAGAGAACAATAATTTAGAAGAATTAGAAGTCATTAGACACTTTAGAAGTAAAGAAGATCTCTCTCTCATCTAGATGTAAAAGTTTTCTGAATAGAAGAAAAGTTGCACCACATATTTCTGAGTGTTCTCCTTCTCTGTTTAATCTTTTGTGAAATGCTTTTGTACAAGTCTAAGTCTATAGTTGACTGACCTCTGTACACATTTTCAACCTCTAATTGTGTTCAGGCTGAGAGAATTCAAAGTCAACTGTAAAGAAGTACAATTTTAGACATAGGTGAATTGTTAAGACCATTTCTCAAGATTTACTGAGTCTTTTGAAATGGTTGGAGAAGATGCACAAACTATAGATGACATCTTGTGCAAAGTTTTATCCAAAAATTTACACATTTAATCAGTCAATGAGTGAGATATGTGTAGCAGACTTTCTGAGTAGTTACTCTCTTCACAATTTGATCAAGATTTTGGTAATTGAGCATTGATCCTCCAAATTGGTAAAGGTTTTAAGTTATTATTGATATAGAGGTGCTCTAACTTCAAGGATAGCTTGTTCTTTTGGATATTAACACTCTCCATAAGTGGTATCAGAGCAAGAAGCATCAAAATTGAAGAAGGAGGACCCCGACTGCTACAGACATACAAAAATCAACACTTGAAGGTTCAAAAGGTGAAAGCTTGTAAGGAAAGCTTGAGAAGGAGGCCAAAGGATATCAAGAAGACCAGAAGGAACTTCATTTGAAGTAAACGTACACTTACTCCTTATAAAGGTTGAAGAACTTAATACACAGGTGAAGAAAGGATGGGAGATTCTCTTTAGATAGAGAAATTGGATAGAGAAAACTATCCAGCATGGTCAATGAAGTTGCAAGCTCATCTAATGAGAAAAGACTTGATACGTTACATTACAAGTGAAGAAGAAAAGCCACAATTGAGAGATCCTAGTGTTCCAACTAGGGATGAGTTATCAGATTTGAAGAATTGGATGAAGAGAGATGCTCATGCAAGGAGCATTATCTACATGGGAGTCAATGACTACTTGCTACCTCACATTAGAGGTCTTGAAAGTGCAAGTGATATATGGAATGCTTTGGAGGAGCATTTCCAAAATACCACAAAGTCAAGGAAGGCATCTTTGTGGGCAGAGTTTACCACACTCAAGAAGAAGGCCTCTCAATC
The DNA here is from genome assembly GCA_020310875.1 of Ceratopteris richardii. Classification (NCBI taxonomy): domain Eukaryota; kingdom Viridiplantae; phylum Streptophyta; class Polypodiopsida; order Polypodiales; family Pteridaceae; genus Ceratopteris; species Ceratopteris richardii. Next base: position 67,565,295 of record CM035424.1, read on the forward strand.
CATCTCTGATTATGTAACAAGGATGAAGGACATTGCAGATGCATTAGGAGCAGTTGATGAAGATATTGAGGAGGATAAATTGGTAAGGCAAATCCTCACAGGTTTGAGAGGTGATGACAAATGGAAGCCATTCATTTTGTCTACTGAATTATCACTAGATCATTTTACTCCTGATTTAAATAAGTTGCTAGGACACATGCTAACCTTTGAGCAGGATGTCAAAGGTGAAGGTGATAAAAGTGCAGGTCAAGCAATGTATTCAAAGGATAAAAAGAAGAATAGCAAAGGGAAGCAACAAGCAAATGAAGATGAAGGTACAACTAGCCAAGCTAACTTCCTAAGAGGAAGAGGAAGTGGCAAAGGTAGAGGAAGAGGCAGAAGTAATAAAGATGGAGCCAAAGCTTGCTGAATTTATGGTAAGACAAATCATTTAGCTCATGATTATTGGCATAATACTTAGAATAATGGTGGATATAATCAGAACTTTAATTCAAGAGGAAGAGATGGTAGAAATCAAAGAGGTAATTTTAGAGGTAGAGGTAATAGAGGTTACTTTGGAAGAAATGCAAGTAGAGGATTCCAAAGCCAATCCTACAACAATACTTACTACAATTATGCTTTAGATCAGAAGGAGGATTCCACCTTGATCATGAATGCAACTTGTGAAAGGCAAAGTGAAGACCAAAGAGTCTTCTACATTGACTCAAGGTGTAGCAATCACCTGAGTGGCAACATAGCCTTGATGGCTGATTTGGAGAATAAGGTAACTAATCATGTAGTTCAAACAGGTGACAATACAAAGCACAATGTGAATTCAATAGGATCAGTGAAGGCCAAGGATGGAAATACTCTCCTGAGTAAGGTTTTGTATGTTCCTACAATTCCAAAGAATCTGATGAGTGTAGGACAAATTGTTGAAAAAGGTTTTGAAGTAAGGTTCACTAATGATGGAGTTTTTGTAGAAGACCCTAGCAATGGGTATAAAAAAATTGTTTCAGGGAAGAAAGAAGGAAAGCTCTTTACATTGAAGATTCAAGGTAATGTTGGTGATGCCTTGTTCACTTATGGAGGACATAAGATCTCTGAGTTAGTTCTTTTGCACAAAAGGCTTGGACATTTCAATGAAAGAGGTATTAAAGATATGGTTAACAATGGTTCAGTGCTTGGATTGCCTAATGTTGCAGGTCAACATATGACATACAGATGTGAGGCATGTCAATTAGGTAAGGCTCATAAGAAATCTTATTCCAAGCATGGTTTCATGTATTCAGAGAAGCTTGAATTGGTACACACAAATATGTGGGGACCATCAAAGGATTTCAGTATCAATGGTTCAAGATATTATGTGATTTATGTTGATGATGCTACCAAGTGGATCACTATCTATGTGATCAAAGATAAATCAGAGGTATTTAATACATTCAAACATTATCATGTGTATGGAGAAAGAATCACAGGTCAAAAGTTGAAGAGACTAAGGTCAGATGGAGGGGGAGAGTATTCTCTAATGAATTTGGTGATTACTTGTGGAATGCAAGTATAAAAAGGGAAGTTACTTGCAGGTACTCTCCTCAACAAAATGGTGTAGCAGAAAGGAGAAATAGAACTCTTGTTGAGTTTGCAAGATCTATGATAAAGGAGAAAAATTGTCCCAATTATTTGTGGGCTAAGGTTGTAAATACAGCTATATATTTGGTTAATAGGTTAGCATGTAAAGCTTTGCAGGGTATGACACCATATGAGGCATGGTGGGGTGAGAGACCTACCTTAGATCATTGCAAAGTGTTTGGTTGTTTAGCCTATGCATATGTGCCATCTCAATTGAGGCACAAATTGGAACCTAAAGCTGAAAAGTATGTGTTCATTGGATATGATGATAAGGAGATGGGATATAGGTTGTGGAGTCCATTCACAGAACAATGCCTTGTGTCAAAGGATGTTACATTTGATGAGCAAGGTACTTGGTATGCAGGCACAATCAATATTCATGCAGGTGATGAAGAAGTTGTGAATCAGAAGAAAGGTAAATCAAAGGTTCAAATATTTGATGAAGAAGAGAATAACGAAGTACAGGTTGAAGTTGAAGAAGTGCCGAGGTTTGATCCAGAATGTGATGAACCAGAAACCTCAAAAAGTGGAGAACTCAGAAGGTCATCAAGACACAAATGGCAACCTACAAGGTATAGCTATGATACTTCTTTTTTGGCTACTAAAGATTATGCTTATATGGTAAAGGCAGATGAAGACCCTTCTACATATGAAGAGGCAAAAGGTAAGGAAAATTGGGAGAAAGCTATGCAAGAAGAGTATGATGCATTGATGGAGAATGAGACATGGGATTTGGTTGCTAAACCAAATAGTCAGAAGATTATTGGATGCAAATGCGTCTACAAGACAAAGAGATATGCAGATGGAAGTGTGTCTAGATATAAAGTTAGACTTGTTGTGAAAGGGTTTGCTCAGACATATGGTATAGATTATGATGAGACCTATAGTGTTGTGGCAAAGATGACAACCATCAAGGCACTCATAACTATTGCTGCATGTAAATATTGGAAATTATTTCAATTAGATGTGAAGAATGCTTTTTTAAATGGTTATATTTCAGATGATGTTTTCATGGAGCAACCACAAGGATTCAGAGATGAAAGGTATCCAGATCATGTATGTAAGCTCAAGAGAGCTTTGTATTGTTTGAAGCAGGCCCCAAGGGCATGGAATCATAGACTTGTGAAGTTCTTGAAGGAACTTGGTTTTCAAGTATCAAAAGCAGATAGTGGCTTGCTTGTCAAAGCAAGTGATGAAGGGCATACAAAGCCTAAAGAAGCAGATGGAGAAAGAGTTCAAGATTAGTGACTTGGGAGATATAATTATATGTTGATGATATAATTCTTACAGGTACAGATGAGAAGGGCATACAAAGCCTAAAGAAGCAGATGGAGAAAGAGTTCAAGATTAGTGACTTGGGAGACTTGTCACATTTCTTGGGCATGGAGATCTCATACACTCAACATGGAGTGTATGTAACTCAAGAAAGGTATTTGAAGAATTTGTTGACCAAGTTTAAAATGGAAGATTGCAGGGTAGCACCTACTCCAATGGAAGTGAGTCACAAATTGAGCAGATACGGAGGAGAAGAATTCAAGGATATGAAGATATATCAAAGTTTGTTTGGTAGTCTGATTTATGCTACATTAACTAGGCATGACTTGTCATATATAGTAGGAGTGTTGTCTCAATTCATGCATTGTCCTAGAAAAGAACATTGGGTTGCGGGAAAAAGGGTGTTGAGCTACATTAAGGGTACACTCACAGAAGGTTTGTATTATGGTTTTACATCAGATACAAACATAAGATATATAGTGATACAGATTGGGTAGGTAATCCTGATGATAGGAGATCAACATATGGATACTTGTGTTATGTGGGAGATAAGTTAATCTCTTGGTGTTCTAAGAAGCAACACACAGTTGCTTTCTCATCTACAGAAGCAGAGTATAAAGGTATGGTTGAAGTTGCAAAGGAATTCATTTGGCTAAAGACTCTTATGAAGAGTTTTGACATCATTCAGAGTACACCCACTATTCATGGAGATAATATGAATTCATTGTATCTAGCTGCTAACCCTGTTTTTCATGCCAGGACTAAAAGTATTGAGATTCAGTATCACTTTCTAAGAGAGAAGGTAATGGATAAGGAGATTGAAGTCATACATACTTCAGCAAAAGACCAGATAGCTGATATGCTAACCAAAAGCTTGGATGAAACAAAGCTACAAAGATTCAAAGACATGGCATCTATAAAGAAGAGAGAGAAAACCTCAATTGATGATTGAGGGGGAGTTGTTGGTGCAAGTCAATCACCAATTGAAGTTTTGATGAAGGATTGAAGTCAAGGATTGAAGAAAAGATCAATTTATGAAGCATGAAGAAAGTACATGTTTAGAAGATAAAGACTTGTATACATATGTACATTAATTTAGAGTTAGCTCACTTATACCTTTTGTTTGGTTATGATCTTGTACATATTTTCCTATATATACAAGTAAAAAGTTGAGGCAACTATGAGAGAGTATGAGAGAACAAGAATTTAGAAGAATTAGAAGTCATTAGACACTTTAGAAGTAAAGAAAATCTCTCTCTCATCTAGATGTAAAAGTTTTCTGAATAGAAGAAAAGTTGCACCTGTTATTTCTGAGTGTTCTCCTTCTGTGTTTAATCTTTTGTGAAATGCTTTTGTACAAGTCTAATTCTATAGCTGATTGACCTCTGTACAAATTTTCAGCCTCTAATTGTGATGAGGCTGAGAGAATTAAGTGTAGGAACATTTACATGTGTAAATGTGAAGAAGTGAAGTTGAGGCACAAAATTTGATGCTAATGTTTTGGTCAGTTCTCCTTCCACAGTGTAAAGTTTTCAGCAAGCAAGCACTCATTCTTTAAGTGAAGGTAAGATACCTATGGCTAAAAGCATTTGAATAAACGGGTTCTACTTTGGGAGTACTATGTGTTTAAAGTTATAGGTGTCAAAGTCGACTGTAAAGAAGTACAATTTTAGACATAGGTGAATTGCTAAGATCATTTCTCAAGATCTACTCAGTCTTTTGGAATGATTTAACCTGGAGAAGATGCATAAACTATAGACAACATCTTGTGCAAAGTTTTATAAAAAACTTTACACATTTAATCAGTCAATGAGTGAGATATGTGTAGCAGACTTTTTGAGTAGTTACTCTCATCACAGTTTGATCAAGATTTTGGTAATTGAGCATTGATCCTCCAAATTGGTAAAGGTTTTAAGTTATTCTTGATATAGAGGTGCTCTAACTTCAAGGATAGCTTGTTCTTTTGGAGGTTAACACTCTCCATCAGGGATCAAGAAGTCTAGTGGAAACATTGCATTCTAGCCAAATACCATTTGAATGGGGGTGGCTTGGAGTATCATTTTATAGGCCACTCAATATGCCCAAACAACATGGTGCAATTGTTTGTCCCAATCAGAATGCTTGTTGTCCCAATCAGAATGCTTGTTGTTGACTAGCTTAGTCACAATAGTGCAGAGAATCTTATTTGTGCTCTCGGCTTGTCCATTTGCCTATGGGTGGTATGGGGCCGACTTCTTGTGAATAACCATGAGTTCTTGCAACAAGTATTCAATAACCTCATTCAAGAAGTGGGTACTACAATCACTAACCAACTCTATTGGCAATGCATACCTTGTAAATACATTTTTGAAGAGAGATTTGGTTGTGTTTTGTGCATCGTTCTTTCTAGTGGCCTTCACTTCTACCCATTCAGTCAAATAAAATGTGGCAACAATAATGTATTCAACATGTGAAATCTTAGCAAGGGAATTAATATGATCAACAAAGTATATTCCCCAATTGGAGAATGCACGTCCTCCCATCATGGTTTTTAGTGGCATTTCCTCTTTGTGTATCGGGCACTGAGTTTGTTGACATATGTCACACCTCTTCACATAGGTATCTACATCCATGTGATGGGTGGGGTATCAAAGTCTTACAAATAGTATTGCTTTGATCACTCTATCTAGTCCAAAGTGTCCTCCTATTACACCTTGGTGAGTGGTTTCTAAGATCTTTAGATATCCACTTTCATGGACATACAATCAAAGATATCTATCTCTTCCACGCTTGTATAGATTGTTGAAAGTTTTGTATTTCAAGCTCAAGAGTGTGGTAGCATGCCCAAAATAGAACATTCCACATCATCCACAATCAAAGTAGGATGATTTCTGCAATTTGGAGGCATCAAATCATGCCTATAATGGAAAGACGTTGATAGGAGAAGATTAAGCTCACCTCTTGATGTGATTTGACCTAACTTTTTGACATGTATATGCGTTTGATTGGTTAAATAAGTTGGTATGTGGCCTTTAAAGCCTCTAATGAGTTGTATTATGACTTAGAGTCATGGAAATATGTGCCCAAGCTGCCCCCTTGCTTAAGTACAGTGCCTACTAGTTGTTCTTTGCATATTTTGTAAACATCTCAATTTTACACACTCTATCTCTCTAGATGATCATGGCAGACACTTTGATCTTGTAATTGTTGTTTCTCCTTCATCCTAAATCCATTCGCAATGATTTGTCTTTTTGGAAAGCTTATGAGTTCTAATCTAAGTTATATAAGCTTCGAGTTCATTGCGTGCACATATGCAGACAAAGGTTGAGAACATTGTCTGTGTAGTTAGCTTATACTCTATGAAGAGATCAAGTTATCTGTTTTGTTGCGGTTGGTTGATGCATCATCCAATATATAAATGGAGTGATTTTACTCTCATTTGAAAGCCCTCAAAGTTTAGATTTAGTTTGTAAAGTTTCATTTTCATTCTATGCATGCACTCAGAGAAATGTAGAAATTATGGAGCCTATGTCTGAATAATTTTAGGATCTTAGGAGGGTTCATTTGCTTTTGTTGTGCACATAGGAGTGTTTATCCTCCAACAGTGGTATCAGAGCTATAAGTGGAGTATCAAAGAGAGAAGAAGGAGCTACTAAAGTGAAGTGAAGATCTCATCAAAGCTTGAAGGAAAGAAGCAATGAACGGGCACATCAACAACACCACAAGAAATGAATTAATGTGACACTAGACAACCTCTATGGTCAGGATTAACTCATTGCCACTCCAAACTTTGAGAAATGATAGCCAAAACCAAGAACTTTACTTCTTTAAAACTTTCCAGTCACTGAAATGACATACCTTCAGTATTTTGCTAATTTCTCTTAGCACAAATACTATTTCTCCAAGATCTTTTGGTGGATAGAAGTAGAAGAGTAGACCTTTCCAAGAAGCTTGCAAGAAACGGATCTCTAGAACTCAAGATATAGCCTTCACAAGATGACCCTATATGACTCCCAAAAGTGGAAATTTTGTCTGTTTTAGTAAAGATCACTGTCTAAAAATGAAAATTCGATGCCCGCATCGATTTGCAACCAAAAGTTGATGTAAGGCATCGACTTTGTGCTTTTTTCAACCATTTTTTGTTCTTGAAATAGGTGCGTAAACCACAAGTATGAAGAAGACCACTTTTATGTGGGAAGTCGATGCCAAGCATCGAGTTGCTCCACAAACGTCATGTTTTTAAGAAGTTCTAGCAGTACATAACAATCAGAGAATAAAACACGGACTTATCAACACAAACTCGATGCCAAGCATCGAGTTGCTTGGAAAACTTAAACTTTTGAATTCATCACACAGTAGGCAAGCATGGAGATGATAGAGAGAGTCTCATACACATAACTTTAACTATTTTTTCTCATAGCTATGAAAAATTCAGAAACTTTACAGATGCTTTCTCACTCAGAGAAGCCCGACTATACTCAGTCATACAAAATGAACTCCTTTTCACATTCTATCACTCTCTTCCATTTCTTCTCTCATCATGTCAGTTGATACAAACTAACTTATATAGTTTTTCTCATTCTTGCGATTTTAAAAAACTTCTAGAACTAAAGTGAACTAACTTTACAAATATAATACACTTGTGAATTTGTCCCTTCACATAGGCATGTGGTTTTCGTCTAAAGCTTTGACCTTCAAATATATGTCCAATTAGTGAGTGTTTCTCCAACATCTAGCATGTGGTGGTACTAATTCTTAGTTTCTTGCACCTTACAAGATAAGGGGGAAAGGCAAGACACTTTCTTGGTACTCTTACTAGCAACATTAGAAGGAAGCTTGGTAGATAAATGGTTTATTCAATTTGCTAAAACCCATTTTTCTACCTAGAGCCTCATGAGGGATGCCTTTAGCACAATTCAAGCAAGGTAATACCATGAAAAACATTATTGAAGAATTGGAAAGCTTACAATTGAGTGTTGGGGAGACGTTTCCTAAATTTCTCACTAGAGCCAAAGCCCATATGGCAAAACTATCAGATGTCGCCCACCACATTTTTTCCAAAATGTGGCTTGCTAAGATACTTCCATTGTCCAACCAATGTAAAATAAAGAAGTTGGTGCTCCCTATCGCAACCATTAAAGAGTTCATTACCATTGCTACAAGGTTGGAGCAAATTGCAACAATATGGTGTCGAGTCTTCGTGCCTCCCATTATCCATGGAACATGAGGACCCAATTTCCCAAATGAGGATGGAGCTCGAGATCCTAAAAGGAGATAATCCCCAGAAGGAAGAAGAGAGTGCAGTAGCACAACTACAATGTGAAATTAAAGCCCTAAAAATACAAAAGGAACAAAAAACCTAAGTGAAAGAAATGACACAACTATATCATGAGCTATAGGAACTTCATGCTGGATGGAGTCAATAGTCGGCTATTGTGCACCATGTGTAGAAAACAAGGAAATGTGGTAAGTGAGTGCCCTCTTTTAAATTTAACTTTTCAGTTATGCAAGAAGCTTGGACATGAAGATTAGGAGTGCCACTAGTAAGGGATTCCTACACAAGCATATTGGGGTTAAGGAGGATCCCAAGATGAGACCTTTGCCACCATCAAGTGTAATGGTTGTTGCACCAACTCAAGGTAATAATCACAACCCACATCCTCAAGGAAACTTTGGAAATTGGCCTAAAAGGCCAATCATTTTCTTTAGATGTGGGTCTTGAAAAAGAAGGAACAAGCTTAGAGGATTATTTGGATATCTAAAAAGTGAACCAATGCTTAATTTTACAAAGTTCATGACTCCTTATCCATTAAAAAAGAACGGGAGCTTCAAAAGACTTACAAGCGAGCTGGAATATCAAGAAGAGCTAATGGAAAGCCAAGCATCAAGCAAAGGGTAGGTGAAGAGTCACACATTTACCTATACATTAAGGAAGATTTCATTTTCCGGGCTAACCAAGGACTAGAGGAGCATCCCTAATAGTACAAGCACCTTCTTATCTCTATAGACAAGCTTTTCCATAACCTTCATGCACTACATCCTCTCTTTAGTGTATCCTATCACACATATCCTATAACAGTTGTTTCCCTTTCTATATACATTATCTTGTGAAACTCTTATCATAATTTATGTATACCAAATATCGTAGTCTTGTCATGATCCTGCTATGAGTCATTGCTAAATCTTTATGACCTAAATTTTTGCACATGTGGATAGGCAAGTAGTCTGTCATAGAACACAGAGTTTCTTGATCTATGGTCACTCAAATTGAGTGCTTTTTGGGCCATTTAAAAGAAATAATATAGTTTTCTAGGTCTGTATAAAATCTTAGAACCATTGGATTTCAAGAAGGTGTTCAAATTGATTGATCAAGGTCAGATAGTTTTGGGAAGTAGGCTAGGATACCTACGTAGGCTCATTGTGCTTTTGTTGTGAACATAGAGGGTTTATTCCTCATAGTTGATACATGAGCTTTGGAGCTTTGATCAGGACTAAGACACTAGAAGGGAGTAAAATTGGAGGAGAATGTGCTTCATCAAAAGAAGAAAGAAGGACATCACAAAGGATTGCTTGAAAAGGTAACCACTATATCACATTCTCTTTTAATGGCAAATTTGGGACAAAAGGTGGAGTTGTTGGACAAGGAAAACTACCAACCCTGGAGGTTTAGGTTTACAAATTACCGAATGGGCAAGAGACTATGGTCCATAGTCAGTGGAGAAGAAGAAATACCTCATGTAGACCTTGAAGTCATAGCCACTACCAATGCACAAAGGAAGGAGCTTAAGTAGTGGAAAGATAGGAATAGGAGAGCAATGTTCCTCATGTCTCCCATCATCTCCAACACCATGATTGGTCATATACAAAAGTTTGACAATGCCAAGGATGTATGGGATGCCTTGGAAAAGTTTTATGCAACCTCCACAAGAGCATGGAAGATGCAGCTCAAGAATGAGCTCAACACTATGAAGAAAGAAATAGGAAAACTGTGGTTGAGTACACACTCAAAATCAAAGACCTGAGGGATCAATTAGCATCAATGGGATGAAAAATTATTGATGAATACTTAGTGCAAGTAAACCTCAATGGATTGAGAGGAGAAGACAAGTGGGAGCCTCTCATAATTGCTATCCTCTATAGAGATCCACTTCCATGCTTAGGAGACCTCATTCCACACTTGGTGGCAAAGGAGGCATCATTTGGGGATTCATCCAAAAGCAAGGATACTCATGGAAAAGTCCTATACTCCTCAAGAGGCAAAGGGAGAGTTGGAAGAAGGAAGAGGGAGAGGATTCAACAATCAAGGCAACCACCAAATCAAAGAATAATGAGAGAGCTCAAACGATTATAAATCCCAATCAAAGGGAAGAGGTAGAGGTAATGAAAGAGGAGGCTACAACCCCCACAAGGGCATGATTTTCTATAATTTTAGTAAGCCAAATCATATAGCTTTATATTAGAGATATAAGGATGGTAAAATACAATCAAAGAAGAAAATGGAACTATGTAAATGCTTCAAACAAGGACACAAGTAATGATGAATAGCTTTCTATGAGACATTGCTACTCAAAGAAAGATAATGGTGATACCAAATGGTACATGGACCCACGGTGTAGCAATCGTTTGTCTTCTAAGGGTGATGCAATCACCAATTTGCAAGTTGGAAAGACCTAAGGGTGTATGGAGACAGGTGAAAACACTGAACATACCATAGAGCACATTGGAGATGTGCGACTTTGAAATGATAAATCAACCAAGCTGCTTGAGAAGGTATTGTATGTTCCACCTATTATTAAGAACCTTGTTACAATATGAGAAATGGTAGAGAAGGTTTTGTAGGTGATATTCAATGACAAAGTATGCTTTATAAGGAACGTTAAAGATGGAAATAGGTTGGTTGCCCAAGGAAGAAAGGAAGGAAGAATGTTCACCTCGGATGTATCTCCAAATGCAAGCAACATATGCTATGTTATGATAGATAACCAAAGGATTTATAAACTTGGCCTTTTTCTTAAAATAATAGGGCATGTCAACATTCTTAAGTTGAGGAATATGAGCAAGCAACAGCTTGTAAGAGGGCTACTCATATTTGAGAACAAATAACTCCATGAGTTTTGTAATGGTCGTCAACTAGGGAAGAAAGCTAGAAAACCATTCCAAAGAAGCACACATAGGGCTAAAAATCTCTTGGATCTCATTCAAAATAATGTATGGGGACCTTCCAAAGATTCATCCATAAGAGGCTCTAGGTATTTTATCACATTTATTTATGAGTCCTCTAGGAAAGTATGGATATACATCATTAAAGAAAAATCAAGTGTGTTATCTATGTTCAAGAGGTTCAAGCAAAAGCTTGAGAAGGAGACATGTAATTATGTAAAATCCCTAAGGTCTAATGGAGGGGAGAATATTTTTGCAAAGGATTCAGTTCTTATTTGTATGAAAATGGTTTTAAATAGGAATTTACATGTAGGTATACCCCTTAGCAAAATGGGTGGTAGAAAGAAAGAATAGGCACATAGTGGAGATAGCAAGGTGTATGCTTAATGAAGCACACATGCCTCTCTTTTATTGGGCTAAGGCTGATAATAAATATGTTTACTAGATGAATAGGATACCTACAAGTGGTGTGCATGAATCAACTCCAAATGAGGCCTACTATGGTAAGAGACCAAGTGTGGATCATCTCAAGGTGTTTGGATGTACATGCTATGTGCACATTCCACAAGAGATAAGAACCAAACTTGAAGCTAAATCTGAAAATTGTGTCTTCAAAGGGTTACGTGTTATTACCCTCCCACCAAGAAGTTGTGTATATCAAGAGATGTGATCTTTAATGAATTAAAACCATGGTATGTAGACAAGGGAAAAGAAAACGTAATAGATGATGACTCGAATGATGTATTAGTTTGTGTTAAAGATGATATGTAGGGATTTAACACAAATGTGCAAGTTGAAGGCTTCAATATCAAGATCAGCTACCCACAAATACATGGGAGAAAGGAGAAGCCTATCAAAATCGCCAATATCGAGTTACAAGTCTCTTAACGACTCTCACAATGATCATGAAGGTAATAGTGACTCATGGAATAAAGAAGACTATGAAGAGATGATCACACCACAAGTATGTTGGAGTTCGAGGCCTGCAAAAGCATGCAAAACAACACAAAGAAGAAGAAAAAGCTTGGAGCACAACACACAATACTGAATGTATTACCACTAGAATGTACAAAGATAAGTGACCCATTAGGGTTATAGGCATATATAAAAGCTGGGGGAAAAAACCTCCTAAAGAGGGAAAAAAGTGCCTTGAAAATCCAAGTGTGTTCACACACATCACTACCTAAATTTATCAACAAATACCCCCTGGGAGTGATGCGGTGAACAAGGAGCTGGCACTCATGTATAAGGAATTGCCAAGCTATGTGGAATCAATCAACAAAAGTAAGTAAGCACAGAGCTTTTCGAAAAGCTTCAAACTTCTCCTTGGGTGGAGACTTTGTGAAAAGGTCGGCAATGTTCTCCTATGTGGGCACATATGCCAAGATGATCTCTCTAGTAGAGAACCTCTCCATGACATAATGATAGTGCACCTTAATATGCTTAGTGTGAGTATGGAACACATGGTTCCTCACAATTGCCAATGCACTCTGACTGTTAGTGAAGATGGTGATGGCAGAACACTGCCCAACACCCAAATCAACCATAAGGCATCTGAGCCACACACACTCAGTAGTCGTTGTGAAAGCTGCCCTATACTCAGCCTCACAATTGGAAGTGGCCACAGTAGGCTGCTTCTTGCTCGACCAAGATATTTATGAGCTACGAAGCATGAAGCAAAAACCACTGGTGGACACATGAGTGTCATAGCAACAAGCCTAGTCTGAGTCAAAAAAAGCATGTAAATCTGGCAGTAGTGATCCCCCTTCAGATAAAACAATCCAAGTATCTGGGTACCACTCAAGTAGCAAAAGATGCTATTAACCACTTGCCAATGCTTGACACTTGGGCAATGCATAAACCTACTCATCTGTGAGACAACAAACTGAATTATTGGTTGAGTAATGCATAAGTAAATCAAGCATCCAATAGCATGTTGATAGATAATAGCATCAAATGCATTTCCACCATCATGAAGACTCAATTGTAAACCTCTCTCCATAGGAATGGCAATACATTTACAATCTTCAAGGCCAAAATGTTGCAATAATGTGTCAACATATTTCGTTTGACACAAAGTTATTCTACCATCAACTTGCATAAGCTCAATGCCCAAATAATGATGCAAATGCCCCAAATCACACATCTCAAATGAGGCATGCAGGTCAACCTTAAAATCAACAATATGCTTCTCATGCGAACCAGTGAGCAACATGTCATCAACATACACAACAATGATCAAAAGCACATCTTTGGCATGCTTAACATATAAGGTGCTCTCAATTGGACTATTCTCAAAACCATATGCAATCAGGTAGGCATGTATTTTTTCATACCAAACATGTGGTGCTTGTTTCAAACCATATAATGCCTTTTTCAACGTGCACACTAGGTTTTCATGCCCTTTTTCAAAACCATGGGGCTGAAAAACATACACTTCTTCATGCAAGTTAGCATTCAAAAATGTAGTTTTAATGTCCAACTGATGTACGTTCCAACCATGATGAATTGCAACTGCACATATGCTATGAACAATAGTCATTCGACAAGTACGAGCAAAGGTCGCATCAAAATCAATGCCTCTTTTGGGAGCATAACCATTTGCAACAAGCCTAGCCTTATACCTGTCAACTGTCCCATCAAGCTTACACTTTAGCTTATATACCCACTTAGTGCTAATGGCCTTCATGCAAGGAGTCAAGTCACATAAAGGCCAAGTGCCATTTTTCATGATAGCATCATATTCTGATTGCATAGCAGCCATCCAACTTTTTAGAAATTTGTGCTTCATCAAACAAAACAAGCTCATTCTCATCATAAAGTCTAGAGGCAGTCATAACATAGCAACCTAATGCAAAACAGGAACTATGAGATCGTTAAAGAGTATGATATGATAGAGGTGCATCTAATTTGCTGTCATGCAAAGTTTGCACCAACCATTTTGGCATAATTTTTGCCTCCTCAATATTAGCTCTCATTAGGACCAGCACTAGACTATCCACCTGTAAAAAGAGGCAATAAAGTATCATACATGTCTTTGGAGCTAACAAATGTCTCCTTAGTACATGAAAGTAATGGTTGAATAACATCTTCCACAAGAAAACATCATGGCTAACCAAAATGCATTTAGTTTGTGGATGATACAGTCGATAGCCTTAGCTTTCAAAACTGTATCCAACAAAAATACATTTCAGTGCTTTATCATCCAATTTCCTCCATTGTTGTTCATGCACTAATGCATATGCCAAACAACCAAAAACACACAGGTGAGCAACAGATGGCTTACGACCATGCCAAGCCTCATATGGAGTGATAGACTACAATGCTTTAGTGGAACACCTATTAAGTACATATGCTACACATATAATAGCTTCAAACAAGAAACTATGTGGTAAAGCCTGAGTCTTCACCATTTTTCACACACGTGTTTAACTTAGGGTCTTGCATAGCCTAAGTTCAGATGAGGGTTTTTTTATTATGAGTGTTAGACTGTTCCTTCCTCTTTCTGTCACTCATATTCACTCTTCTACAACATATCATGTCACACATCTCATATATATTCAGATTTTTGTCCATACATCTGAATATGTTTATTACATTTGTACATTCACTCATCCATCTATTTCTATTCACATAGAGTGGTTGAGAAGTTTTACTCCCACATTGTAAATTGACATTGGTATATATGGTTGTGTGAGTAAGCAGTCGCTTACGTAACACTTTACACATGTCTAATCTTTCTCTATCTTTGTCTCATCATTTGTATGATTACATGTGGTATGTTCATGTTTTGTCAATATTGGAAGATTGTTAGACTCTATGTTATATATGCTAGACCTATGGAACCTTGGACATGTGATATTAGTAGTGGGTCTACTAAATTTCCAACATTTGGTATCAGAGCTTTAGGGATTTGGCATCAATGCATTCGGGCTCATTCAGATTCCGAGGTTCCTAGACTTCCAGGTTTACAACATATGATTTAAGGGCATCTTTTAACTTTGACATTTGACATACACAGTTAATCTAGATGAGTAGAGATTTGAGAATTAGACAATTCAGTCACATTCATCAGTGTGGAATATGAAGTTGATGATCTGTTAGCAGCCGAATACGTTTGGAAGAGTATGCAAATAATTTACAGAAGTATTGTTTGAAGACCAAGACTTGATGAAGAGAATGCTACTTCAAATTCAAGGAAGAACAATGGTTTGGAGAAGATGAAGGAATCAGATCAACATCAAATCATAGGTATCAATTTTTACTATCAGATTATCATTTGCAGGTCATATATTAGAAGAGCAGTTATGAAGAGATTTGAATGATTCAAGGAGTGCTTTTATACACTTTCATTATTTGAAAGTTAAAGGCTACATCAAAACATGTATCTAGAGGCTCTTTTTAGAGAGTTTTGAGAGATCTCTTTCATGGCAAGAAAGCTCATCTAAGAAGACAAATGTGGAGAGCATTAGTTTTGTTTTCAGCCAATTTTGTATTGTAAGTTGGTTGGAAGTTTTTTGCTCACATTTTTGTATCTAGAGAGGTAACTCTAGAAAGGTAATTCATCATTCAGACAAAAGGTTGGTGAATTCAGTCATATCAGTCATTTGAAACAAAGTTTTGATTCAGAGATATGAGGAGATGGTAAAACCTGATTCTATGTTCACTTCCATTTGTATACCATGTTTGTTTTGTCTCTTACTCTTAGCACTAGAGGAAGAGAAAAAGGTCATTTGAAGAAGTCAAGATTGCTTGCTACTTCAAGATGAAGAGAACAAAAGGTATGGAAGAGAAGTATGAAGATGTTGACATCATTAGGTGGAAGAAAGATGCATAAGAACAAAGTCCATCATTTCCAAAAGAAAAGTAAGGCTTCCTTTTCTCAAATATTTCCCATATACTTTTCCTACTTTATCCTCTACACCCAAAGACAAGTCTACGAGAACATCTTGTGTGAAGATAGTTTAAAGAAGAAGTAGTTTCTTGTTTTGCATTATATTTGGTCATGACTTACTTATATGTTTTGACTCATATGTGTATGAATTATGTTTTAGTTGAGGCTTTTAAGCAGGTAGCTTATATGTTCCCTCAAAGAATTCTTGGAGTGTCAATTCAGAGCTACTTGGTATATGACAAGTTGCAAGAGAAGTACATTTCTTCTATATCTAACTCTTGAGGTAAAAGAGTTTTTTGTAGCAGATGTTGAAGACTTGGGTTGAGGTTTTGTGTTTGGAAAAGTTACCTCATATTCGGTATTTTCAGAAAACTTCAAAAAATTCAGATTTTTTTAATATACTAGTGAGTTGAAGAATCTACTTTTTATGATTGTCTTGATTTTTGGATACATGCTTGTATTCAAAAAGGTGTTCCATCAGATCCTATCACTTGATTGAGAAGTGGAGTTAACCAAAAGGAAGTCAAGCAGTTACTATCACATTTCACCTGGGTAGAATATGAAGATATGAAGTATCAACTTGCAGCTTTTGGAGTTCTCAAGGTGAGAAGTTTGTCCACTTATGTTTAAGAAGGAGTTGCAGATTCTTGGAAAGGATTTGGTTAAAGAAAAGTTTTACAAATTTATGTGAGAAGCATGGACACTTAGAGACATTTAGGTAACAAATCAAACATTCAGTCATGAAGGTTTGATGAGAGCAGATTCTACACAGGTATTTTGTTGGAGAGATCTTGATAGATCTTGTATGATCTTGAAGATCTTGAGTATTTATGAGTTAGTTGTCTATCCTTTGTTTGTAAGTTCTTTAATATTGGAAGAAGTAAGTCAAGATTCAGGTTCTATCAGATTAGTGTTGCAGAGGAATAGAAGAAGATACTTGTTATGTTATAGAAGATTATGAATCTTAAAGTGCTTTCAACAAGGTTTTGTTATGCAAGGGTTCAAAGATTTTGTTTCAAATACGGGTATTGATCACTAAAGATCAGATTTATTGAAAGAAGGAAGGCGTTCTAGATTTCATAAAGTGTGATATATTTGAAGAATTTTGGATACTAGTGTTAAATCATCCAGGGGGTGATAAAACATGAAGACTTATTTTCAACCATATGTGAAAGAATATAGAGTCATACCCACAGGTATTCCTATTTTTGATATTTTTATATTTCCTTTGTCTGATTCTCTTTATGTTCCAGCTTTGTAAGAAGAAGGAAGAAGGAGAATGTATGGAGAAAGTTCCTATTAGGTGTTCCTATTCAGGAGAAGGTTCCAAAATTCTATTGAAGAGAAGCTTAATATTTTAGAGAGGTATGTTTTAGAGGTGCACACATATATGTTTATACCAGGTTCTGAAGGAAAGAGGTATGAAGGACTAATAGGTATGAACAAGGATGACAACATAATGACATCATAGATTTTTTTATGAGACTCATGAGTTGAGTTGAGTTGAATTGAGTACAATCAGAGATGAACCAATAGTGTTCATAATACACTAAGTTGTGAGTTGTCAGTCACAGGTTCCAGGATTCAATTCTTGATTATGCTTAGTGTATTTACATGATGCAACAGAAGTATGTTGTGAAAGTTTTCGTAAAGTAAATGCAAATATGTGGATCCTAGTGTATGTTTTTAGGTTTATGAAGACAAGAGATAGCACTTTCAGAGTCAATACTTGCTACATTTGTTGTCAAGCAAATTATTGCTTGATGTGTACACTATTGGATATGTAGTTTGCATATTTTCTCAAGTATTATGGTTCATATTCAACAAGTTCAGGTGTTTGAAGTTTGAAGGAAAGTCAAAATTAGTTTTGAAGAAAACTTTTGAAGAAAAGGTTTGAAGGAAAATTCAGGAGTACAGGCTTGAAGCTTGTAATAGTTTGCAACTTGAGATAGTTTGCAACTTATGACAATTTGCAGATTGTACATGCTCAGTTTAGTTTGTACCATTTTGACATAGAAAGGGGGATTGTTGGAGTCAATGTCCAAAATGTCCAAAAATCTTCAGGTATCATAGCATGAGTAGCTAATCATCTTACTCCTTCTAACAACAAACAGCACGAACACCGTGGATAAATGGTTATCCTCTCAAAGCCCCCACCAGGGTTCAATATCCATCGACAGCTATCGTAGTAGCGCAAAAATTTTATTTTACGTTTTTGGATATTTAGAAAATGGATAGCTTTTACAAAAGACGGACAGCGCCGGACAAGCGTATTGTTTTTTCCCAATTACGAAGTAAAGATTGCGATTCGGTTTTTCGCTTATGAGAAGTGCTTTTGAGGATCTTTTCATCGGATAATCAAAACTATATAAGAAGAGCCATAGGCTCATTGTAAACATCCCTCACCTAGTTTCAACACCAAGCTTTGGAGAGCTTTGGTACCTCAATAGAGGTGATGCTTTTAGCACATGGGGCAGCCATGGTGCTATGTTGAAGCATGTTGAGGAGCGGCTATGGAGTTCTTCTTGGAGGAGAAGAGTGTGCTCACACTCTTGCTTATGGAGAGGCTATTCGCAGCTTGGTGGTGTGGATCGGCCATTCACATGATGTATTTGAAGATTGTCTTCTACATGAAGATTTCGGGCTACTTCAAAGACATTGGATGGTGGTTAACATAAGATTTGCATCTTATGTAAGAATTCAGGTACATATTCTCTTTATGCACACACGTACTACTTGAAGTTATTGGAGGCAGTAATATCCATATCAGCAGGAGTCCTATTTGGCATACGTACAAGAGAATCAGTACATGTATGCTTTATGCATATTTGGATGAGCTATTAGAGAAGATATGTTCATATGAGTTTGAGGATTTCTGGCAGCAAACTTGTTAGCATTCTTTGCTACTTTTGTAAGTATGTGATCTTTTCACACACGTGTCTAACTTAGGGTCTTCCATAGCCTAAGTTCAGATGAGGGTTTTTTTATTATCAGTGTTAGAATGATCCTTCCTCTTTCTGTCACTCATATTCACTCTTCTACAACCTATCAGGTCACACGTCTCGTATATATTCAGATTTTTGTCCATACATCTGAATATGTTTATTACATTTTTACATTCACTCATCCATCTATTTCTATTCACATAGAGTGGTTGAGAAGTTTTACTCCCACATTGTAAATTGACATTGGTATATATGATAGTGTGAGTAAGCAGTGGCTTACGTAACACTTTACACATGTTGTCTAATCTTTCTCTATCTTTGTCTCATCATTTGTATGATTAAGTGTGGTATGTTCATGTTTTGTCAATATTGGAAGATTGCTAGATTCCATGTTATATATGCTGGACCTATGGAACCTTGGACCTGTGGTATTAGTAATGGTTCTACTAAATTTCCAATAGTTGAGGCTATGAATCAACTTGTTACTTGATAAACAAGGCTCCAATAGGCGGTGTGCACAACTTGAATCCACATGAATTCTAGTATGGCAAGAAACCAACCATGGAGCACCTCAAGATATTTGGATGTCTATGCTTTGTTCATGTTCCTAGTGAAGTGAGAACGAAGTTAGAGACCAAGAGTGAGAAATGTGTGTTCATTGGCTACTAAAATGAGCAAAAAGGTTACATGTGCTACAAACCTCTCTCAAAGAAGCTATATGTGTCAAGAGATGTTCTGTTTGATGAGTCAAGGTCATGGTATGGAGATCAAGGCAAGCAAAGTTGGATGAAGAGAATCAAGAGGACTATGTAGACTTTGATGTACAGATTCAACCTCAAGAGTCAATCAGAAGCAATGGACCAAAGGCTTCTACATCTAAGGTACACTCATTTGATCACTCTTACACATGATTATGAAGGACAATCCCCTACTTCAAATTATAGAAGGCTACAAGAGATAGACTATGATGCTAAGGAAGCTCAAGAGGAGTCAGATTGGGAAGGTCTTAAGAAGATCATTACTCCTAATGTAAACTTCAATAGACTTAGCAAGAAATATCCCAAAGATCAAGAGAGGAGGTCTACAAGGAAGAAGGCACCCCCACAAAGTTATACATATGGCTCTTTCATGGAAAAGCACTATGCATACATGATGAATGTCATTGCAGATCAAGAGTCAGATTCTTATGAGGAGGCAAAGACTAAACCAGATTGGAGGAAGGCTATGTATGAAGAGTTCAAAGCTCTTAAGGAGAATAGCACTTGGGAACTAGTACCCAAGAAGCAAGGCATGACGTTAGTCCAAAATAGGTTGGTGTACAAGACCAAGAGGAATGCAGATGGCAACTTGACAAGGTACAAGGCTAGACTAGTAGCCAAAGGCTTCACATCGACACAAGGAGTGGATTATGAGGAGACTTTTGGCCATGTGCCAAACAAGGCTACCATTATAGCTCTCATAGCCTTATGTGCAGCAAGGAGGTGGCCTCATAGCCAGATGGACATAAAGAATGCTTTCTTGAATGGTGAGTTACAAGAAGAGGAGTTCATGGTACAACCTCAAGGGTATGTAGATCCACATCATCCTACCTATGTTTGGAGGTTGAAGAAGTCCTTGTATGACCTAAAGCAAGCTGCAAGGTCTTGGAATCAAAGGCTAGTGGACTTCTTGAAGAGGTGTGGTTTCTCTGCAAGTGATGCATATCCCTCCTTGTATATGAAGAAAAATAATGACGAGATATGTTTGATATGCATATATGTAGATGGTCTCCTTATGACATGTGATGATGATGCATGGATAAGGACCATCAAAGAGAAGCCTGGAAGAGAGTTCAAAATATAATATTTAGGTGTGATAAATTACTTTCTTGGCATTGAGGTGATCTATGGGAACTAAGGTATCTATCTCTCTCAAAAGAAGTATCTTCTAGATGTGTTGTTTAGGTTTGGCATGACAGATTGCAAATGAATACGTCAACCTATCGATTCAAATGTCAAGTTAAGCAAGGAAGATGGTAAGAAGCTAGAGGACCTTACACTATACAAGAGCATTGTGGGATCATTGATCTATGCTACACTCACAAGGCTTGACTTGTGCTACATAGTTGGATCTCTATCTCAGCTCATGCATGCAGCCATAGATACACATCTCAATCATGCAAAGAGAGTGTTAAGGTATATGAAGAGTATAGTTAATTATGGGTTTCTATACATGTATGATGAAGAACTTCAATTTAGAGCATGGAGTGATGCAGATATGGCAAGGAATGTTGATGATAGAAGGTCAACGTCTGGCTATGTTTTCATGCTAGGTACAAAAGCAATTTCATGTATGAACAAAAAGCAACCCACAATTGCATTGAGTTCAATAGAGGTTGAATATAGAGCTTTAGCCCTCACTATAGGTGAAGAAATGCAGCTTAAGAAGCTCTTCAAAGATCTTGGTATACAACTTTGATCAATTCCAGTTTATGGAGATAACATGTCAAGCCTACATCTTGCTAAGAATCCCATGTATCTTGCAAGGATCAAGCAGATTGAGGTGCATTACTATTATGTAAGGGAAACGGTTGCAAGTGGGGACATTAATGTTCATTTTTTAGGTATGAAGGGCCAAGTTCTAAATATCTTCACCAAAATCTTGGATGTGACCAAGCTAATAAAGTTCTCAAAGGCTATGAGCTTACTTGATATGGATACTACCACCTTAAGCTTGAGGGGAAGTGTTGAAAATGTGAACTATGGAAGATCTAGGTGGACAAAGGGGTTAAAAGACCTTAATGTGGACAAAATTCATGACTCAAATCACTTAGGGTAGTCTGAAGGTGGGCCAAGGTTAGGCAAGGTAGTCCTAAGGCAATGGAAAAGTGAGGAGAGGTATCCAAAAGTTATAAAAGAAGGTGAAGTGCCATCAAATGCATGGAAGTCTTGTAGGGCATTGAAGACTAAGAGACATATACTCAAGGAGGCTCAAGGAGAGAGTCATCCAAGGCTCAAGGAGCTAAAACATAGCATTAGAATCTAGGAAAAATGTAGAGGAGAGACATTATATGCATAGAGGATGAGTAAGGAGGACCTATCAAGCTCACATCCCCTCTAGTCTCTTGTAGGTATATACATAGTTTACTTATAACAGTTGTAACTCTTTGTCTACATATCAAATTCAAGAGATTTAGGGCGCATTTTGTAGCTTATGTATGTGTCTTACTTTCCCTAAGAGGGCTTCCATTTTATGTGCAGATGAATTTGTGTATCTTTGTAATCCTAATTTCAATATATCCTCCATATCTGCATAGTCTATTTTGTATAGGGTTTTTGATTGAGCTAAAGAGATCCATTTGCATTGTTCTATAGCTTATCGGAAAGCTTATGAACCTATACTAAGTGTAGCTAAAAGATTAGGTGATTCAGAATAGTTTAAGGCAGGTGAATCAGTGTTTTCTTGTAGGGTAGTAGAAAAGATGTATGAAGGGACCTAGGTATTGGGTTCATTTCACTTCTAGTGTGCAAATATGAGGGATTAAATTCCATCAAGATCTATATTAACTAGAATCATAAACCCTAGGTGGATCCCTCAAAATACCCCATTGAACTATTCTTGGATAGGGATAAAAGATGAAGCCTTTTGGAGATTTAAACTAGATCAACACCAATGAAATAGCCGGAGTCACAATATAAGAGTGTAAAGACCCTGAGACATCACGCAAAGACATCTATTTAGATAACATTTCAAAGAAAATTCTTGTATTAATGGAACATGGTAGGCATGCATATACTTGGAAAGGTGAATTGATTTTCCCTCAACCAAGATCTAATCTATACCATGGCCAACAAGGAGCGGGATCATCTCAAAGTCATGGTACGCATAAAGAGAGGACTAGAGAAAGGCCTGAAGTGAGTTTTGCAAACCCCTCAAGCAGAGATCCATATGGAATGGAGAAAGAAAGAATAGATTAGGAGAGGCAAAAAAATCCAACACATCAAGGAGGCATGTATGAGTTTTTCTTGCCTAGGTCTAGAGAAAACCCTAGGATATTAAGGCCTACTCAACTAATTAATTCCATGAAGAACTACTTGGATGGCACTGGAGAACCATACAATCATGTAGTAGAGGTTAGACAAGTATTGAGAGATGACCAAGTAGATGACTTGTTCACTTAGTATAGTGCCTTTGATCTAACTCTTAAGAACATAGCCTTGACATGGTTTCAACCGCTACATCAGGGTCAATTCCAGAATATAAAACAATTGCTAGAAGCATTCATCACTAAATTATCTAAGAGTGATATGAGGCACAATACCTCTCCATGATCCATATTTTCAAGGAAACACCCAAGGAGATGGTTAGAATAGCAAGAAGAAGATTTAGACAATACTTGGAAAGATGCCCTATTCTAGAACTACCCACACCATCCAAACAAGTTGCATTGTTTTTGGATGGCTTGCTAAGTGTTGAATTGCAGTCATATGTGTACTTAAAAGATCCTAGACCTATATAAGTGTGTGTGCATGTGCATAGACATAAAGAATAACTTGGGTGATGAATTTGGGCTATCAAATATCTATAAAGACTCATACAATGTTGTGAGTTTCACTTCTAAACCATCTACTTCAATAGATAAGTTGGCAGAGAAGGCAGTCCAAAAACTATACACCAATCCTAACCCTAGGCCCCAACCAAGATAGATGAGACCCCAAGTACCCAGAGGGCCATGCTATAGATGCCAAGAGATCATTTCATTTGTGCTTGTCCAATACCTATATCAGGAAAATCCCAAGTAGTGACTATTCAAGGCTTAATTGTAGACTCTAGGGGGAGTACGATTACTAGATCCCTAGTGCAATTAGTAACTCAAGCCTAGGCCCTACAACAAAACCAAGACATAGGCATAGGTCAAGAGAAGATCCCATACAATAGTGAAATAGAGAATACAACTAAAAATAGAATGAGAGCCTGGGAGGGAAATGGTGAGAGAATGTAGAGAAAATGGACAAAGAAGATGAGTGAACTTGAAGAAAAATTTAGGAAATTAAAGGTAAATTGATAGAGATTGCATCTCACATGCACCCTCAAGACCCACTAGCTTCATTACACCAAAACTATCCCACCGAATCACCACCGCCTAGAGTAGGATTGATCCTAGCATATCCTACTCGAGAAGATCTAGACATGATGTTCAAGGCATATCATGCCAGAATCCAAGAAGGGCCGAATGTGGCACAATTAGGTAAGTGTTATCCTAGAGCTGACTTAGACATTGAAAAAACTAAACTTTGTGTAAGATAATGGAATTTGCTCAAACTATGTTTGAGGCCAACCGTCTATTCAATTGCACTAACTCAGCCAAGGCACAATTGCACTAACTCAGCCAAGGCGCAATTGCACTTTGATGGATTATTAGAGAGACAAGAGAAGATAATGGCCAAATCAAGAAAGTCAGCTACATCAAAGGTAAGTAATGATAGAAGTGAAAGGATAAGCTTGCCTTCCAAGGAAGCTTATGGTCCTAATTCCACTAGTCTAGAAATCTCTTCTTCTATGAATCATTATTCCCAAGAGTTCTTAAGAGAGATTCAATAGGAAAAATGGGCAAAAGAGAGTGAGAATCCATTCTCCATTGAGATAGTGGATGATCTTCATGATCAATTCCCATAGGACATTCCCTCAATCTATGGGGAGCAAGAAGATATGCGATCAAGTGAATTATTTGACTTTGAATCCAAAACTCTCCAAGAATTGCCTCATTCACAACCCCATGGGAGTCTAAGTCTATTCAAATGAGAGCCCCTATGGTCATGGTGAGAAACAAAGTATCAGTTGTACCTAGGAATATAGATGTAGTGAAGAACATTAGAGTGTAGTGTTATGTCACGTTAGGGGAGTTACTCAAAATTAAACAAGGATTGTGGAAACACATAGCTAATCAAGTGCTAGAAGTAACTAAGCCACCCTCTCAGGTAGGGACACATAAGAAAGCCCCATAGATACCATTGGATAAGATAGGAGATATGAGTGAAGGAGAAGAAGGAAAAACCTATCTCCCTATCACCTATCAGGGATATACCACCAAGGCCATCTTGGACTCAGGTGCACAAGTTTCCACTATTACCAACCACCTCCCTATGGAAGTGATGGGGTAAGCCGACACTTAGGCCAACAAGAATGAAATTGAAATTGGTACAAGACCATATTGAGAAACCTCTGGGATTGTTGGATAGCATAACTCTCACCACTTGTGTTGTAGAGTTTGAGCATTCATTCGACATATGTGATTTTAGCAAGAACCACGTGTATGAGATGATTTTAGGTAGACAATTCATGAGACAACTACAGATAGTGCAAGATTGAGGAACCAATTCCTTGTACTTGCAACATGGGTGTCACCACAAAAGTCAATCTCAAGGACTATTCACATAGATATGTACCCCCCTTACAATGGAACCATGTCCATAGAGCAAGAGACGAAATGGATTCAATTCACTCCATAGGATTAGGATCCTCCTAGATGCATGAAGACACCCACTTATGGATGTGTAAAGTTGTGGTGGAGGAAGAGAAAAGAGCTGCCAATAGAGATGTAGGCACTCAAGAGAACCCTAGATCAACCCAAGACCCTGCTTATGCACCAATGAGTTTTAGAAATGAAGAATTTGAACCCCATGGTTGGACGAAAATTCTAGCCACCATGGTCATAGCAATCAATGAAGAACAGTGGAGTCCCCATTGTCATGAGGATGGATATGATATTTCTGTTTTCATGATAGAGCCAATCATGTGTGATTCGATCATTGAAGAGTGTGAAGCTAGTCTAAGTGAACCCAAGGAAGCTAGTGACAAAGATGAAGATTCCATCCTCATGGAGCCTTTTTGTGATTCAAAGGAAGAGTACCTCTATTTAATAGAAGCCGGTACTCAGAAAGAGGAGAGATAAACAAATGAAGAGACATTAAGCTTAACCAAGAAGAAGAAAAGAGAAAAACAATTAGCAAGCCAGTAAAGGAGGAAAGCCCCTTTGAGGTCCTAGCGAACTTCAAGAAATATGAAATAGAAGATCAAAAGGTCATGATATGGATGCTTAATAGAGAAGCACTGATAGGAGTGGCATATGACAATAAAGAGAAAACCAAGAAAATTATTGTGACCATAGAAGAAGAATGATGTACGTACATAGGTCATGACCTAAGTGATGAAGAAGAAAAGGAGTTGATTGGATTGTTAAGAGAGTATAGAGATGTGTTCACATTGAGTTACAAAGACTTGAAAGGAGTTGATCCAAACATTTGTTCTCACAAAATCCCAATATCTCTAGAAGCCAAACCTTCTAAGGAGAAGCCATACACATATAATGATAATTATGCAACAAAGATCAAAGAGGAAATACATCACCTAAAAGAAGCTAGATTTATCTATGAGATTGAGCACACCGAATGGGTATCCCCCATTGTGGTAATGCCCAAAAATAATGGAAAGCTACACATGTGCATTAACTTGAAGAAAGTTAATGCCACCACCATCAAAGATAGTTATCTGCTTCCTATCACCAAACATTGGCTAAAATAAGTAGCATGCAAGGAAGTGAACAGCTTCGTTGATGGCTTTTCGGGCTACAATCAAGTAACGATTGCCCCAGAGGACCAACATAAGATAGATTTTTCCATAGACTAGTGTATTTTTGCATTTGAAGTGACCACATTTGTGCTCATCAATGATCCTTCTACGTTTCAAAGGGTGATGTGTCACATGTTCAAGGAGTTCTTGCGAAAAAATGTAGAGGCTTATGTTGATGATCTATCACATTCCAACATTAGACAAACACATTCTTGAACTGAAACAAATCTTTGACAAATGTAGAGAGTATCAAGTTAGTTTGAACCCAAAAAAGTGTGTTGTCATGGTGAGGTAGGGCAAGATTCTTGGACACATAGTGTCAAAGAATGGTATATCAACATACGAGGATAAATTTAGGGCCATTTAAGATTTACCCTGACCCAAGAATGTTGAGGAAGTGCAAGATTTCATGGGACATTGTGGCTACTATTAATGCTTTATTCACATGTATGCCATCATAGCAAAGCCTCTGTACAACCTCTTGACTAATTCCAAGTGGATGGATGAATGTGAGAAATCCTTTTACAAACTTAAAAAATGATTGTTCTTAGCAACAATCTTGACTACACGGAATTGGAGTAAGCCATTCCATGTTCATATGGATGCATCCAACAATGCTATTGGATGTGTGTTAGAACAACCTAAAAGTAAAGGTAACATTGATCTCGATAGTGTTTGCAAGTAGGCAGGCAAATGTGGCCTAGTGAAATTATACCACCATAGAAAGAGAAGGATTAGGCATGCTATATGTGGTCAAAAAGTTTAGACATTAAGCCAAAGTAGCCACATGTAGCCAATGCCAAACCTCTGTACTCAGCCTCTATGGATGAAGGAGCAATAGTGGTTTGCTTCATAGAGCTCCAAGAGATCACTTTTGTATTTATCATGAAAACATAACCCGATGTAATCCTTCGATCATCCTTGTGACATGTCCAATCATCATCACTATATCCTTTGATACTTAGATGAGCATCATATGAGTAAAATAGACCTTGGTTGATGGTGTGCTTGATGTATCTAAGCACTTCTCTTGCTATTATAAGATGATCATGAGTGGGTGCATGCAAAAATTGAGAGAGAACACCTACTACATATGCAAGATCAGGTCTAGTGAATGTAGCATACATTGATGAGCCAATTATGCTTCTATATAGTGTAATATCTTATATAGCCTCTCCTTGACCTGCAACAAACTTTTTATTGGGATCCATGGGCTGAGAAAGTGGCTTACAACCACTCATACCAAACGTGTATAGCACATCCAACAAGTATTTTCTTTGAATCAACAAGATGCCATTGTGTGCATAGATTACCTCTATTCCCAACGAGTACTTTATTGTTACAAGATCAAATATCTTGAACTCCTTTCCTAGATTTGATGTAATATCTTTAATACCTATAATATTGATTCCTGTGATGATCAAATCGTCCACATAGATGCATATGTATATCGTCTTGTCTCCTTACTTCTTCATGTAAAGTGATGGATCTGCAACAATTTCTTTGTATCCATAACTTGATAAATAATCCACTAACCTTTGATTCTAGGCCCTTGGGGCTTTCATTAGTTCATATAATGCTTTCCTTAGTTTGCAAACATGCTTTGGGTACCTCATACTAGCAAATCCTTGAGGTTGGCTCATGTAGAATACTTCTTCAAGCTCTCCATTGAGGAAGGTATTCTTCACATCCAGCTGATATAAGCTCCATTTCCTTGATGTGTCCACTACAATCAAAGTCCTAATTGTTGGTATCTTGGCTACGGGGCTGAAAGTTTCATCATAATCCATCCCATAGCTTTGGGAGAAGCCTTTCGCCACCAACCTCACTTTGTACCTAGCAATGGAACCATCTGAATTTCTTTTAATTTTGCAAGCCTACTTATTATATCACCTTCATGTCTTCTTTAGCCGGTACCAAGCTCCAAGTATGGTTCTCATCAAGTGCCTCGAGCTCTTCCTTCATTGCCTCTTGCCATTCCTTGCAATCCTTAGCTTCTTGATAACTAGTTGGTTCTTTGTCCTTGATTACCTAAGTCATGTATGCATAATTCTTTGCAATGAAATTATCATATGTCAACCTTTGAAGTAGATATCTTTCTCTTGAAGACCTTCTTTCACTTTGTTTAGGTGTGTTTGCCATCTTCTTTCTTTCTTTCTCCACTCCTGGAGTTTGAATTTCTTATTTCTCTTCATCTTCGAACATGCTCTCGCCCACATAGCTTCCCTCTTCAATTGCAATCTTCTCTTTGACTTTGACTTTGCTTCCTTTAGAGCTGGTATCTCTTTCCTTAAGCTTTCCACTCGATGGTGAGGGTTTCATTGTGTTGGATGAGTTGCTTGGACCACTAAAATCATGCTTTCTTGAACTCTATCATCATTCTGCTTATTTGTCTCACTTATCTCTTCAACGTGCAATGGACTCATGCATGCATACCAAGGCTTCAACTCATCAAAGAAAAAATCCCGACTTAGCTTTAGCTCCTTGGTGATGGAATCATAGAATTTATACCCCTTTTGTTCCATAGAATATCCCAAAAAAATACACCTTTCAGATTTGGCATCTAACTTTGACCTCAACTCTTGAGATACATGTACATAGCATATACAACCAAATATTCTTAGATGTGAAATGCAAGGTTTTCTTCCACTCCATGCTTCCTCATGGGTTAGATGATGTATACTTTATGTAGGACATCTATTCATGATGTATGTGGCTATATATGTAGCCTCTCCCCAATAACAATGTGGGATATTCATTTTGTTGAGCATACACCTTGTTACCTCTGCTATGTGTCTGTTCTTTCTCTTTGCCGCCCCATTTTGTTGAGGGGTATACCTACATGTAAATTGTCTTTTGATGCCATTGAACTACAAAAATTTAGAAAATTTATGGGAGAAGTACTCTCCCCCTCCATTGGATCTCAAAGTTTTGATAAACTTGCCAGACTTCTTCTCCATCTATGCTTTGAATTTCTTGAAGTAGTGGAACACATATTATTTGTTTCTAATGCAATACAACCATACTTTTCTTGAAAATTCATTAGTGAAGGTTAAAAAAGACCTATTTTCAGCAAAGTATTCTTCTCTTTTTGGACCCCAAACATCCATGTGAATGAGGTATAAAACATTCACACTCACATAGGTACTCTTCTTGAAAGCCATCCTTGATTGTTTTTCTTGTTGGCAAGCTACACAAATTTCATGTAACATTTTAGATGTAAAATTTGGTAGGCCTCTTACCAAGCTCCTCCTTGCATTTCCTTGAGTTTTTTAGGT
Source organism: Ceratopteris richardii (assembly GCA_020310875.1). Classification (NCBI taxonomy): domain Eukaryota; kingdom Viridiplantae; phylum Streptophyta; class Polypodiopsida; order Polypodiales; family Pteridaceae; genus Ceratopteris; species Ceratopteris richardii. The sequence goes on from CM035424.1 coordinate 67,595,042, forward strand.
TGATGTGACCTATTCGTTTATGCCATAGATCCAAATCTATCATCCTCTTGTCTCCATATGTGACATACATTGAATGGTATGGCAGATTTATGTCCATTGTGAACATTCTCCCTTGCTTTTTTCCTTTTGCTATGAGCTTGAAACCTACTCTTGGATCCTCAACAAAACATCCTCTTTCATTGAACCTAACTTGATAGCTTTTTTCTACCATTTTCCCTACCGACAACAAGTTTTTGGTAATAATAGGGACTTGTAATACCTCTGATAAGCACATTGCCCTTTGATTTCCTTGAAAAATGATATCTTCCACATGTTGAATGGTATGCTCTGAGTTATCACCTCTTTCGACATGTCATTGATGATTTGGGACCTGAAAATTACTAAAAAGATCCTTCCGACATGACATATGATTGCTACATCATTGTCTACATACCATACGTCTTCACTAGCTTGAGTTGTATCTTTACTATACCTCATGGAAAGTATATAATCATTCCCTTGGTTGGATGATGTGTTTGCATAGGTACCTTGCCCTCTATAATTGTTGTTGTTGCTTTGATTCCCTTGTCTTTGAGCTCTATGATAACATTCATTTGCAAAATTATTAGGCTTACCATATACAAAGCATCCATTTGAAGTGGGTTCTTATCTTCCACTAAATCTTGCATCTCTTCCTCTATTTGTTGCTTGTCCACCTCTTTGACCTGCATTTTCTTATTGTCCTTGACTTCCTTGGTTGCTTTGATATCTTCCTCTTCCTCTTGTAGCACCTAGATTGTTTCTTCCTCGTCCTCTACCTATATACAATGATTGCCCTTGGCTATTCTTGGAATTATGACCATCAAGGTCCACCTCCTCTGTCACCATGAGAGTGATTAGTTGATCAAAAGCAGGAAGAGAGACCTTTATATACACTGAAGTTGTGAGGGCCCTCCATTTTTCATCATCACTAAGTCCATTTAGGGTGTGGGCGACAAGATCATTGTCATCTACGGCACAACCGATGGACCCTAGTGCATCTGCAAGCTCTTTAATCTTTAATATATAATCATTAGCACCTTGAGAGGGGCCTTTCCTAAGATTATTTAGCTCACTCTTGAGCTCAATTTTTCTAGCTTTTGTGGATGTTGAGTACAATCTCTCCAAGCACTTCCACATCTTCTTTGATGTATCCAAATACGTCCTATCATGGAGTTGCTAATATGCTGAGATAAAATAAAAATGGCTCTTTTTTCCCTTTCATCCCATTCTCTTACTGCTCTCCTCTGGTCATTGGTTGGATTTACCTCATCTATATAGGGTTTTGGCTCTCCACCACTCACAACTCTTCAAAAACCTTTCCCCATCAAAAAAATTGCTTATTCTAAATCGCCATGATTGGTAGTTTCCCTTTTCGAGCTTCTCAATCTAAGCATTGAGATCATCCATGGTGCTTTCTAGCTCTTTTCAACCTCCATTTTGATGAGATGAGGTTGAAAAAGATGGTTTTTACCTCAAAAAAATAGAGCTACTCCTCTTGATGAAGTTTTGTCTTTGATTTGATGACGTATTTGGTATTAGAGCAGAAAGGTCCTAAAGAGAAGAAGGTGGCAAAGGTACGAGAAGTTTTGAAAAGTTTTCCATTAAAGTTTGAAAGGTGAAGCATTTGAAGACACAAGGCATCAAAAGGTTACTTAAAAAGTATGTTCATATACAAAGAACTCCAAAAGGTATTATTCTTTATCCTTTAAGCTCAAAGGTTGTAGCAGAAGGAAAGGAGTATGGCAGATCATATCTCCATTGACAAACCGGACAGAGATAATTACCCCGCATGGGTAATGAGAATGGAAGCCTTACTTATGAGTAAGGATCTCATGATATATGTAATAGGTGAACAAGAGAAGTTAGTATTTGAAGATGAAAGCTGACCAAAGAAAGAGAACTTGATGCTTTAAAGCATTGGCAGAAGAAGGATGCAAGTTCAAACGCCTACATCTACAATACAATCTCTGATCATTTGCTATCACACATCAGAGGATTGGAATCATCTGAAGATATATGGAATGCATTGGAGTATCATTTCCAAAGCACTACTAAAGCACGGAAAGCAAGTCTATGGTCAGATTTTACAACATTCAAGAAGAAGCCAAGTCAAAGCATTAGTGATTATGGCACTAAGATGAAGGATCTAGCTGATAGTCTTGGATCCATAGATGAAGATATTGAGGATCACAGGTTGATTGTTCAATTACTTACAGGCTTGAGAGGGGATGAAAGGTGGAAACCTTTTGTCTTATCAACAGAACTTTCATTAAATCATTATGTTCCAGATTTGAATCAATTACTTGGTTTGATGTTGTTGAAGTTGAAGTCAAGGACAAAGCACAGGAGCACATCAAAGAGGTGGACACCCAAGAAGAAGGAGCAAGTAGGGAGCTCCAAGAAGTGTATGTCAGATTTTCAGAAGAAATCCCTATAAAAATAGTGCTTTTCATCACTAAAGTATTAGAAGTATCATCCTACCAATTTTCATAATTTTTAGACTTCATTTGAGCCCTCAAATAAGCCCTGAAACCTAATTTTTAACTAGGCCGGACACTAGTTCTGGACAGAGCCAAAACTAGTCAAAAAGCTATAAAAAGAGAGCTCATTTTTTAGGTTAGCTTGTTAGAGAATAGAGCTTTTGTAAGAGAACTCTTTTGCAATCGAAGCTTTCCATTGTTCCTCTCTTTGATCTTACCTTGTGCACGTGTGTGTATGTATATGCATGTTTGAGTGCTTTCACTCACGCACTTGTGCCTTCACTTGCTCGTGGTCTTCATACCGGTCCTCACGTCTCCGCAGATTGACAAGTAAAGGAGGTGGTGCTTAGGCTTGAGCTACACCAAATTTGGGCACCGTTGTCGGTAAGAGAGCTTCGAGGACGAGTGTTGTGATGGTAAGATCGTAGATTTGCAACGTTGGAAGGTGTAAAAACTGTCATTTTTGTTCATTTTCTGATTTTTCTTCTTCATTTTCATCATCATCACCATCTTCATCTTCTTCCATCTTCTTCTTCATAGATATTTCTTGTTTTTAGTGCATTTTCACCATTTTCATACCATCTTTCATGCATTATTGTGCGAGGAGGAGCTAGGAAGTGCAAGAGAGAGCAAGCGCTTGTGTTTTTTCATAATTTTCTGCACATACGGAGCTCACCGTTGCTCCGTGCTCAGAAATTTGAATTTCCCACCAAAAAACACGATTCTGTGATGAAAATCGCGATTCTGTGAAAAATTCAAATTTTTTTGAAAATCATAATTTTCTATTTCCCACCTAAAAGCTCTTTGAAGGAAACATGATTCTCTAGTTGTGCTTAGAATCGCGATTCTCTAAGTTTTTAAAAAACACAATTCTCTGGTTGTGCTCAAAATCGCGATTCTCTAAATTTCTCAAAAAAACAAGATTCTGAGAAGACACGATTTTCAGTGGGCTCAAAATTGCGATTCTCACAAATCATGATTTTCAGCCAAAAACATGATTCTTTGTTGGCAATCACGATTTTCAAAAACACGATTCTATCAAAACACGATTTTCACTAAGGTACAAAATCACGATTTTCAAGCTCGACTCAGCATCGCGATTGTCTAGTCTTCAGAATCGATTTTCATAGGTGCTTAGCATCGCGATTCTCTTGATTTCATAGACTCATGATTCTCTTGAGATTCACAGCATCGCGATTCTCTTGAGATTCACAGCATCGCGATTCTCTTGTGATTCACAGCATCGCGATTTTCTTGAGTTCACAGCATCGCGATTCTCATGATTTCACAAAATCGCGATTTTCACACAAAATCGCAATTCTCTTGAGATTCACAGCATCTCCATTCTCTTGAGATTCACAGCATTGCGATTCTCATGATTTCACAAAATCGCGATTTTCACACAAAATCGCGATTTTCACACAAAATCATGATTTTTACATAAGTGCATGTTTCCTTGTGTTGACCCTCAGGAGCCTAATTTGACATACACTTCTTGGAGCTCCCTACTTGCTCCTTCTTCTTGGGTGTCCACCTCTTTGATGTGCTCCTGTGCTTTGTCCTTGGCCTTCAGCTTCAATAGATGCTCACATATGAGCAAGACTTGAAGGGAGATGGAGATAAAGAACAAAGTTCTGCAATGTACATGAAGAATAAGAAGAAAGGAGATAAAGGTAAAGCAAAGGATGAAGAAGATTCAACTTCTCAAGTTTATTATGCAAGATGTAAAGGCACTGGCACAGGAAGACCAAGAGGTTTTGGAAGAGGAAGAGGTAATCAAAATAACAACAAGAAGGCTTGCTGGATCTGTGGATTGAGTAATCATTTGGCTCATGACTGTTGGCACAATCAACAAGGATCAAATCAAAATCAGAATAACAATAGTAGAGGTAGAGGTGAAAGATATCAAAGTAATTTTCAAAGAGGTAGACAAAGTCAAAGAGGAGGCTATGGTAGAGGTGGAGGAAGAAGTTGGGGATAGAATCAATCCTACAACACCACCTAGTACAACTATGCAAATGACACACAAAACAAAATTCATACATCATTGATGATGAACTCAAGCAGCACATCAGATAAAGAAGATCTAAAGATATTTTACATTAACTTTGGATGTTCTAATCATTTGTCAGGAAACATAGAATTGATGTCAGAATTGGAAAAAGGTATTTCTAGTCATACAATTCAAACAGGTGATAATACAAGACATAGTGTACATTCAATTGGAAAAGTGAAATGCAAAAGTAGAGCAGATTTGCTAACCAATGTTTTGTATGTTCTCACAATACCTAAAAACTTGGTTAGTGTGGGACAGATAGTTGAAAAAGGTTTTCAAGTCAGGTTTACAAATGAAGGAGTATTTGTTAAAGATCCAAAGGATGGATATAATCAGATTGTCTCTGGTAAGAAAGAAGGTAGACTCTTTACTTTAAGAGTACAAGGGAATATTGGTCAAGTTTTGCTCACACATGGTGAAGGAGTGATTATAGAACTTGATCTCTGGCATAAGAGATTAGGTCATTTCAATGAAAGAGGAATTAAAGCTATGGTTGAAAATCAATCTGTACTAGGATTACCAAATGTGCAGAGTCAACATATGGTTTGTAAATATGAAGCATGCCAAATGGGTAAAGCTCATAGGTTACCATTTCAGAAGAAAGGATTCAAACATGATGGATTACTAGAGCTCATTCATACAGATGTATGGGGACCAACAAAAGAAGGATCTATCAGTGGCTCAAGGTATTATGTTCTTTTCATTGATGATGCTACAAGATGGATAACTTTGTATGTTTTGAAGGATCAGAAGTGTTTGGAGCCTTCAAGCATTCATGCATATGCAGAGAGAGTCACAGGTCAAAAGCTTAAAAGACTGAGGTCTGATGGAGGGGGAGAATACTTCTCCCAAGAGTTCAATGATTATCTTTGGAATGCAGGTATTAAGAGAGAAATAACCTGTAGATATACACCACAACAAAATGGTGTAGCAGAAAGAAGAAATGGAAATTTGGTTGAGTTTGCTAGAGCTATGTTGAAGGAGAAGAATTGTCCAAATTATCTTTGGGCTGAGGCTGTAAATACAGTTACATATCTTGTGAATAGATTATCATGTGCAGCTCTCAATGGTATGACCCATATGAAGCTTGGTGGGATAAGAAACCAACACTAGATCATTGTAGAGTGTTTGGATCAATTGCATATGCTTATGTGCCATCACAACTTAGACATAAACTTGAACCAAAGGCAGAAAAATATGTGTTCATTGATTATGATGAAAAACAGATGGGTTATAGGTTGTGGAATCCTCTAACCAAACAATTTCTTGTTTCTAGAGATGTTACATTTGATGAACAGAAAATTTGGTATGCAAATCAAAGTCATACAACTGAAGAATTTGAAGAAAAGGTAAGAAGATGTGAGAAAGGAAAATCAATTGTGCAGGTGAATAGAGATGAAAACTATATGCAAGTGGATTAACAAGAAGGAATGAAGAAGCTAGATTGGTGGTGAAAGGCTATGCCCAAACCTATGGCATAGATTATGATGAGACATTCAGTCAGATACAAAGCTAGATTGGTGGTGAAAGGCTATGCCCAAACCTATGGCATAGATTATGATGAGACATTCAGTCCTATAGCTAAGATGTCAAGTATAAGGACAATCATTGCTATTGCAACTTCAAAAGGATGGACCCTAAGTCAACTAGATATAAAGAATGCATTTTTGAATGGATACATATCAAATGAGGTATACATGGAACAACCTCAAGGGTTTATAGATTCCATGTTGTATATTATTGAACATGCATTGTTAAAATGTTAAATTATTAATGTATTAATATGTTTTTGATGTTTTTGCTATAGCAGCTGAAGGTTCGTGAGGAGCGTGCAAGGCGTGAAAGGGCGGACATCAATAATCCGAATAATTATTATTTATTTTGTAAATAAACCTGCGTAGAAGGTTCTATTGTTAGAAAAGTAATGGTTAGAATAATGGTCGTTGTAGACCGCAGTTTCTGTTATTAAAAGCAATGGCTTTCTGTAAAAGTTATCAACTTTTAGTTTCACGCCTACTTTTCGAAGCCGCCCTCTTGTAACCACTCTTTTCGACGTAATCAAAATTCCTATAAATACATGCACTCTGTGGACTGTCGAAACAGAGTGCATGGGGGGAGATTGCACCCAATCTGCGTACTTTCTCGTCTCTTGTTGCGTTTATTCTTGGGTTTGTCTTTCTGCATTCGTAACCTCTGTTTGAGTGTGAGCAAGATCCGGACAACAGTGGTATCAGAGCTCTGCACGCGTCAATGCAGAGGGTTCTGTTCTCTGTTCGCGATCTCCATCTCCATCCTTAGGCAATAACTTAGGCAATACATTGGCAACATTGGCACCCAAGGCTCCCTTGGCGACCGTTGGCTACGCGCGAGGCAATTTTAATTTTTGAGTGGTAATAGAGAGGTTTAGAGTCCCTAAGGTAGGAGGATTTGAACCCACAACCTCCTACTTTCAAGGGAAGTACTTTGACCACTCCACCATCTCTTGGAGTTGTACTCAAGTTCTCTCTCTTTATTACTTGTGGAAGGCGCACGCGTCGATTTCAAGATTGGACCCAAGAAAGAATCAAGTGTATCTCTCACTCCGTAGGTCGGATTGAGGCGTGTAATATACCGTTGGAAAGCTCTCGGAACGAACTTTCCAATGAGCTACCTTGGAAGTGTGAATTCCTTCAAAAATCCTTGGGTGGCACCTGATTGAGTGTTCAAGATACCAAGCAAGGTTGAGAACACGGGATCGAGACACCAAGGTTGCAAACAAGAAGGTTCAATACACCAAGGTTGAGAGCAAGGGTCCAAGAGCACCATGGAGGATTACAGTAATTCACCTCTACCTGCGGCAACACTTGAACAACAACTAGAGCTCTTGCGGCATGAGCTTCAAGGAGCTCATAACGAGATCCGACAACGTGAAGAAATCCTCCAAAGGATGCAAGCTGAGGAAGACAACCTTACGAGAGTAGTAAAAGCTATTGTGTCTGCCCAATCTGATGTTACTCATTCAAAGATTGGTAATAGAAACTACCAGTTTCTACGATTTGATGGCCGAAAGGATGGGCCTTTAGTACTTTCTTGGTTGTCGCAGTTTGATGATTTTTATACCGATGAAATGTATGCTGAAAGTGAAAAAGTTAAATTTGCCACTAACTATTTAGTAGGTAAAGCTCAACTCTGGTGGAATGTCCTGCGACACAGTACGGAGCGTCCAACAACTTGGAAGGCTTTTCAAGAAAACATGAAGGATTCATTTCTTCCTCCTCAATACCATTTGCATGTTCGACGTGCATGGACGACCCTTACATGGAAGGAGGGTGATACGGTTACTACCTACACAGAGCGGTTCTGACAAAATTTACTACTTGTACGAATGCTTGAAGATGTATCAGAGGATATCTTGCAGCAAAAATACGAAGATGGTTTGGAAGTGGGTATCCAAGCTAAGCTTCACACCCTACGACCTACAACCCTCAACGAGGCTATATCTTTTGCTTATGATGCAGAAAAAGAATTCCAGTCCATAACCAAGTCACTCCGTCTACAACAACCACGTCCACGATCATTTCCTATTAAACCTTCATTTCCTATGGAGCGTAATTTTAATGCCCCATCTTACCCTAGTTTTCCTCCACCTCTACAATCCAATTACTCAACTTCACCCGTTGCTTCATCTCTCCAACCAACCAAACCACCTACCCTTCAAACTTCAGCAGTGAATGCCCAACAGAAGCGACCACGAATCACTTGCTGGAATTGTGGTAAACCTGGACATACAAAAATAAGGTGCAGATTGCAACCTCTTCATATGAAACTGGCTACAGCTCGATTGCATAACATGGAGGTCTATAATGAAGAAATTCCTCATGTTTGGACAGAGGAATCACTGGAGAAGGATTTAAGTACCTTGGGTAACGATATCTCTCTACACTCTCTTCTTTGCATGCAGGGTACAATAAATAACAAACTAGTTAAAATTCTACATGACGATGGTAGTTCACATGACTTCATTTCACATTATTAGTACAAGAACTTAAATTACAAACGTTTCCTTCTTTGTATAAAGTGAAAGCTGCATTTCAAGGTAGTCGTTATAATATAACACGAGAAGTGCAAGATGTTACGATTAGCATAGGCCCTTATGTTGATTCACGAACATTTTTAATTGCACCTTTGCAATCTTATGATGTTATACTAGGTATGCCTTTTCTTCGCCATTATAACCCACGTATTGACTACCATACTCATACCTTTAAGTTTGTTTTCAAAGGTCAAATCATTACTTTGTCTGCACAGCATGATTTCCAGCCATTTCCATTGATTAGTCACACTCAAGTAAAGCGTGCATTTAGGAAAGGATTCAACTCATGCATTGTTTCTGTCAATGTCATCAATGATTATACTCATACACTTCCAGATGCATATAAACCTTTCATGAGTACTTATAAAGATTGTTTTATGTCTGAATATCCCTCTGAACTACCACCAGTTCGAGGATCCTTTGATCATTGCATAGACTTAGTCCCTGGTAGTTCTCCTCCTCATAAAGCACCTTATAGACATGGCCCACTACATCAAAAGGAAATAGAAAATCAAGTAAAAGACCTACTACAAAAAGGACTTATAAGGCCTAGTTCTTCCCCATTTGGAGCACCAGTTCTCTTAGTAGAGAAGAAGAATAAAACTTATCGAATGTGCATTGATTATAGAGCCCTTAACAAGATCACGAACAAGAATAGATATCCTATTCCTCGAATAGATGATCTCTTAGATAAGTTACGAGGAGCTCGTGTCTTTAGTAAAATTGATCTTAAATCGGGTTACCATCAGATTCGTATGACACAAAGTGATATTTTTAAGACTGCATTTAGAACTCAAAATGGCCATTATGAATTTATGGTAATGCCGTTTGGACTTACTAATGCCCCTGCTACATTTGCGCGAATGATGAACAATATTTTTCTTGATTACCAAGCTTTTGTTCTTGTATTCTTTGATGACATACTTGTTTACAGTAAGAATGATAGTGAACATGAAAAGCATCTTGAAACAGTTTTTCATTTGTTACGAGAGAACACATTATATGCTAATCCTGAAAAGAGTTACTTCTTTCAATGTAAGCTAGAATATTTAGGACATATTATTTCAAGTGAAGGTGTGCATGTGGATCCGAAAAAGATTAGAGTTATAGTAGAATGGCCAACACCACAATCAGTCAATGATGTTTGTTCTTTTCTTGGGTTGGCTAGTTTCTATAGGAAGTTTGTTCGAAATTTTTCTTATTTAGCATTGCCTCTTACTTTGTTGTTGAAAAAGAAAATAAAATTTGCATGGGGAATTACCCAACAACAGTTCTTTGACAAACTTAAACATGCACTTTCACATGCACCTGTTTTACAATTACCTGATTTCTCACAACCCTTTCATGTTGTTACTGATGCTAGCGGTTCAGGAATAGGTGCTGTTCTGATGCAAAATGACCATCCCATTGCATTTGAGAGTAGAAAGCTTAAACCATCAGAACATAATTATAGTACGTATGATAAAGAATTGTTAGCAGTTGTGCATGCTTTGCGAATTTGGAAACACTATCTTATGGGCTCTGAAGTATTAATCAAAACCGATCAACAGGCTATTAAGCATTTATTAAGTCAGCCCTTAATCTCTGATAGGCATCTTAAATGGGCATCATTCATTCAAAATTTCCAACCCATGATACAATATCAGCCAGGTAAAGCTAATGTCATAGCTGATGCTCTTAGCCGTTTTCCTTGGAATTCCGTTGTTTTGAATAATATTTCTGCCATTCAAATTCATTCTTTTCAAGACATGGTTTCCACTTATGCATCTGATTTGTATTTTTCACGTGCATGGCATGACTTCAATAATGCTACATCTTTATCTGATGAACATTATACATTTCATAATGGTTTTCTCTATTTTCAACATAGATTGTGCATAACCCAAGCTTTTAAAGATTTTGTCATTAAAGAAATGCATGAACCATCTTACATGGGTCATAGAGGCATACAAAGCACCATTTCTGCTTGCAAAGATTTCTTCTTTTGGCCACACATGGAAAAAGACATTGCACATTATGTTTCTCAATGCATTGTATGTCAGCGTATCAAACGTCATCATGGTAAACCATTTGGATTATTAATGCCACTTCCTATTCCAAATGAACCATGGGAACAAATCTCTATGGATTTTATCACAGGTCTTTCTATCACTTCATCACATAATAATATGATTTGGACAATAGTTGATAGGTTTAGTAAATATGCATATTTCATTCCATGTAGAAAAACTTTAACTGCACCTCAAGCTGCAAAATTATTCATTAAATGCATTTTTTCACATCATGGATTTCCTAAAGTAATGTTATCTGATCGTGATGTTAGGTTTTGTAATCATTTTTGGGTTGCCTTATTTCAACATTTTGGTTCTAAAATAGATTTTAGCTCTGCATTTCATCCTGAAAGTAATGGACAGAGTGAGGCTACAAATAGTACTATTCTTGATTTATTGCGTTGTTATTCATTAGATAATCCTAATAACTGGGATCACAAGTTGCCATTGCTTCAATTTGCTTACAATAACACTGCACACACCACTACTGGTCGTGCACCTTTTGAAATTGTTTTTGGTAAAAAGCTTCCCACTCCCATGTCCCTCACCCAAACCGACATTCCGATGGCTGACTCTATTGCTCAAGATCACGTTTCTATGCTTCATGATGTTCACAAGCCCATTAGGAAAAGTCAAGAGCGCTATACACGTAATATCAATACTAAACGAGTAGCCAAAGAATTCAGGGAAAATGATTTTGTATGGTTGCGAATAATTAAAAGATGTCTCAAAAATATTTTGCAGCATCCTAAAATTAAACTTGCACCACGCTATTATGGACCGTTTCGCATTCTCGAAAAAATTAATGATAATTCATTTCGATTTCCATCCCATTGGACCATTCATAATTCTTTTCATATTAGTTTACTTAAACCATTTAAAGGAACTTTACCACTTGCTCCACTTCTTGATGACCCTCCTTTAATTGAAGAACAATCGAAAATCTTAGTCCCTGAGAAAATCATTGATTATGATGTCACTACTACCACGCACTGGTACTCAATATCATCGATATTTGGTTAAGTACAAAAATCACTCTATTGAAGAATGTCAATGGATACATAAAACACAATTAACACCTCATTATGACCACTTAATTTCTGCATATCATACACAAACACATTAATGTAACAGCTCCATGAACATTTCCATGCATGTATTTTTACATGGCAAATGCCTATTTTCTTTATTCAGTGATGAAACATGTGACTGGCCATCCATGTTTATTATTTTATCAACTGAGGTCAGTTGTTTGTTCAACTGAGGGGCATGTTATACCTTATGGAATATGTTGAACAATGCATTGTTGGATTGAAATATCGAATAGCCAATGCATTGTTGGATTGAAATATCGAATAGCCAATGCATTGTTGGGTTGTAACATGAAATATGTTGGCCAATGCATTGTTGGATTGAAATATCGAATAGCCAATGCATTGTTGGGTTGTAACATGAAATATGTTGGCCAATGCATTGTTGGATTGAAATATCGAATAGCCAATGCATTGTTGGGTTATAACATGAAATATGTTGGCCAATGCATTGTTGGATTGAAATATCGAATAGCCAATGCATTGTTGGATTGTAACATGAAATATGTTGGCCAATGCATTGTTGGATTAAAACAGTAATATGGAATATGTTGAACACTGCATTATAATTGTTAGAGTGTTGAATTATTTTATCAACTGCGGTCAGTTGCTTGTCAACTGAGAGGCATGTTGTATATTATTGAACAGGCATTGTTAAAATGTTAAATTATTAATGTATTAATATGTTTTTGATGTTTTTGCTATAGAAGCTGAAGGTTCGTGAGGAGCGTGCAAGGCGTGAAAGGGCAGACATCAATAATCCGAATAATTATTATTTATTTTGTAAATAAACCTGCGTAGAAGGTTCTATTGTTAGAAAAGTAATGGTTAGAATAATGATCGTTGTAGACCGCAGTTTCTGTTATTAAAAGCAATGGCTTTCTGTAAAAGTTATCAACTTTTAGTTTCACGCCTATTTTTCGAAGCCGCCCTCTTGTAACCACTCTTTTCGACGTAATCAAAATTCCTATAAATACATGCACTCTGTGGACTGTCGAAACAGAGTGCATGGGGGGAGATTGCACCCAATCTGCGTACTTTCTCGTCTCTTGTTGCGTTTATTCTTGGGTGTGTTTTTCTACGTTCGTAACCTCTGTTTGAGCGTGAGCAAGATCCGGACAATATTCCAAGTATCCAAATTTTATTTGCAAGTTGAAAAGAGCACTTTATGGATTGAAGCAAGCTCCAAGAGCATGGAACTATAGACTGGTGAAGTATCTCAATGATCTTGGATATCAAAGTTCAAAAGCAGATCCAAGTCTACTCATCAAAAGAACAGAGGAAGGTATAATCTACATTTGTATTTCTGTAGATGACATTATAATCACAGGTACTTCAGATGAAGGAATCAAGGAGGTAAAGAGATTACTTGAGAAAGAGTTCAAGATCAGTGACCTAGGAAAGTTGTCATACTTTCTTGGAATGGAAGTTACTTATACAGATCATGGCATATATGTATCACAAGAAAGGTATCTTCTGAATTTATTAAAGAAGTTTGATATGGAAAAGTGCAGAGAAAGTTTTCAACTCCACTTGAAGTTAATCACAAGCTCAGTAAATATGATGGTGCAGAATACAAAGATATGAGAAAGTATCAATCTCTTGTGGGTAGTTTGATTTATGCTACACTAACAAAACCTAATCTTAGTTATGCAGTGGGAGTTTTATCACAATTCATGCATTGTCCAAAGGACCCACATTGGATTGTAGGTCAAAGAGTTCTCCGATATATCAAAGGAACTATAAAGGAAGGATTATATTATCCTTTTATATCAGATTTGAAGTTGAGAGCCTATAGTGACTTAGACTGGGCAGGTAACTAGGATGACAGAAGATCAACTCATGGCTACATGATATACATTGGTGATAAGCTTGTAAGTTGGTGTTCAAAGAAACAACATACAGTAGCATTATCATCAACTGAAGCTGAGTACAAAGGACTTGTTGAAGTAGCTAAAGAGGTCATATGGATGCAGACACTATTCAAAATCTTGGGCATTGATCAAGGTATACCTACAATACATGGAGATAATATGAGTTCACTTTATCTTGTAGCAAATCCAGTATTTCGTGCAAGAACAAAACATATAGAGATACATTATCATTTCCTGAGAGAAAAGGTAATGGAGAAAGAAATTGAAGTGGAGTACATTTCTACAAAAGATCAGATAGCATACATAATGACAAAGAGCTTGGATGGTGTGAAGACGAGCAGATTCAAAAGCATGGCAGGAGTAAAAGAAAGAAGATGATATGAAGAAACAGAGAATGTCAATTAGTGATTGAGGGGGAGCTGTTGGAGAAACACTCACTAATTGGACATATATTTGAAGGTCAAAGCTTTAGAAGAAAATCACATGCCTATGTGAAGGGACAAATTCACAAGTCTATTGTATTTGTAAAGTTAGTTCACTTTGGTTCTAGAAGTTTTTGAAAATCACAAGAATGAGAAAATCTATATAAGTTAGTTTGTATCAACTGAAGTGATGAGAGAAGAAGTGTAAGAGAGTGATAGAATGTGAGAAGGAGTTCATTTTGTATGATTGAGTATAGTCGGGCTTCTCTGAGTGAGAAAGCATTTGTAAATTTTCTGAGCTTTTCATAGCTATGAGAAGAAATAGTTAAAGTTTTGTGTATGAGACTCTCTCTATCATCTCCATGCTTGCCTACTGTGTGATGAATTCAAAAGTTCAAGTTTTTCAAGCAACTTGATGCTTGGCATCGAGTTTGTGTTGATAAGTCCATGTTTTATTCTCTGATTGTTATGTACTGCTAAAACTTCTTAAAAACACGAGGGTTGTGGAGCAACTTGATGCCTAGCATCGAGTTTCAGCATAAAGTCGATGCCTGGCATCGACTTCCCACATAAAAGTGGTCTTCTTCATACTTGTGGTTTACGCGCCTATTTCAAGAACAAAAAGTGGCTGAAAAAAGCACAAAGTCGATGCCTGGTATCGTCTTTTGGTTGCAAATCGATGCTAGGCATCGAATTTTCATGTTTAGACAGTGATCTTTACTACAATAGGAAAAATTTCTACTTTTGGAAGTCATATAGGATCATCTTGTGAAGGCTATATCTTGAGTTGTAGATATCCGTTTCTTACAGATAATAGCTTGTTGGAAAGCTCTACCCTTCTACTTCCATGCACTAAAAGATCTTGGAGAAATAATATTTGTGCTAAGAGAAATTAGCAAAATACTGAAGGTACATCATTTCAGTGACTAGAAAGTCTTAAAGAAGTAAAATTCTTGGTTTTGGCTATCATTTCTCAAAGTTTGGAGTGGCAATGAGTTAATGGTGACCATAGAGGTTGTCTAGTATCATATTAATTCATTTCTTGTGATGTTTCACACATCAACACTAGAGTCATGCTTTATTTTCAAGGACAAAGTTCTTTCCCAAGGGGGAAGAATGTAATGAAGTAAGTCTATGATCTAAGGGTCTAGCCAGTTCAGACATATCTAAAATCGGACACTGTTTGGTCACTCATTTATGGCCAAAGATCTCGAGACTAGACTTAAGTATAAGTACATGTGGTCTCTTAAACAAGTGATCCACTTAGCCTAGTGGTTTAGTCTCAAGATTATGAAGGAGGAGGTCTTGGGTTCAACCCCCATGGGGAGCATGGGGAGAGAGTTTTGCCCAAGGAGCTATAGAACCTTCTAATTCAAGTTAAGGTCAGTTAACTTGAGTCCAATGAGACTTAACTCGAGTGGTGTGTATACCAATCACTAGTGGACACTAGTGGAAGTTACTAAAGTAGTGGTCGAGATCACTCCAACCACTAGTAGACTCTAGTGGAAGATATGAAAGGAGCACACGAGATTGCACATGCACTTGTGGAAGCTAGTTACATTTGTGGTCCTTGTTGATTCGAGCAATTATATATATAGGCATAAGGTTGGGAGGAGAATCATCTCTCTAGCACATGGTGGTCGTAATTCTTAGTATCTTGAATTTGGGATCATAGGGAGAGTATTTTGCCCAAGGAGCTCTAGAGCCGTCTAACTCAAGTTAACGTGAGCTAACTTGAGTCCAGTGAGACTTAACTCAAGTTAACGTGAGCTAAATTGAGTCCAGTGAGACTTAACTCAAGTGACGAGTATACCAACCACTACTGAACTCTAGAGTAAGGTACTAAACCAGTGTTGAGATCACTCCAACCACACTAGTAGAATCTAGTGGAAGATATTAAAGGAGTGGAGGAGATTGCACATGCACCTATGGACTCTAGTTACATTTTTGGCTTGCATAAGGGTAAAATCCTCTTGACATGCTCATCATGATCCTCATGTACTAAAGTTATAAAGGAGAGAAATTTTATGTTTAATAGGGATAGTAATGAAGACAACATCGAGTTAGTTCCGTGCTTCAAATTTCTACTCTTGCTATGCCATTTGATCTTGTAGATTCTTTATGCGAGCAGTAAATGG
Source organism: Ceratopteris richardii (assembly GCA_020310875.1). Lineage (NCBI taxonomy): Eukaryota > Viridiplantae > Streptophyta > Polypodiopsida > Polypodiales > Pteridaceae > Ceratopteris > Ceratopteris richardii. The sequence continues at coordinate 67,611,247 of CM035424.1, forward strand.
TCCATGCTTCACAAGCTTTGTGGTATGTTGAATGAGAGTCAAAACACGATCAATAGAATGTGTAACAAGAGCACAAAGTATATTTGAATTTCTATATTTTCAAGCACATAGTATTAACATAAGGAGGAATCATTTGATCGAGGTTCTTTCTTGAGGCATCCCAAGAACAATCTCCAGAAGCTCATAAGAATCATGGATTTAAGTGATTTTAAACTTCCATAAAGTTTAATTTGCACCATGAAGCTTACTTGCTATGAAGGCTAGTCGTCATATTTGCAACATTCAGATGATTGGTATCCTTGCTGCTTTTGTTTGTGCTCCACCTATTCCTATTGACAAACCACCTAATCCTTAGTCATAGATGATTATGCGGTATCCTTGCTGCTTTTGTTTGTGCTCCATCTATTCCTATTGACAAACCACCTAATCCTTAGTCATAGATGATGATGCACTGCTTGAAAACTTCTCTCCTTTGACATTGAAACCTTCTTGTTTCTTCTTTTATGTCACTTAGAGCCTCAAAGCTCTCATACCATGTAAGAAATATGATCATAGTGGAATGAGGCAATAGACACAATTGAGAGAAGCACATATAGGGAGAGACACAAAATGATAGATAGAGAACTCAGTTTCTCAAATTGCCAAGGGCAATGTAGCTACAAAGATAGTGTTTTCCACCCTTATGCTCCCGACATGATGCTTAGATGGAAATCTAGATAGACTCTTGATGAAGGGCTCACTAGCATGCAATGGTGTGTAAAGCTTCAAATAGGCCATGCTTATATAGCTTTTACAATGGGAGTTGGTACAAATAAACATAGTTAGGAGAGAAAAAATATCGGACAAAATATAATATTCAAAAATATTTTCATAGCTAAAAGTCCTATCATTTTGGAACTAAAGACGGGGGGATATGCCCCGCTAGAAGCTAGAAAAATGGGAAACACTTCTCTAAAACTCCCCTCATTAAGGTTTTGGAACTAAAGACGAGTGGGGATAGGCCCCTAATTAAGGTTCTAGTGGGGATAGGCCCCACTAGAACCTAGAAAATGGGAAGTACCCTCTCCACTCCTCTTATAAAGGTTTTATGGGGAAACCACATAGTGCCACAAGGCCTTTATTTTTGCCTTGAATGAAAAAGCAATGACATGCTACATATGAGAGCCAACAAACTCCAAAAAGAAATATCAAGTTTGTGGAATAAAATATGAATTATTTGGATTGATTTGAACGAGATATCAATATGCAAAAACAATTTAACGATTCAAATGGCTTCAAACAGAACCTCAATAGCATAGGCTGCCAGCTCACACAATAGCCTAGGCTATCCATAATCCCGACCTTGTGTGGGTGAAAAAAACTTTTTTTTTCTTGTATCTAACTTAAGAGATCAAATATTAAACATCAAATAACATAAAAAAGAGATGGACCAACAAATGTGGTGTATACCTGGGTTCAAATCCCATGGTCCCATTCACCTGTGGTGTATACGTGGGTTCAAATCCTATGGTCACATTCAGTGGACATGTTCAGCCTTTGAACGTATTCAAATGAATGGTGCCTCTACTTACCAGAAAGACCCATGTGCGTCAACGAAGAAGATAAGCAGAGAGAGAGCGAGTACGGTAACGACCATAGATAGTTTTCCGAGCTGTCTAAGATCTCGGAATGCGACTTGACAGATACAGCGTTGGGTTAGCAACTTAGCACACCTGACTGCATAGCTGTCGTAGAACGAAGATGAATGTAGAATCAATGGCGCCTTGCTTCACGACATATCAAGGGGGAACGTGCCTCGGCAACTCGAGATCAAGTTAGCAGACCCGAGAAGGAAAATTCGTAGTTGAAGTACGGGCCATGGGTCCGATTTCGTCTGAGGAATTTTTACGATGAAACAGATGCAAGGAGAGGACGCTCGATGAGAGACGCCCATCGCGTAGGGGGGAGAGAGAGATGCTTGCAGATTTCGATGGAGGAGGTGTTCGGAGCCTGATTGTCTGAACACATAAGAGGCGGCAGCACTATTATTTCTACTTTTCCAGCCGGAACATAGCCAAAAAAACTTTAAATTCCACCGGGCCTGTGTGAACTGAGCCTGAGTAACAATGGAGTCCGAGAGAACAAATTGATCTATTCGCATGTCGGGAGTTCCAAAGATTATCCCGATGCAGAGAATTCCAGCTTTTGGCAGCTTTTGTTTGCATGAAAGTAGTTGTGGAATCGTCTGCCTCTGAGTGGGGGAGGCCTAGGAGCGATCGTGGATCGCGTCAATGAATGTCGGGACCGCGAGATCGCTTGCAGCAATGCAGCCTGTTGGCAAGCGATGAGCTGTGATGTCAGACGTAGTGCGCATCAGCGGCACTGGAGATGGTACAGAAAAAGCACAGAAAAGCGAGCGTGATGATAGTGGAAGGAGTATGAGGCTTGAGCAATGCTCTCGGAAGTTGTGATTCGTGAATGCTCGGTCTGCACATGTGTGCATATATTATGCAGATGAATGCGGGGCGAGTTTGATTGTCTGTAGTCGGGAGTACAAACATTGGGGGTCCGGGGAGGTGCCATGACCATCGTGCCACTGAGGGGCGACAGTGTAGAGCTCGCACTCATGATGCATGAGTAGCATAGAAGGGTAATGATAGAAAGAAGGTGGTGATACTGTCGACGATTAGGAAGTCGGGGGAGGATTTATACGGCGCGCGCGCGCGCGAGAGAGAGAGAGAGAGATGACTGCGAGACAGTCTATCCATTGCCCGTGGGCGATGCTGTCCATCTTCATTCAAGTGGGTATGCTGCAATATAGCCGAGTTGGCGCCCAATCCTACCTCGCCGCCGGCGACGTTGCCGCTCTCAAAGCTGTGCGAAGTTGGCTTCACGAAGTCGATGACACTCCTGACCTCGGCAGCTTCTTCTCCAGTTGGGTGTTCCACTCCGACCCCTGCAGCTTCGATGGCGTTCTGTGCGACATAGTCGACGGGGATACTCGGGTTGCAGCTCTGAACCTGGGCTTCGCCAGCGGCACCTCCGCTGGCCTTCGAGGACGCCTCCATCCTGCCGTCGGCTCCCTCACAGCGCTTGTGCAACTTTCGCTCGCGCCCGGGAAGGTGGGCGGCGCCGTGCCCTCCTCCCTATCACGCCTCAGCCGCCTCCAAAATCTTGGACTCAGCCACAACTTGCTTAGTGGAAACATTCCGCCCGGCCTGGCTACAATCTCCTCCCTTGTAGCCCTCGACCTTTCCTTCAATCGGCTGTCGGGTAATGTCCCAGCTCAGCTCGCTTCGCTGCCCAGGCTCGCTACCCTACGCCTTGCCCACAACCGCCTCTCCGGAGACCTTCCAGCCACGTTCCACGGATGCGCATCCTTGGACCACATCGACCTTAGCCACAACCTCTTCACCGGGCCCTTGCCGTCATTGCCGCCCTCAGTAACCCATCTTGATATGTCTCGAAACCGCCTTAGCGGTGACTTACATGTCGTGAAATCCCTCGTGAAGCTCTATTACCTCGACCTTAGTCGGAACCAGCTAGCCGGAGCTCTTCCGCCATCACTGCTCTCTGCGCCCCTCACCCTCCTCTCGGTCCACCATAACTTTCTCTCAGGACCTCTGCTGCCGGATGAGCTGGTCATCGTCCCCACTGTCGACCTCAGCTTCAATCAGCTCTCCGGGCCTGTCTCACCCTTCTTCGCTTTCACCCACAATCTCTACTTGAACAACAACCACTTCACGGGGGCCGTTCCACAAGAATTCCTAGATCAGTTGCTTGCCTCCTCCATGCGAACTCTCTACCTGCAGCATAATTTCCTCACAAACTTTCCCCCTCTTCCATATGGATCATCTATTCCACTCACAGCCTCTGTGTGTGTCCAGTATAACTGCATGCAGCTCCCTCCTCTGGACTCTCCATGTCATCACATACGAGCTTCTAGACCATCCACGCAATGCAGAAGCACTTAGCCATCGTTTTGACTCGCAAAAGGGGCAAATAGATTATCAAATTCAGTGCCGGATGAATTAGCAAATATACTAGACGCTGATCATGATTCATAACATATACTGATGACCCTCTTATAATGAGAGGATTCAATGGGCGTCACCTCTCAAACTCTTGTGCAGAAAGGATGGATTGCCGAAGAAGCAGACTTCCTAATTCCATCTCACAATGCATCATGGCTTACAGTATATTCTTTCCATAGCAAGAAAATTAATATCCATAAAACCTATCTATCCATGAACATGTACATGTCTGCTTATCAAGAAAGCATGTGCTAATGGGGCTGCTGCTTGATTTGTATGGTCGTTTGGAAGAAAAAAGAAAAATTAAAATCAGATAAAAGTAAAGCCGCTTTACTGATTATGTTCTTGGAGGAGCGCAAGTGATGGATTACTTTTATGAGAGTTTAGGTTGGGACACCGTCTATACTTTAAGTTCTCTATGGGAGGGTGGCATATCATTCATGAAATCTAGAACCCATTTGTGAGGAGTGGAGAGGAACCCATAAGAGGTGTTGTATCAAGAAATTCTTCTAGTTTTACCTTTGTGACACTTCTCAAGGTTTTTGTGTTTTTGAATGGCTTGTTTGAACATAAAAATTATTTCAAAACACACTATAGTGAAGAACACATGACTAACAAATATGCAAACAAGACTTACGCCATAATCATTAATTCATGAAACAAGGATTTCTATAAAAGAAACGGAAGTTGTGAAACGTATGCATCTTATCCTAACTTCTAATCATGTACTCATAAATCGTTGAAAAGTGTAGTAGGTAAAGGTATGTGCTTACTTTTCATTAGCGTTATATGTAAATCATGCCAAGCTTACCGAACATACTTTCCTTGATCAAATTATTTAATGGCCTTTCATAGAACTCCAATATTTTATTTTGGTGTTAAACCATTTGCTTGAGCTTTTACAATGACTTTTTGCGCATTTGTAGATTTTCCTTGAATGCTTGGCTAGGCTATTTTGTCTATAGCTATTTGTTGATATATTTAAGTATGAACACACTAGGACTGCCAAGGCACTTTTTTCCCTCTTTAGGAGGCTTTTTACCCCCGCTTGTATATACGCATATTGCCCTAACAGGTTACTTATCTTTGTACATTCTACTGGTAATACATTCAGTATTGTGTGTTGTGCTCCAAGCTTCTTCTTCTTCCTTGTACTGTTTGTGTGCTTCTCCAAACCTCGAACTCCAACAATTGGTATTAGAGCCTTGGTGGCCGCTTCATCTAGGGCATCATCGACACTTCTCCGATCATAGTCTCAAATCACATGAAAATTTGGTGAGCATGCTTAAGATGATTAGGAGATCAAAACTACTTCGCTCCGTCATGCCGAAATCGCGATCTGACCTCGTTTCATCCTCCGAACACACTATTGTTGGAGAATTCCTCTCCTACTCGCAGCGGAAAGTGTAGAAGACCTTCTCAGGATCAAGAGTCTTGCCAATAGCAAAACCTTCAAATGAAAACTGGTACCAATTGAAATATCCAATGAACTTGAAACTTTGGTCACTCAAACTAGACACCTAGACCTTTCAAATGAGATATCAAACACTCAATTTGGAGTAGATTTGAGTTGGAAACTATTTGATTCAAAACAGACTACCTGTCCACTCAGTTAGGCTGAAAACTGGACTTCACTAAAACCTGAATAACTCTTAGAGCATAAAAATTTTCATAAAACGGTTATAGACAAAGGAAGTACTCTAGATAATCTTTCCAACGAATGTTTAAACACTGAAATTGGATACATATATTGAGAGATATGACTCTTACAAGTAGACTACCCAAAAATGGGTGTGCGGCTAGACATACTCTATGAGAGTAAACTGAACGAAATGACTCAAAACAATTGAAGTAGCTACAAAGGGGCTTCCACGCCTTCTTCCTCTATTCTTGAGTGTCCTCACTTGCTTCTTTTATAGCCAAGTGACCAAAAACTCTCATGATGAGTTTGAGAGCTCTTCTCCATCATTTCTCCACTACTTTGGATAGCCACTCCTCTTACAGTTCAGTTTTTGGATTTGATTCTCTTTTGAATGATTCTCTTTTGGCCTCCACTACTTGCTGAAGTAAATGCTTCTATTTTTCATTTTTCTTCTACTTGAAGAAAATCCTTTTTGCAAAAATATATACAAGCTTACTTCTTTATTTTTAACACTCCCCCTCAAGCTCACATGTGAGCTTGTACCTTCAACCATATCCTGCAACTTGATGTCGTCCTTGAACCTCTTGAGCTTAGAAGCATCTAGGGACTTTGTAAGCATGTCTGCAACCTGGTCATTAGTTCCAATGAACTTTATATCCACATCCTTGCTCAAAACCTTTTCTCGAACATAATGATAATGCACTTCTATGTGCTTGCTTCGTGCATGAAACATTGGATTGTTTGTCAAGTGAATGCTTGACATGTTATCACCATAAATTGGAATGGTCTCCACCTACACATCAAGATCAGCCAAGAGCTTCTTAATCCACATAGCTTCACAAGTTGCAAAGGCTAAACCTCTATATTCAGCTTCTGTAGATGATAGTGCAACAGTAGGTTGCTTCTTTGAGCTCCATGTGATAGGTTTGCTACCTATCATGAACACATAACCTGAAGTGGATCTTCTGTCTTCCTTCGAACCAGCCCAATCAGCATCACTGAAGCCTTTTACCTGCAATTCTTCATCATATCCATAAAACAGAGCATGATTGACTGTGTGCTTCACATATCTTAGCACTCGTTTGGCTGAATTTAAATGTTCACTTGTTGGAGCTTGCATAAATTGAGAAAGAACTCCAACAATATAACACAAATCTGGTCTTGTGATCGTAGCATAGATCAATGAACCTATAATACTCCTGTATGTAGTTACATCATGTAACTTCTCTCCATCATTTGAGCATAGCTTCACATTTGTGTCCATAGGTTGAGTGAGTGGTTTGCATTCACTCATTCCAAATCTGAAAAGAACATCCAATAGGTACTTTCTTTGCATTAAGTAAATGCCATCTTTCCCATAGACTATCTCAATGCCTAAAAAGTATTTCAGCTCACCAAGATCTGAAATTTTAAACTCCTTACCGAGTTTCCTTTTGATCTCTTGTATTCCTGTAACATTACTTCCTGTTATGATGAGATCATCAACGTATATGCAAATATATGCTTGCCTTCTTCTTTCTTCATGTAGAGAGAGGGATCTGCATTACTTGGACTATACCCACACCTTGTGAGGTACTCGACCAATCTTTGATTCCAAGCACGTGGTGCTTGCTTCAGCCCATACAAAGCTTTCTTCAATCTACAAACAAAATTTGGATGCTTTTTGTCTTCAAATCCAATCGGTTGACTCATGTATACATCTTCTTGAAGTTCACCATTGAGAAAAGCATTTTTTATGTCAAGTTGGTACAATGGCCATCTCCTTGCTGCACTCACTGCAATCAAGGTTCTAATTGTTCCCATCTTTGCAACCGGGCTGAAAGTTTCTTCATAATCGATGCCGTGAGTTTGCTTGAATCCTTTTGCTACTAGTCTAGCTTTATGCCTTGCTAGAGAACCATCAGCATTTCTCTTTATTTTAAACACCCATTTATTTGGAACAATCTTCATACCTTCAGCCTTTGGAACTAGCTCCCATGTGTGATTGTCCTTGAGAGCTTTCATCTCTTCTTGCATAGCTTCTTACCATTCTTTTTGTGTACATGCTTCTTCATATGCATCCAGTTCTTTGTCTTTGACCACCTGTGTCATATATGCAAAATGCTTTGCAATAAAACTATCATAGCTCAGCCTTTCAATTGGATACCTTTCTCTTGAAGACCTCCTTTCATTTCCTTTTGAACATTGCTTCTTCAACCGGTTCAACTTTACCTTCGGTGTGATCACCTCTTCATACTCTTCTTCACTTGCATTTGAATCACTATTTTGGGCAGCACTTTCAGCTTTAGATCTTTCATAAGCTGATGTTGGTGATGAGGAATGACTCCTTAGCCTCCCCTTACATGTTGAGCTTTCTCCAAGTGATGTAGAAGTTTCTGGACCTGATATTTGAGTGCTTGTTTGCTGAAATTCTTCTTGGACAGCACCTCCATCATCTTCGCAATCTTCTTCAAGAATCTTCTCTTTCCCTTTGTCTCCAAACCATGGTCTTAGCTCATCAAATACCACATCTCGTGAGACTCGTAGCTCCTTTGTCACCGGATTGTAGCACCTATATCCCTTTTGCTCTGATGAATATCCAATAAAAATACATTTTTTGAACTTTGCCTCCATCTTTGTCCTTAGTTCTTGAGGGATGTGAATGTAACACACACATCCAAAAACTTTGAGATGTGTAAGGTCAGGCTTCTTACCGGAATAAACCTCCTCGGGAGTTAGATTATGCACTCCAGCCGTTGTGCACTTGTTCATCAAATAAACGGCCGTACTAGTTGCTTCAGCCCAATAGTTTAGTGGCATCTTCATCTCGTTGAGCATGCATCTTGCAACTTCTATGATATGTCGATTTTTCCTTTCAGCTATTCCATTTTGTTGAGGTGTGTACCTACATGTAAATTGTCTCTTGATACCATTTTCATAAAGAAAATCTGAAAATTCTTTGGAGAAATATTCTCCTCCTCCATCGGACCTTAAGGTCTTTATGTAGCATTCTGTTTCCTTTTCTACCTGTGCTTTAAATCTCTTGAACATGGAGAACACATCTGATTTTTGTTTTATGCAAAACATCCATACTTTCCTTGAATGATCATCAATAAAAGTGACAAAAAATCTATTACCAGCCACTGATGGTTGTTGTGATGGTCCCCATACATCTGTGTGTATCAAGTCGAGGACATTCCTTGCCACATAGTTGCTTTTCTTGAATGGTTGTCGAGTTTGCTTTCCTAGTTGGCATGCTTCACAAAACTCATGTAGTCCGGCATCATTGAATCTTGGAAGACCTCTTACCACTTCATGGTTGCTCATGTCCTTGAGCTTGGGAATGTTGATATGTCCAAACCTTTTGTGCCACAAATCAATTTCAGCAATCCTCTTGTTTCCAAACTGAGTATACATCACCTTTCCATGCGGTTGTTGAATGTCCAAAGTGAACATCCTTCCTTCTTTCCTTCCTTGAGCAATGACCTTGAATCCTTCTTTTGGATTCTTTATAAAGCAGCCTTTTTCATTGAAGATAACATGATATCCTTTCTCTACCATTTGTCCTACTGAAATCAAATTCTTTGCAATAGTAGGAACATGAAGAACATCAGCCAATACCTTTCTATCTCCAAGCTTGATATCTCCAACATGCTCAATTGCGTGTTGAGTTTTATCGCCGGTCTCCACACATCCTTTTCCTCTTGGAGCTTGTAGCTTTGTGAATAAATCTCCTTGGCATGTCATATGGTTGCTGCAACCTGAATCTATGAGCCATTTTTGGTCATCACTTCTCGAGTTTTTGTAGTCATGCTTCATGGCAAGCATGGTTTGCTTGTCTCCTTCACTTGATGTACTCGCATAGTTATTTTGGCTCCTTTGGTTGCCTCCATTCAGCCTTCCATTCTTTTGCCAACAATCATTTGCATAATGTCCTAGTTAATTACCACAATGATAACATGTTATACCTTTATGAGAATTGTATGAACCTCGACCTCTTCCTCTATTTCTTCCTCGACCTCTTCCATGTGTGTTGTCATTTGAGTTGTCCTTGTCCTCCGAGTTGTGTTGGCTGAAATTTGTATTGTTGTAGCTTCTTCCTCTTCCTCTCGAGCCTCCTCTTGAGTTCCTTCCTCTACCTCTTCCTGCATATAACATTTGACTATGGCTGTCCTTACCTTTGTTGCCTTCTCTTTGTTGAGCAACCTCTTCAGCCACAAGATTTGGTATAATCTCGTCGAATGTTGGAAGAGGATCTCTATAAAGAATGTTTGTGATGAGGGGCTTCCACTTTTCTTCACTCCTCAAGCCATTGAGGGCTGTTTGGACGATGTCTTCCTCTTCTATCTTGCATCCAACTGATGCTAGCTGATCTCAAAGCTCCTTGATCCTCAATGTATACTCACTAATGCTTTGGTTTGAGCTTTTCTTCATGTTGTTGAGCTTGTTATTGAGTTGCATCCTCCGAGACCTTGTTGAGGTAGCATACACCTTCTCCAATGCTTCCCAAACTTCTTTGGCTGTTTCTAAGCTTTGCACATGACCAATCATAGTGTTAGAAATAACTTGTGAGATGAGGAACATCACCCTTCGATTCCTCTCTTCCCAATCAGCAAATTGTCTCCTTTGTGCCGGAGTAATGTTGGGATCTTCAAGGTCAACCGGTTGTGGATCGTCTCCACTAACTAAACTCCATAAACCTTTACCTTTAAGGTAATTTATCATTCTATACCTCCAAGACTGAAAATTGTCTTTGTCTAACTTCTCAACTTGTTGTCCTAAATCAGCCATTGAAAACTTCCAAGATTGAAGTTTACCTCAAGTATGTTGTGGCGCTCTCTCTTGAATTCGCGAAGCTCCCCCTTGATTTGTAGCTTTCCCTTTGCTTCCGTTCAGTTCCAATGCTTTACCTCTTCAAACTCCAAGGCTCTGATACCAATTGTTGGAGAATTCCTTTCCTACTCGCAGTGGAAAGTGTAGAAGACCTTCTCAAGATCAAGACTCTTGCCAACAGCAGAACCTTCAAATGAAAACTGGTACCAACTGAAATATCCAATGAACTTGAAACTTTGGTCACTCAAACTAGACACCTAGAGCTTTCAAATTAGATATCAAAGACTCAATTTGGAGTAGATTTAATTTGGCAACTATTTGATTCAAAATAGACTACCTGTCCACTCACTTATGCTGAAAACTGGACTTCACTAAAACCTGAATAACTCACACAGCATAAAGAATTTCATAAAACGGTTCTAGACAGAGGAAGTACTCTAGATAGTCTTTCCAACGAATGTTTAAACACTGAAATTGGATACATATATTGAGAGATATGACTCTTACAAGTAGACTACCCAAAAATGGGTGTGCGGCTGGACATACTCTATGCGAGTAAACTAAACGAAATGACTCAAAACAATTGAAGTAGCTACAAGTGGGCTTCCACGCCTTCTTCCTCTATTCTTGAGTGTCCTCCCTTGCTTCTTTTATAGCAAAGTGACCAAAAACTCTCATGATGAGTTTGAGAGCTCTTCTCCATCATTTCTCCACTACTTTGGACAGCCACTCCTCTTACAGTTCAGTTTTTGGATTTGATTCTCTTTTGAATGATTCTCTTTTGGCCTCCACTACTTGCTGAAGTAAATGCTTCTATTTTTCATTTTTGTATTTTTCTTCTACTTGAAGAAAATCCTTTTTGCAAAAATATATACGAGCTTACTTCTTTATTTTTAACAACTATTGCAGTGCTTGTGTAGGCTATTTTGTCTTTTTGTGCCAAAGATATATACATGTTTCGGTTCGCCAGTATAAGCACCTCGAAGTCTGCTATAGGTTTAGTAGAACTTGATAGGGTACTTCTATTCAACTTTTTGATATACAGTCAATGTTTTGCATCAAGGTATTTTAGTCAATGGCCATGGCTAAAAGCAGTGATGTATTCCGTATGTTAGTTGTTGAGGATAAGTTGGATGGTACCAATTACCTATTATGGGCTTATATGATGTGTCATGTATTGGTTGCAAAAGGATTGTGGAATAATGTGTGGGGTGTTGAAAAATGTCCTATTACACGTGTAAACACAGTTGCTAAAGGTGATGCAAATGGCATTGAAGATGACAATATTTTTCATGTTTCTGTTCATGTTGCAGTTCCTCTTGCACATACTGTAGAGCAAATTCGTTGGGATGGCAGAGATGCTCAAGCACATGCATTGATAGCCTTGTCTATCAAATGTGCCATTATTCCTCACATTCGCTCTTGCAGAATAGCTAAGGATGCTTGGCATACACTTACCACTTTATACCAAGCAAGGAATGAGGCTGATGTTGCTTACCTCCGAAAATGGTTGGAGAGTGAGCACATGAATGAAGGTTATTCCTTGGATAGTTTTTTGAAAAAGATCAAAGATTTGAAGAAACAGTTGATTTCTGCTAATGATGTCTTATCTGACAGTTCACTTGTGCAGACTATTTTGAATGGTCTTCCCAATTCATATCAGAGTTTTGCTTCCACTCTTCATTTGATGATGAAAGGCAATCTAAATGCCTTAACATTTGAGGAGTTAGTCTCTATTCTATTGCAAGAAGATCAGCTTAGGTAGAACAGGTCCATTATGCATGTTGCAGACCAAGATTTCCTTGCTAGTCAAAAGGGCAACGGCAAATGAAGCTCTTCTACTAGTAAGCAAAAATCTGCTAATTTTGCACAATCAAAGAAGGATGACAGAGACGAGAAGAAAATAGAAAAGCAGAAATTGTTTTGCAAATACTGTAGACCAAATGATCATATCATAAAGAGCTATCCAAAACTGGCTACTAAAGAGGAAAAGAAAAAAGAGGCAGGAATGGTTGTTGTAGAGGCCTCTACACCAAAAAAGATTTTGCTAATCTAGTGTAGAATGAAGAATGGGCATTTACTACTATTTTCACTTTTTGAACCATTCCTCAACAGTTTATGTCTGCAATGCACTCAGATGTTTGGTACTTTGATAGTGGGGAAACCAAACATATTACATCGTAGCACAGTTTCTTCACTTCAGTCGAGTTGCCCCTACAAGGAATACTATCACATGTGCCAGCAAATCCTCTTATCCTATCATGGGAGTTGGTAAGATCATTCTGACTATTGTTGATGGTAGTTCTTTTACATTGTTGGATGCTTTATTTATGTCAGGCATCAAGAAGAATATGTTATCACTTTCAGCTTTACACAAGATTGGCTTGCTTGTGAAATTTATTGATGACAAATGTACAGTTCATGATCTATCAAATGGCAACATGATTATTGCTTTTGGCATTTTATGTTGTGTGTTGTGTAAGCTCATAGACTATGAAAAATCTGTGAATGATTTAGCATGTGCAGTACATGATTCTCAGGCTATGTTAGATGCAAAGCTTTGGCATGCACGCTTTGTTCATCTGAATTTTGCTAGTTTCCTACGCCTTGAGAAATCTAAAATGGTGTCCTCTCTGCCCAAAATTGAGGCACTTGGTGAACATGTATGTGAAGGCTATATTTTGGGTTCCCAAAAGATGGTTCAGTTTGAGATACTCAAAAATTATAGCTTTTTCACAGCGATGTCTGTGGTCCTATGCAGACATCCTCTTTTGAGAGCTATCTTTACTTACTGACTTTCATCGATGATTTTTCCAAGCATGCATGGGGATATCCATTGAAAGCAAAGTCTGAAGTGTTTATGTGATTCAAACAGTTTTTGGTTTTGGTTGAAAATCTATCAGCATGTAAAATGGGCACCCTTCATTATGATCAAGGGGGGAATATATGTCTTTTGACTTTAATGCATTTGTGGTTGAACATGCGATAAAAGATCAGTGTATAATGTCATATAAACCTCAATAGAATGGAGTTGTTGAATGGAATAACAGGTCACTCATGGAGATGGAAAGGTGTATGGTCAAGAGTCAGGCTTTACCACATAGTTTTTGGCTTGAGGTTGTCACATGTGCAGCATATGTTCTTAACAGATGTCCCAAAAAAGCATTGTAGTCTATCACTCCATGAGGCTTGGCATGGTCACAAACCATATGTTGTTCACCTGCGTGTTTTTAGTTGTCTGGCATATGCATTAGTACATGAACAAGACCGTAGGAAATTGATTGATAAAGCAGTGAAATGTATTTTTATTGGGTACAGTTCTGAAAGCAAAGGCTATCTTTTGTATCATCCATAGACTAAACACATTTTGGGTAGTCGTGATGTTGTTTTTGTGGAAGATGTTATTCAGTCACTACTTTCATGTACTAAGGAGACATCTGTTAGCTCCAAAGATATGTATGATACTTTTCTGCCTCTTTATATAGGTGGACAATCTAGTGCTGGTCCTAATGCGGCAACTTCTCAACCTTTAGCGGTTTCATGTGGTGATGCAGATCATTCCATTTTTTATGCAGATTTGCATGATGCACTTGTTGATGAGGAGGCAAAAACTATGCCAAGCTAAAGCATAAGCCTGATGGAATAGTTGACAAGTATAAGGCTAGGCTTGTTGCAAAGGGTTATGCTCAAGAAAGAGGCATCCATTTTGATGAGACCTTTGCTCCTACTTGCAAAATGGCTACCGTTCATAGCACCTATGCACTTGGAGCTCATCATGGTTGGAATGTACTCAGTTGGACATTAAAACTGCATTTCTAAGTGGTGATTTGATAACATGCTGCTCAATGGTCCTCATGAGAAGCATATTGTTGATTTTAAGGCTGATCTACATGCCTCATTTGAGATGTCAGATTTGGGGCATTTGCATCTTTATTTCGACATCCAATTTATGCAAGTTGATGGTGGAATAGCTCTGTGTCAAATGAAATGTATTGACACATTATTGTAGCATTTTGGCCTTGAAGACTACAAACCTTTTGCCACTCCTATGGAGACAGGTTTACGAGTCCTCATGATGTTGGAGATGCATTTGATGCTATTCTCTATCAGCACGATGTGGTCATGATCCGAAGTCAAGTCTTAGAAATCAAATAGTAGCAATGGCAAAGAAATCGTCAAGCAATGCACGAATGAGATAAATGTCATCAGCTTGATTATATTCTAGGAATGAAGAAAGGTACACAAAGTCCTCTCAATACTGAGGAAGAGCTAGTTGATATTTGAAGGAAAATTTGAAGGAGAATCTCTTTAAAAGCTCTAAATTTTGCATAGAAGGAAGGAGAGTATCATTGATAATGTCATCCTGAATCAAAATGTTGCATATGACAAGAAAAAGGCACAATTCAGCTTCAATTTTGGATAGCATCTGGAAGAATGATTTTCCAAATTGATTTGTCCATTCAATTTCCAAGTCATCATTGGAATTTTCTGAAAGGCCAACATTTTACCGTGCTATTATGTGAGGATTTATGCATGCATTCTCAATGCAATGAGGCAGATTCTTCTATTTTGGGGGCAGCTCTTCATGAAGGGAAATGGAGATGTGTGGAGCTACGGATAGTAGGAGGCTCTGTTGCTGCGTGAGGAAAAAGAAAAGGAAGAGCTCCAGACTTGGCAATTCAACAACACAACCGATACCTTGAGATCCCCAAGAGCAAGAGCAGATAGATAGGGAGAAGCAAGGGGAGTAGTCTGGGTGAGAGAACGTGTGATGATCTATTCCAGATGGGGAGGATCGTAGATCACCAGGGAACTCATGCGACATTCTGTCACTTTCTGAAATGCATTTTTTATTATTGTGAAAAATTCTAAAGACGATATCAAAAAGAGGCAAAGTGTGCGTCCAAGGACAGCTACTGAAGAAAAACATTATGGAGATGGGTGAAGAGGAAGGATTTACCATCACAAAAGTAGGAAACAAAACATCTGGAAGCACAACAAGCAAATTTAGGGAGGAATTTTGGGCTTCTCTATGAATCACGTGGATGTTCAATGCTTAGTAGAAGGAGGTTCTGTGTCAAAAGTAATGTCATAGGGTGTTGTTGTGCATGGAGTTTAAAGAGTGGAAGAATGCAACATATGGTGGAGATTTGCATGTTTTGCTGAAAAGGTGTTCATAATTGCATAGATGGATTGAAACATAAAAGGGTAGAACTGAAGTAAAACCAGGAAGATGTGATGCAATTTTGGACCACCTACATAGCAAGCAATGAAGAAATTAGGACAGTCCCCTTATTTGCAACCTGGCATGCTAATAGACATTGGAAATCTACATTTCACCGATGAAGAACTATGACAGTTCAACTTTAGACTTCAATATGAGGATTTATCCATAAAGCCGAAGACCACAGCTCTTTCCCTCACTAGAGATGATACCAAGGAAGAAAAGATGGTAGTTGACTTGGAAGTTGCAAGTGGAAGGTTGGAGATGTAGGAAATAGCATGGTGGATGACTTACTCTTGAGGGAAGAGAGTCCAGGACCTGCTGAGAGACGAGCATCACATGTCGATGGTGCAGACGATGTTTGAAGAGTACTAAGCTAAATGTTGGATTAGTTGCACTACATGTCAAAAAAAAAAATATTTGAAGGTTATGGGTAACTATTTATTGTTTTTCATGCTTATGATACATGAAATTCTATTCATATGTGAGGCACATCTCAACTATCATGCATTGTAATTTCTTTTGAGTAAGCAGTTTGCCGAATATGCACTATTCTTGTAAATGCGTTTGCTACATATTTCTTATTTCCTATTGAATAATGTGTCTGTGTGTAAAAGCTGCACAAAATCTTCGGAGCAACTTGTTATGATCTTACAGAGGAAAAGAGTTCTCTTTCCTATGTGATTTTATATTCATATTAATGAATGACATAACTATTGTATAGAACAAATGAAAGTTAGATCTGAACTTCTCTTATCTCCAAGCTGAGCAATGAGATGTATAGAAGATTCAAGCAGATCACCAATGAAGAACAAGACTCTATTAACAGTTCGAAAGCCAAAAAGTGACTCACAAGTCCTTCCTGAGGTGGGTTCATATACCTAAGAACCAACCGATCCTAGAAGGTAAAAAAGAATTTGAGAAGCAGTTCGAAGATATGTCTGAGTATGACCAGAGATGTATAATCATGAAAGGATGTTCTTATTCCTACAGGTAATAGATGTTATAACCCGAGAGGAACTAATTTTGTTTCTACAAGACCTAGACTCCGAATTAGGACTCACAGAGGATTGGACACTTGTTCATGATGGTGTAACAAGATGTGTTAGAAAGCAACAAATGTTTGAGAAATTCCAAAATGATTGGAAATTGGATCTTCATGTGGTTATAGCCGATGCACATATTCCATGCATGCCAAACCTTGAGAATAATGTGCAAACTCAAAAACACTTAGAAAGTCCAGTCGAAAAAGAAAGAAGTATAACTAGAAAGCACATATATAATCATATCGAGGTTCGTCAAGAAGCACCAATAATAACAAATGATACAAAACCTAAACCTTTAAGATGTCATGGGACAGTAGATGTCTTTGCAATAAATACATCTTTAACTGTGCCAAAAGTACAACCCTAATGAGGGAAGGAGTAAAGGATATGGAGAAGCTAACCAAATACCAACTAATTCAAAAACAAATCAAATCAAAAATTAAGATACTCAAACAAGAAATCAATATGAAGATTCTTTTGGTCCAACAAACTCCTCACATCTCATAGGAAGTAATTATATAAATATTAAACCAAGATATACAATAATCCAAAAGCCAAAGATTTCTATAATGTCTCAAGATGAACATAAAGAAATTTTCAATAGAAATGACATCAATAGAAAGGATGTCAATAGAAAGGATGTCAAGATCAAGGAGATGTCAATAAGTAGTTCTCTAAAAAGTGATATGCATGCTAAACATGATGAGCGCGATGCTCGTCATGAGGATAACTCAATTACAGATCAAGTTTC
Organism: Ceratopteris richardii; assembly: GCA_020310875.1. Lineage (NCBI taxonomy): Eukaryota > Viridiplantae > Streptophyta > Polypodiopsida > Polypodiales > Pteridaceae > Ceratopteris > Ceratopteris richardii. The sequence continues at coordinate 67,628,735 of CM035424.1, forward strand.
TGATATTCCTCTAAGTGATACTACATTAGATATATGTCATGACATGCAAGACAATGATCCTACTTATATGATAGAGGATAAACCACTAATTGGAGTTCTACAGAGTGATATGTATGTAGATGATGTCACACTCCATGAAGAGGGGTATGAGAACGATCATGAGAAGGATAAAAATAAGTCGTCATTCATACAGTGATATGTATGCCAATAACGATCATGCTGAGTTGAGTTCCTACGAGGATGAGATTCAGCATGAAATGTCAAATGAAACTAGAAATGCATGACAAATCTAATGAAGAATTTGTATTGAGTGAGGACGAGCATGAAAAGATAGAAATTTATGACTCCACTGAAGAGGCTAGATTTAGCCACTATGAATCGAATGAGGAATCAGTTGATTCAATTGTAGCTGTAGAAGGATTCATATGTGAGTATGCACTTGACCAAGAGTCAATGATCGACGAGATGGATGAACAATGCGGTCTAAGCATATCCTCTGAAAAGAATAGGCAAGAGAGAGTTGAAGTAGGTATAGAACACTATAGTGAGCTTTTGAATGAAAAATTTCAATTGACATTAGACCACATCCAAGGCCCTAAAAAGGTTTTTGAGGATTAATATAAAGTCTATAAAGATTCTTACATAAAGGGGGAGTTCAGTGATTCAGACGAGCAAGATTTTCTTAATTTTGATGACATTGAATCACTCCATGAGGAAGGGCGAGTGGATTTGGAAAGTGATGATGATGGAGAGTTCCTGGAAAGGTTGGAGAAAGAAGCACACTTCATAAATTTCGGAACTTAGTTAGAAAGGAATGATTTTACCATGGAGAATAAAGATGACTGTGTTTTGATGTTTGAGCATGATGAACACTTCCGTTTGAAGTGGGATTCAAATGATTCTATTCAAAAACCTCATTTTAACAAAGATGGAAACATGATAGAAGATAATGAAAGGGATAAAATTCCTATAAATGATCTCAAGCATGAAATAAAAGAAAATACATGCTTGCAAGAAAATTTTGATTATGAATCAAACATATGCAAATTTCAAACTTCATATACATGTGTTCCTAACTCTACACATGATGAATTTGAAAGAATCATAAATAAAGATACTTATGCTCAGATAATTGAAACATGGATGTCCAAATTCTCCGAGAGTTACAGAGACCAAACAAGTCGCCAAGAGATAGACAAGCAAATAAGGTGGCTTATATACATAGCCACCATATCTATGAATCTGACTCTGATAGATGCGATTCAAAGATGGCTATTTTTTAAAAATAGTTTTTCTGGAGAAAACCTAGCCATGAGGATATATTGTGAAGGAAGCCCTAGAATATGTAAAGGTAAATTTTGTAAATATAAATATGTAAATGCTTAATGATTATATTTGATTTTTTGAGATGGATAAAGGTAAATATTAAAACAAATAAATAAATAAATATAAGTAAATACATAAATAAATAAATAAAAACATAAATAAATAAATAAACATAAATATAAATAAATTAAATAAATAAATAAAGAAAATAAATACATAAATGTATAAATAAATAGATAAATAAATAAATATATAAACAAAAAAAACAAATACATAATTAAATAAATAAATGCATAAATAAATAAAGCAAGAAAATGTATCTAGTTTTCAAGAAAATGAATTTTTTCAAATAATCTTTTTGAATATGATGCTACTAATGTGTTTTCTGAGTTTATGAGTATAGGTGAAGATTTGGAGCCGATTGTGAATCAGGAATTTGAATGGATTGTAAGAAGAGCAACGGTTTTTGAATCATCTATACATATCGTATTAAAAATAGATATTCGTGAAGTGTTATCGTGGATTGCATGTGTACATATGAATATTTTGATTTGATATTTCTTATCATGTGTTCAGTGTTTGAATGTAGGAGAAGATCGAAGGAAGGCGATGGAAATGGGAGTGAAGTTAAGATCAGAAAGCTTTGTCTTTTTTCTTAGCTCTCCTCTTAACCAAAATCTTTTTTCGCATCCATTTTTTGAGATGCATTGCATGCCAAATATGCATGTAAAAATGTATAGAAAACACTTCTTTTGAATCCCATAGATGCACATTCATTTGCACATGAATGGATTTGTAAATATCATGAATAAGAGTAGGATAGAGCTATGAGTGGAGTTGAGAAAAGAGAGTGATTACCTTTGTGAGCAAAGCTATGAGGAGCAAGCTTCTCTCTAAACCATGACAACTGATTCCATAATTGCACCATGATTGTGAATTAACGCATCTAAAGTAAGCATGCATGAATATTTATGTGCACAAAATTTTGAAGCTCATAGATGCACATCTAATTGCACATAAGCTGATTTAAAGATGCATGATCAAAATTCAATTTGAATATGAGTGGAGAAGTGTGTACCTAAGTCGTAAAGTCTTAGGGACTTGTGCCGATGAGACTAAATCTCAATCACCCCACAAGTGCGTATAGTGGTGGATCGATACACGTTTAATTATCAATCCAAAGAACCACACTAACCAAGTGTATGAAGACGCATGCACACATGATGCAAAGTGAAGTGGCTAAGCTACAATGCATGTGAAAATACTAAACTACCTATCCGACTCACTAAATCTCTGGAAATGCCTGCCACGATACCACTTATAGTAGTAAGCACAAATTTGAATGTTTCTCCTAGCTCGAAACTCGGAATATGGCCGTTAGTGGGTTCTTTTCGAAGCTCTCGATGAGACACATCTATTGGTGGTATTTACACTCAAATCTGACAAACAGTCTTCAAGTTATGTGCGAAACAGTGAATGGTAGGAAACACCTATGGTCATTCCACAACTTGTAATGGTTCACACACACACTACAGTAGTTCAAAAGTGATGGGAAGGGGTAGACAACAATCCCACACACACATTTCAAGCATTGCACACACAAAAAAGATCATGAAGAAGGAGGAATTCAGTAGGAAAGAAGCAAATTCGAATTTCTCCTCTTCTTGTTCACAATGGCAAAAAGTCTTTACAAAGAGTCACAAAGTGACTTATATACCTGTGCCCTAAAAATGGTCCTTTCACACAAGAGATCGGCACTTTATTGACTATTCTCTAATTTCCTACTATTTTACAAGAATTATGTTACAAGGCTTTGGGGCTTATGCATATAGAGGACTCCTCTAGTGCATTTACAAGGCTTCGAGAGAATTTCCTAGGATTTCGGAAGAAGAAATTTTATGCCCATTCATTTGAAAATTTTGGGGCTCCTCTTTTGTGCCTCTTTTCTCCGCAACACTCTCCCCCTCTTTGTCTCTATCGTCCCTTGATAGGCTTTACTTCTGTCTAAAGCTTGTTTGTGGCTCCTTAGTACACGCACCCAGTGGTCGAAGAAGCAATAAGGATTGTCAGACGATTTGTTACTTTATCCGAGCTTAGTCCTTTGCTTCTATAAGCCCCTTGGTATTCCTTATATCATAAATCTGGGTTGTTGTATTAAGTCAGGCTGCCATGCATGCCATCAGTGGCTAAGAATGTAACATTCTTAGTCACCCGCTTCAACTTCTCAGCCTCTCCCCTTTCTAACTTTTGTTCTTCTGATATGTCTTTGTCTTCACACATCTGACCTTGTTGTATTGCCTGGAGCCTATTTACTTTTTCCCGTTGCACACCTTACTTTGCAGGCCTTTGCTCTCTTCTAAGTTAGCATTACGTTTTAAAGGTCATGTTCTTAAATCTTCTTTGTCATCCTTTGGGACGTGATGCATTGCTTAGCATGTTCGTTTCTTTCTACCACACACACCTGGTGGATGAGGAAGTTGTGTGCAACTTCCCTTAAAAGGTCCTGGATGTTGTTCTTTGTTTCCACTCTTCCGGACCTACTTCTTTGGTGTTGTCGCCTGATGCGTGCCCCTACGAGGCTTTGGGCAGAGGGTTGTTCTTTTCTTGATGATCTTTTTCTTCATTGAGCGGTTTTGGTCTTTGATTTTCTTCTTCTTCTCTTTTTGCTTGATTCTCCCTCCACACGAGTAAACATATCCCCAGCAACGACGCCAAAAACGTGTGTACTTAAGTCATAAAGTCTTAGGGACTTGTGCCGACGAGACTAAATCTCAATCACCCCACAAGTGCGTATAGTGGTGGATCGATACACGTTTAATTATCAATCTGAAGAACCACATGAACCAAGTGTATAAACACGCATGCACACATGATGGAAAGTGAAGTGGCTAAGCTACAATGCATGTGAAAAGACTAAACTACTATCCAACTCACTAAATCTTTGGAAATGTCTGCCGCCATATCACTTACAATAGGAAGCACAAATTTGAATGTTTCTCCCATCTTAAAACTTTGAATGTGTTCAATAGTAGGTTCCTTTCAAAGCTCTCGATGAAACGCATCTATTGGTGGTATCTTCACTTGAATCTAACAAATGCTCTTCAAGTTATGTGCAAAACAGTGAATGGAGGGAAACACCTATGCTCATTCCACAACTTGTAATGGTTCACACACACACTACAGTAGTTCAAAAGTGATGGGAAGGGGTAGACAACAGTCCTACACACACATTTTAAGCATTGCACACACACAAAAGATCATGGAGAAGGGGGAATTCAGTAGAAAAGAAGCAAATTCGAATTTCTCTTCTTCTTCTTCACAATGGCAAAAAGTCTTTACAAAGAGTCACAAAGTGACTTATATACCTGTGCCCTAAAAATGATCCTTTCACACAAGAGATTGGAACTAATCTTTAATTTCCTACTATTTTACAAGAATTATGTTACAAGGATTTGGGGCTTATGCATCTAGAGGACTCCTCTAATTTTGGGGCTCCTCTTTTGTGCCTCTTTTCTCCACAACAATCTCCCCCTCTTTGTCTCTATCGTGCCTTGACAGTCTTTGCTTCTATCTGTAGCTTGTTTCTGGCTCCTTAGTACACGCCCCTAATGGTCAAAGAAGCAATAAGGATTGCCAGACAATTTGTTACTTTATCCGAGCTTAGTCCTTTGCTTCTATAAGCCCCTTGGTATTCCTTATATCATAAATCCGAGTTGTTGTATTAAGTCGGGCTGCCATGCATGCCACCAATGGCTAAGAATCTGACATTCTTAGTCACCCGCTTCAACTTCTCAGCCTTTCCCCTTTCTAACTTTCGGTCTTCTGATATGTCTTTGTCTTCACACATCTGACCTTGTTGTATTTCTTGGAGCCTGTTTCTTTTTTCTTGTTGCATACCTTACTTTGCTGGCCTTTGCTCTCTTCTAAGTTAGCATTATGTTTTAAAGGTCCTGTTCTTAAATCTTCTTTGTCATCCTCTCGGACCTGATGCATTGCTTAGCCTGTTCATTTCTTTCTACCACACACACCTAGCGGATGAGGAAGCTGTGTGCAAATTCCCTTAAAAGGGCCTGGATGTTGCTCTTTGTTTCCACTCTTTGAGACCTGGTTCTTTGGTGTTGTCGCTTGATGTGTGCCCCTTCGGGGCTTTGGGCAGAGGGTTGTTCTTTTCTTGATGAGCTTTTTCTTCATTGAGCCATTTTGGTCTTTGATTTTCTTCTTCTTCTCTTTTTGCTTGATTCTCCCTCCACACGTCCCTCCTCCTGAACTTTGTGGTCCCCGATAGGCTTTCTGTGGTGATGTGCATATGTTTGGATGATGTTCTGCTCTCTACGGTTAAGTGAATTTGCTTGACATATCATCAATTCTTTCCATTGAGTGGACTTCACACCGTCATCTGGTGCCTATCTATGATCAGCAAAAAAGCTTAATTCTAGGCCACCAGTCACGCATTTAGGTTAGAAGACATTTTTGCAAAGATTTCTGAGTCCATTTCAAAAAATCCTATAAAGAATGCTTCTTCGAATGTCTACATATATGGACTCGGCAAAAACATAAGTCTGGAATATATGGCCATGAGTGTTAAGCGACTAGGGATAGTAGATAAATCAAAAACTAATGCATCTAATCCCTGGTTAATTCCGATGAAGTTCAAAAAGGTATATTGCACGTGTTGAAATACCTTTATTACGGTAAGTAGCATACTCAAAATTATGTTGGTCATCTTGATGGCTAGATCTAATACTCATCAAGGATCATCTTCGAGGTACCGGGAAAAAAGATGGGTTAACTTGAAGCACATATGGTGTTGATCCCTAGGGTACTCGTAATGTGGGGTTCTTCTCCAAAAGCTTGTGTCTCCATATGGGATCTGCTTTATCAAATTCCTCTTGTGTATAGGTAAATGTCTGCATAGTGAACTCCAAATTATTATCAGGTTCTTTATTGGTGGTCCTCCTGATATACTCGCGTGTTTCTTCTTTGAGTAACCCATAAGGTACATTGAAAGGCTTCATAACCTATTCTTGATTCTTGCTCTCAATCTTTGCTTCTCTCATCACTTTGATTACATGTTCTTCAAACTCTTCCATAAGTTGGGACACCAGTAGTGCCCGCTCATGTCAGCTTAGTTCTACATTAGCCCGATTATGTCTTTCAGTGTGGGTTTCTGTTTCCTCCCTTATCAGTTAATGATGCATGGGGGAGAAAGAGGGTGTACCTCAGTCTCCTTAGTAGCCGCTATGGAGCTTGGAACTACTGGTGTCCCCATGGTTACCTGTTGATCTATTTGAGCTTTTAATTTAGTGATGAGTTCATCTTTTGCTTTGATTTTTGTGGTGGCTTGCGTGATTGTGTCCTTGTTCTTTAGGAGTTCCTCTCCGATGGAAGCAAGTTGATTCGCATCTTCATTGCATTGTACTAGGTATTGATTCTCTGCCGTCTTCCACTTTCTCCTAAGTTCATTGGTGTCGTCCATCTATATCTTTTTTCCCATTCCGCTATAATGGCGTGCTCTTTTTTAGTTGATCTTCATACTTTGCTATTTGATCCTCCAATGTTTTTGTGCTGCTTGCGATCATTTCATGTGCTTCGATGGGTTGGTTACATAATATGGCAGTCATAAGCTTTTTATTTCTATTCCTTCAAGTGTCTGCTTCCTCCATATATACTTTGATTTGACTCTCGAGTAGTTTACTTCGTGCATTCATTTTGACCTTCTCGGCTTCACCAACATTGTACGTTCTTTGCAACTCATTAAGTTGATCTCGAAGTTGTTGGTTCTCCATTGCCAACATGGTGTTTTTGCATTTTGCTTCTTCGGCCTCTGATTCCTTGGCCGAGAGTGCATGTTGAGCTTGAATTAATTTTGCAGATAAGCTTTCACTTATCACCTAGAATTGATTTTTCTCTCTCATGGCCTTATCATAATCTGCATTTGCTTCAAGCATTAAGTGTTGAGTATCCATAGCAGTTTTTATCATTTATTGCACTAGCAGCTTGAGTTGAGCTACATCCACATTCAGCCATGTTTTGGGGATGCTCGGTTCTTCTCTTGTTCGTACATCTTTTCCTTGTTCCACATGTATCGTCTCATTGTGCAATTGTCTTATCTAGAAATGTACGTCTTGCTCTTGCTCTTCATCTTTATTCGTCGTCGCCTTTATGGTACTACCTTGAAAAGTGACGTCCAATGGGGAGGGCTCTGCTACTACCCGAATCGGTGTCAAGGGTTCAGGCTCCTTCACTGGGTCTTCTAGTTTTTCTTCCTTGGGGTTCTTGACTGATGCTCCTCCTTCTAAGTGAATCTCTGTTATTTGAATATTTGTTGCTTCATTCATCTTGAATACATGAATGCCTTTTGTAGATGATTCTTGCCTTGTTGTGCCTTTGATAGTATCATCAGGAATCTAATCTATCTTTGTGCCTTCCAAAGTCATCAGATACTTGATTCCATTCCACCCAGTTACCATCATCTTTTGAATCACTTTTAATATCGACATTCAGCATGGATGTTTCTTGCTCTTCTAGTGTCTCGGATGATGAACTAGAGTTGGTCAACCCCAATTCTTTATATCGATGAACCTTCGTCAGTCGTTTTTGTTGTTCATTGTCTACAATAGTTTGTTGGTAATGATGTCCTTGTACTGGTAGGTTTACTTGACCTTCCATATACTTATGAGTTGCTTCCATTGCCTTTGTTAATTCCTCTTCCGTGATGGGTGGAGTGCCTTCGAGCCTTGTTCTTGAAAGTACATGTGTCCTCTTTGAAGTTGGAACGGCTTCTTTTGCCTGCATCATCTCTCGTAGTATTTTGGTACCTGTCATTCTCAGTTGAGAGCTAGTTTCAGCTTCTTCTACTATTTTTACGCCTATCTTTTTTCTTGGAACTGTGGCAATCTTCACATACTTAGCCATTTCTTCAGATGAGGGCATCTCTTTCAAATGTTCCTGAATTCCTAGAGCATGATAGATCAGTACTGTTAAGGCAATGCTTCCGTTCAAGAACTTCTTATGGTTCCATTGTTTCTTTGCTTCGAAAAGTCATTCTTGAATATATGGCATCATATTCACTTGGTTCCCTATCTGTTTGATGGCATGGACAGCATCTGCACTATGATCTTTTGTGCTGCTTTATATCGGTGCATGTTTGGGAAGCAAAAGTGTTGGTGGATCAATCTGACTTCTTCTTCTATGTGGATACGATTACTGTCGGTGAATATGCATGTTTTAGCACCTCCGCTTTCATCTTTCAAAATTGTGTTCCCATCCTTTTCCCATCTGAAGGCTTCCTTTATCAACTTATGGGTAAATTGAATGATTACCCATTCTCTTGCAACATCTAGAACTCTGGCTTCAAGTACTAATGGTTCATGTAAAGCGGGTTGCAGGGTATTCATCACCTGTGTGCATCGTTGGAAATCATTTTACAGTTCTTTCGACTGAAAAATGTCCTCCTACGGCACCTCCATGTGCCATTTATAATATGGGTAAGTACTCTCTTTCATATACACATCGTCTTAGTTGATTGTCTTTCCCTCTCTTGAATAATTGTCTCCCCATAATAACATAGTCCTTACTCATTTCTTCTAGGGATCGTTTCCTAGATAAACTGGTTATGTCCTCATGCTCCTGTGTCTTTAAGAATTTCACTAATGTCTCACTCTAGTTGGGTGCTATTGTAGAGAAGGGTAATGATATATGGTCATTTGGGGTGGTTTCTTGACGTTCCGTGCAACTACCAACATACTCATGAACATCCTTAGGCCAATAGACTCCTAATCGTTTCAATTCTCTTAGAGTTCCATGAGTTCCCTTGTGCATTCTCCATTTGTTTATGTGCGCTTGTTCAATCGAGTTCTTCTGTTCGTCTTCTTCTACACATCTAGACAATGCACCGTTGGGTTCTTTATGGTACACACTTCCAGCTACAATGTGTAAGTTATGCAATTGCAGAATTTCCTTTCTAATCTCCTCATTACTTGAGTGTCGTGGTCCATGAGTGAGTATTGGAATTAGCTTTTCTGCCCACTTAGGACATACTTCCAATTTGAACAGGTAAGTTTCTGGGAAATCGTCTGGTAGTCCGCTAGGTGGTTCTCCATGTGTTAACCTAGAGAGATGATCAGCTCTCACGTGGTTATTTCCTTTTTTTTTAATCACTTCAAAATCAAACTCCATTAACAGCAAAAACCATCTCACTAGTCTTCCCGTGTTACAAAGCTTATTGACCAAGTACAATAAGCCTTGATGATCTATGAAGAACTTGAACTTGTTGGCTAAAAGGTAGTGTCTGAACTTCTTTACAGCGTACATCATCCCTAAACCTTCTCGCTCTGTAGTTGTATAGTTTCTTTCAGCTTGATTCAGTTGTCTTCTCGCATAGGCAATAGGGTGGTCCAATTTCCCTTCATCTGCAGGTTGAGCTAAAATGCATCCTATTGCGTAGTTGGAAGCATCCACATGAATATGAAAAGGCTTGTTCCAGTTGGGTGTTTTCAAAATAGTTGTTGTGCTAAGTCATTTTTTTAGTTCATTAAATGCTTTCTTGCATTCGTCCATCCATCTGAATTGAGTCAACAATCCATACAACGGCTTGGCAATTATAGCGTGCATGTGAACAAATCAACGATAGTATCCGCAATGACCCATAAACGCTTGCACTTCCTTTGCATTTTTGGTCTTGGGAGTTCTAGAATTACTTTGATCTTGTCTTCACCAGTGGATATTCCATTCCTAGATACAATGTGTCCTAGGATTTTTCCTTGTCTCACCATAAATACGCACTTCTCAGGATTCAAGCACACTCGATATTGCTGACATTTTTCAAATATTCATCGCAACTCCGGAATATGTTCCTGTCTCCGATCTGAGTATGTGCATAAGTCGTCTACGTATACTTCCATGCTCTTCCTTAGGAATTCTTTAAAAACATGACACATCAACCGTTGAGAGGTAGCAGGGGCATCCGTGAGCCCAAAGGGCATCACCCTGAAAGCATAGACTCCCCATTCAGTCGCGAATGCGGTCTTGTGTTGGTCCTCAGTAGCAATAGCTACTTGGTTGTATCCAAAGAATCCATCCAAGAAGCTATAGACTCCCTTACCTGCAACTCTTTCCAAGAGGTGATCAATGATAGGTAATGGGTAGCTATCACAGATTGTAGCTGCATTGACTTTCTTCAGATTAATGCACACTCTCAGTTTTCCATTCTTTTTGGGCACAACTATTAATGGTGACACCCATTCGGTGTGTTCTATCTCGTAAATGAATTTGGCTGCTAATAGTTTGTCTATTTCTTCCTTAATTATTGTTGCATAGACATCATTATAAGTGTAAGGGCATTGCTTTGATGGCTTTGCATCACGTGTCATTGGTATTCGATGAGAAAAAATGGAGGGATCCACACCTTTGAGGTCCTTGTAGGTCCATGCAAACACATCTCGATACTCTCGAATCAGTCTTATCAATTCTTCTTCCTCCTCAGGTGACACATCTTTTCCTATGTATGTGCATCTTTCTTCTCCATTTTCTACAGTCACTATGACTTTCTTCATTTGTTCCTTGTTGTCATATGCTTCTCCTTCTCTAGCTTCTCTCTTAGTCATCTGAATGGCTATTTTCCTTTCCTCTACTTCGTATCTTTTGAAGTGTTATGGGACTTCAAACAGATCCGGGATTGGTTCGGTCTTATCCATGGTTTTCTCATGGTTTAGTACTTTTTGAGCTGCTTCTATTGCTAACACTTTGGTTGTTCCATCCTTGTCCTCGGCTTGGATGGCTTCTAAGTATCATTCCTCTAAATCAAACTCCGATTCCATCTCTATGCTCTCGTATTCTTCCTTCCATTCCTTTTCTAATACCTCACCTGCTTCTACCTCCTGAAGGACTACCATGTGAAAGCTTACGTCATGACCTTCTTCGTCCACACATTCATTCATGGTCAATACTTGTTCGTTTACACATACATCCAAGGTGGCTAGAATCTCCATCCAATCATGTGGTTCGAATGCTTCATCAGGAAAACCTTGAGGCATATACATTGGGTCCTCTATGGGTCGATAATTTTGATGCCTATGGGCCATAACTTAATTTTTTTATCTTCTCTCTTTGCTTCCTTACATATCCATAATTGTGCATCTTCGTGCATCCATGATTGGTCACTTGAACCGGAACTATCGATAGACAAATCATCCTCTTCCTTGTGTATGGGCTTCCATTGTAGTGGGGTTACATCCCTATATGCAAACATATGCAAATTCATCTTGGTAGTAGTTCCTTGGTGTTGTAGGTATAACGATTCTCTTCCCCAATCTTGTACTACCCTGAGTTGTCTCATGAAAGGTCGTCCTAATATCCTTTCATAATTATTTGCCTTTCCAAATTGACATATAGCTAATGTGTGTTCAAACTCCACTCCGCAGGTGGTTAACTTAATCTTTTCCAATATTCCCAGGGGTCTCTCTACATGACCATCTACTAATTGAAGCTTCATACGAGTTGGTCGCAGGGCTGGCTTTCCCCATTTCTCCCAAATATCTTTGTGGTGGTGCCCACTCTTGCTCCTGTATCTAGTATGGCCTTGGTCATGTGTCCATTCTAAGTGACAGGTAAACATTTGTTGCCCTCATCTCCTTCACTAAATTCTCCCACTTTATCCATAGGAATTTGTATAGTAGAAGGGGCTTCTGTTTCTTTACTTTCCTTCTTGTTCTTCTCACGCTCTAACTTTAACTGACCTGCTAATTGTTTCCATATTTGGGGTTTGACCCGTAGTAATTCTTCCACAGTCAACCGACATTGTACCTTGGTCTTCTTAAGCTCAGCTAGATTGTGAGAGGTCTTGTCTGAAGACTCCTTTTCCTTTCCTCGTATTGTGGGAGCACGGAAGTTTATGGATTCCTTCTCATATTCTCCCATGTAGTTTGGTAGGGTAGAAATGTTGTGTACCTCCTCCCTATTTCAGTCTAGCATGGAAACTTCTTCATATATTTCTTCTAAATTTGGCATTGGTTGATCGTCTTCCACATCTAATTCCTCAAAAGGAGGTCTTGCATTTCCATTCTTTTTCCATTGGTCTTCTCACATCCTAGTCCACAACTCTCTTGGCCAATCAGCTTCTAAGTCATGGACTATGGATATTGATTTGTCCTGGGTATTCAGTAGTTCTTTCTTATTATCCTTCTCTTTTGGTTTCTGGTCATTTTCTTTAAAACAATCATTATATTGATTTTCAGGTATTCTTGTTTTTGGGAGGACAGGGATAGTCTTTTCTAGAGTGGCCTGAGCTACCTCTATGAGTTTTCTACATATCGCAAGTCTCTCCTTTTCTAACTCCCCTTGTGGATAGAGTTTCTCATGATGTTCTATGTTTGTTCCATTCGTGATTCTGGCTTGGTAAGCTTTCAACCACATATTCAAATCTTCCAGTCTTGGATCGGCTAAGATTGATCTTAGCTCGTTTGGTTCTAATGTCTGTGGTGTAATGGGGGTTTCTTCTCGAATTTCAGGTTACTTAGGTTTCTTACCGTCTCTTGTGCCCTTCTTGTCTTCCTTACTTTTGTTTTTCATCCATTTGTCTTTGAGCCTTTCCCTTCTATCCTTCCACTTTTGGTTTTTCTTTGTTTGGATACTCACGTGGATCTTCCGAGTCTTCCACTACCTGAACTCTGGGCTCTAGGGTTTTACTCTTTTCCAGCTCTGAGCCTACTTGTTTTCTCTCTTGTCCTTTAGCTTGCGCTCGTGTGATAGCTTTTAATGGTATTTTGTACTCTTTGTCACTACCTGACGATTCAATTACTTCAATCATGTTGATTTGTGCAGTGTCATGAATCTTATTGGGATTCTTTGGATAGTCTCTAAATAGATATTCCTTTCCACATTCATCGCAATACCCTTCCCAAGTCCTGGGGGTGGTGGGTTTTATGGCCGAGTTCATTCTCTTATGAAGTGGTCTCCTCCACATCTATAGCAAGGTCCCTTTGGCATAGGTAGTCTAATGGGTGGTCTCATGGGTGATGGTGCTTTGGATGCGGTGTACATTAGGGTTGCCCACTCTGATCCACCCTCATAACCATAGTATTGTGGATCATAAATTTGGTCATATTCCAGCACACTGGTGTCATAGGGATAGTATTCTCCTTGGGTTAGCTCGTATCCTGGATTCATTGATTCTATGCTAGCTAATGGTGATGCTGGTACTATGGCTCTTTCCATATTTTCCTCTGGTTGTGCATATTTAATCGGCACTACGTTCTGTGGAAGGGGTGGTTGCTGTCCTAATACTAGCTAAGGTTGTCCATATTGCCCTTGCTCGTATGGCCTAGGCACTCCTTGTGGTCCTGGATAGGGATTGTATCTTGGAATCTCCCTTCATGGCTCTCTAGGAGGGTATCCATATGGCCTATGCTGAGGTTGATTTAAAGGTCATGACTGCCTATTGAATGGGCAATTCTCAGTGGTATGATTAGTGTATTTTTGTTCTATATGGCAATACAGGGCGGTTCCTTGATGTGGCTTCCTATTATAAGGATAAGCTTGAGACATACATGTTCCTCCTCTTACACACATGTGAGTTGGATGGTCTCCTTTGCATAAGCGTCATCTTCACAACATGGGTATTCTCATTGATGGACGCTAGTAGTTCCGCTGTCCGTGAACTCCTAACTTCATGGCTACCAGTTCCGCTAACTCCTCTAAATTATTGGAGTTAGATGCCACTGTACTTCTAGTGTCTTCTGATTTTGTAGGGCTTGGTGTACTTTTGAGATCGTCAGCTAGGTTTTCCTCTAGGTCAATACACTCTTGAAGACACTCACTCAACGTCTGAAGTCATTTCACGTAGACGAGGGTTCTCAATGTCCCATTTGTCAGCCCGTCTAAGAATAGTGATATCATTTTTTGTTGAGTGGGTCTTTCTGTTGTTGGACATCTATCAACATATCGATTGAACCTCCGGGCAGCTATTTTCATCGTTTCATTTGGATTTTGTTTGAAGCTATGGATTAAGGATGAAGAGTTAAGTTTTATCCCTCTCTTTGTGAATTCTCCAATGAATTCCTGAAAAAATTGCTCAATATTACCAAATTGATTGGGATCCAATGGTTGGAACCAAGTCAAAGCCGTCCCTGTAAGAGTAAGTCCAAAGGACTCATACTGCACAAAGAAATCATCCACTTGCTCTACCCGTAGAGCTTGTTTAAAATCAGTTATGTGATCGTAAGGTTCTCCCATTCTGTCATAATGCTTTCTCATACACTTAGCCACTTGTATTGGTCTTAATCTTCTTATGGGCTATGGTGGTCTAGCTATTACAAGAATTGCTAGTCTAATTGGAGGCATTCCAAGATGCACTCCTAGTGGTGGTCTTGGCCTCACTGGTGGCCGATGTTGATTGCCTAATCCAGGGTGGGTTTGATTGTGTGATTGCAGCCCTAGCATTGTGAATTGCACATGGGTTTGGTTAGGAATACTTCGTTGAATCATCCTTCTCGACATTGTATTCTCTAGCTCTTGATGCGTCCCAAAGGGATTATGGGAGGTAGTTGTCTACTCTCGCAAAGGGAATACAGGCAACCCTATATACTTCAATTGAGTCCTATCAACTGCATCTATTGGCCAATACCTTCTTTGGTTCTTGTCTAGGTATGTGACTCTAGACTCCTCTTCAGGATCTTTTAACTCAGAGAAAGTCATTGGGCTTTCTTCCTATCCACGTGTGGGTGAATTGATTTGTAACAATAAGTCTGATCCATGGATCAAGTAGACCTCTAATAGGTAATCATCTTGAGGTATCAAATTCCCTCTCAAGACTTGATTTGCCACTGATTTGCCTCTTGGTGTAGTTATTATCTCTTCAGGGTCCATTCTTCCCGAGTTTCCTTGCCCTTCCAATCCTCCTCTCTCGTTGATCCGATCTGGGTGTTTCGTTACCACGTAGATGTGACCTAACTTGTCCATGTACACTCCTCCTTCATACTTGACTACAGGTCTGGGCACTATTGCTGATTCAGTGGAGTTCACCATCCTTGCTAGAGACCTATTTAAACCATCCAGGTAGATAGGGATCTCTTGGGGATTAGTGGACACATATTGCAAAGAGGTGCGGTATTCCCCCTCTACTGTTGACATGAAGTTCTCCCTAGGGATAGAACCTTGCATGTCTTCTGAGGCCATAGGTATCTCCTCCTCTGAGTCACTAGTGGTGTCAGTATAGATAGAGTGATGACTTGCTTGGGTTTCACTTCCTACCAATGAAATGACACTCCTCGGCGTACTTAGCACACACCCTGATCTCAAGTTCATCGACACTTTTAGGCTTGTGATGGCTTCCTACTTCCCCAAAATTGGCTCCTCAATTACCTCTTATTTTGCCCTCAAATGGCTTGATAGGTTCTGGACGATACCACTTTGGGCGATACCACTCAGACAATATGATACTGGTCTTAGCACGATATGATACCAAAAACTTCAAGTGATACGATACCGACTATAGCACGATACGATATTTTTGAATGTGAGGATACGATACTATATTAGTGGATGATAGGATACTGGAGTAATAGGTGATACAATACCAGATTCCTCGCGATATGATACCAAAACTTTGCACGATACGATATGTGTCCACAGCACGATACGATACCAACAAGTCACACAATACGATATGAGATGGGTCGGACAATACAATACCAAATTTCCCACGATACGATACTAGTGCAAGTGACGATACGATACCGAATCCCTCATGATACGATACTGGAATATCAAACGATACAATACCAAATTGGTCCGGCAATATGATACCACTTCTCGGACAATACGATACTAAGTTGGTGATACGATACCACAATGTGCACAATACTATACCGCTCGATCAACGATACGATACCATGATCGGGACGATACGATATAGAGTGGACTACGATACAATACCCACCGATTGATCGCGATCGTGATACTAACTTTCGATACGATACCAAAATGGTATCGTGATACCTCACGTGGTATGCATCGATACGATACCAGGCGAGTATCACGATACTAGGGAATTTTGGTATTGTGATACCAAAACTCAATCGACAGTGATACTTCAGCCAAAATCGCTCTAAAGTCAAAAGTTTTTTATGCAAATATGTTTAGTTCTCACCCCTCCTCACTCTTGACCCTCTGTCTCTCTCACAAACTCTCCAAAACCTCTCTATTCTACCCCGTGATACCAGAAACGATTAAAATCACGTGTGGTGATGTTTCTAAATTGATTTTGATATCAAGAAATTGTGTGGCTTACCTTCAAGTATGCCCCAAACCAATTTTATGCTTCCAAATCCTCTCTTTAGCTCACTTTGCATGATACCAAGCTGACAATACTGATCGCTGTTTGCACACGATACTATTTCCTGCACTAGTGCCAAATGAACTAATTTTTTTGGTTTTTATACCTTTGTGATGCTTGAGACCTACTCTACACTAATTTTGGAAAATTTTTTGGGATTTTTCTTGATGTTTCCAACTTCCTCCTACTCCCCTCCTCTCTCTAACCTAACCCTAACTCTTCCCTCTCTTCCTCACTCCTAACCCTAAACCTAAATACTCATTACACACACCTTAAGGATGTGAAGTAACAAGTTGCTGAAGTGTCTGACTACTTGCCACTGAATGAATTCACCTCTACAAGTATGATTCCTTCACTCTAGAGCTATAACCATCACGAAGGCACCTTGGTTAAGTTTGTTCCCCAGCAACGGTGCCAAAAACGTTTGTACCTAAGTCGTAAAGTCTTAAGGACTTGTGCCGGACAGACTAAATCTCAATCACCCCACAAGTGCATATAGTGGTGGATCGATACACGCTTAATTATCAATCCAAAGAACCACACGAACCAAGTGTATGAAGACACGTGCACACATGATGGAAAGTGAAGTGGCTAAGCTTATTGATATATTTAGGTAGTGATGTGTGTGAACACTCTAGGACCGCCGGGGCACTTTTTTCCCTCTTTAGGAGGTTTCTTCCCCCGGCTTGTATATACGCCTATTGCCCTAATGCGCTACTAATCTTTGTACATTCTCTAGTAATACATTCAGTCTTGTGTGTTGTGCTCCAAGCTTCTTCTTTTTCCTTGTGCTGTTCGCGTGCTTCCGCAGACGTCTAACTCCAACAATTGGTATCAGAGCAGGTCGTCGCTTCTTCTAGGGCGCCGTCGACACTCCTCCGTTTGCAGTCTCAGATTCGCACGAAATTTGGTGAGCATACTCAGGGTGTTTCCGAGATCAAAACTGCTTCGCTCTGTGGTGCCGAAATCACGATATGAGCTCGTTTCGGCCTCCGAACGCACTATCGCAACGCTTGTGCAGGCTATTTTGTCCTTTTGTGCCAAAGGTATATACTAGTTTCTGTTCGCCAATTTAAGCGTCTCAAAGTCTGCTACAGGTCTAGCAGAACTCGTCTGGGCAGAAAGCAACTTTTTGAGATACAGTCAATTTTCTGCATCAAGGTATTTTAGTCACCGGCCATGGCTGAAAGCAGTGATGTATTCCGTATGTTGGCTGTTGAGGATAAGTTGGATGGTACCAACTACCCATTATGGCCTTATATGATGCGACATGTATTGGTTGCAAAAGGACTGTGGAACATTGTGCAGGGTGTTGAAAGACGTCCTGTTACACCTGCGACTACAGGTACTACAAATACAGGTGCTGGAGGTGCTGGAGCTGATGAAGATGGTGTCGAAGATGATATTGTGCAGATTCCTGTTCGTGCTGTTGTTTCTGTTGCACCTACTGCAGAGCAGATTTGTTGGGATGGCAGAGATGCCCAGGCACATGCATTGATAGCTTTGTCTGTCAAACGTGCCATTATTCCTCACATACGCTCTTGCAGAATAGCTAGGGATGCTTGGGATACACTTACCACATTGTACCAAGCTAGGAATGAGGCTCGTGTTGCTTATCTCCGAAAACAGTTGGAGAGTGAGCACATGAATGAAGGTGATTCTATGGACAGTTTCCTAACGAAGATCAAAGATTTGAAGGAACAGTTGATTTCTGCTGATGAGGTTATACCAGATAGCTCACTTGTGCAGACCGTTTTGAATGGTCTTCCTGACTCATATCAGAGTTTTGCTTCTACTCTTCGGTTGATGATGAAAGGCAATCCGAATGCCTTATCATTTGAGGAGTTAGTCTCTGTTCTGTTGCAGGAAGATCAATCCAGGCAGAACAGGTCCATTATGCGAGTTGCAGATCAAGCTTTCCTGGCTAGTCAGAAGGGCAAAGGAAAATGGAGCTCTTCTACTAGTAAGCAGAAATCTGCAAATGCTGCACATTCAAAGAACCAAGACAAAGATGAGAAAAAATCAGAAAAGCAGAAATTGTTTTGTAAGTACTGTAAAGGCAATGATCATATCATAAAGAACTGTCCAAAACTGGTTGCTAAAGAGGCAAAGAAGAAAGAGGCTGGAATGGTTGTTGCAGAGGCCTCTACACCAAAAACAGAGTCTACAAATCTTATGCAGGAAGAAGAATGGGCGTTTACTACTGTCTGCAGTTTTGACCCATCTTCTCATGATCAGTGCATGTCTGCAATAGACTTAGATGTTTGGTACTTTGACAGTGGGGCGACCAAACATATTAGCTCGCATCGTAGTTTCTTCTCTTCACTCGAGCCTGCCCCTACAGGGAATACTGTCACATGCGCCAATAACTCCTCTTATCCTGTTATGGGAGTTGGTAAGATCATTCTGACTACTGCTTATGGTAGTTCTTTCACTTTGTCAGATGCTTTATTTGTGCCAGGGATCAAAAAGAATCTGTTATCAGTTTCTGCATTAGCCAAGATTGGCTTGGTTGTGAAATTCGTTGATGACAGGTGTACAGTCCATGATCTCTCAAATGGCGATGTGATTATTGCTTCTGGCATTTTATGTCGTGGGCTGTATAAGCTCATAGACTATGAAAGATCTGTAAATGATTTGGCATGTGCAGCTCATGATTCTCAGGCTATGTCAGATGCAAAGCTTTGGCATGCACGCTTTGGTCATCTGAATTTTGCTAGTTTGTCACACCTGTAGAAATCTGAAATGGTGTCCTCTTTGCCCAAACTTGAGGCACCTGGAAAACATGTTTGTGAAGGCTGTATTTTGGGCAAAATGCAGCGTTCTTCCTTTCCAAAAGATGGTTCAGTTCGGGCTACGCAGAAATTGTAGCTCGTACATAGTGATGTCTGTGGTCCTATGCAGACACCCTCTTTTGGAAATTACCTTTACTTCGTGACTTTCATTGATGATTTTTCCAAGCATGCATGGGTATATCCACTCAAGCAAAGTCTGAAGTGTTCATGTGCTTCAAACAGTTTTTGGTTTTGGCTAAAAATCTGTCAGCATGTAAAATGGGCACCCTCCGTTCTGATCGAGGGAGGGAATATATGTCTTCAGATTTTAATGCATTTTTGGCTGAACGTGGGATAAAACACCAGTGTACAGTGCTGTATACACCTCAACAAAATGGAGTTGCTGAATGGAAGAACAGGTCTCTCATGGAGATGGCGAGGTGTATGGTCAAGAGTCAGGCTTTACCTCATTGTTTCTGGCTTGAGGCTGTCATGTGTGCAGCATATGTACTGAACAGGTGTCCCACTAAAGCGTTGCAGTCTATCACTCCATATGAGGCCTGGCATGACCGCAAGCCATCTGTTGCTCATCTGCGTGTTTTTGGTTGTTTGGCATATGCATTAGTGCTTGAACAATATCGTAGAAAATTGGATGATAAGGCAGTAAAATGTATTTTTGTTGGGTACAGTTCTGAAAGTAAAGGCTATCATCTGTATCATCCACATACTAAACGCATTCTGGTTAGCCGTGATGTTGTCTTTGTGGAAGATGCTATTCAGCCATTGCTTTCATGTACTAAGGAGACATTTGTTAGCTCCAAAGACATGTATGATACTTTGATGCCTCTTTTTACAGGTGGACAGTCTAGTGCTGGTCCTAATGAGGCAACTTCTCAGCCTTTGCAGGTTTCATATGATGATGCAGATCATTCCATTTCTGATGCAGATTTACATGATGCACTTGCTGATGAGAGAGCTGATATTGAGCAAGCAAAAACTATGCCAAAATGGCTGGTGCAGACTTTGCGTGACAGCAAATTAGATGCACCTTTGTCATATCGTACTCATTCAGGCTCTCATAGTGCCTCCTTTGCATCAGATTGCTATGCTATGGCTGCATCTAATCTCTGTGATGAGAATGAGCATGTTTCTTTTGATGAAGCACAGAATTCAGAAAATTGGATGGCTGTTATGCAATCTGAATATGATGCTATAATGAAGAATGGTACATGGTCTTTATGTGACTTGCCTCCTGGCAAGAAGGCCATTGGCACTAAGTGGGTATACAAGCTGAAGCGTAAACCTGATGGTACAGTTGACAGGTATAAGGCTAGGCTTGTTGCAAAGGGTTATGCGCAGGAAAGAGGCATTGATTTTGATGAGACCTTTGCACCTACATGCCGTATGACTACTGTTCGGAGCATTTGTGCACTTGCAGCCCATCATGGTTGGAATGTACATCAGTTGGACATTAAAACAGCATTTCTGAATGGTGACTTGCATGAAGAAGTGTATGTTTTTCAGCCCCGTGGCTTTGTGCAGAAATGGCATGAAAACCAGGTGTGCAGGTTAAAGAAGGCGTTATATGGTTTAAAGCAAGCACCACGTGCTTGATATGAGAAGATACATGCCTATCTGATTGCACATGGTTTTGAGAACAGTCCAACTGAAAGCACCTTATATGTTAAGCGTGTTAATGATGTGCTTCTGATCATTGTTGTCTATGTAGACGACATGCTGCTCACTGGTCTTGTTGAGAAGCATATTGCTGATTTCAAGGCTGATTTGCATGCCTCATTTGAGATGTCTGATTTGGGGCATTTGCATCACTATTTGGGCATCCAGTTTATGCAAGTTGATGGTGGAATGGCTTTGTGTCAAACGAAATATATTGACACATTATTGCAGCGTTTTGGCCTTGAAGACTATAAGCCTATTGCCACTCGTATGGAGATAGGTTTACGATTGAGTCTTCATGATGCTAGAGATGCATTTGATGTTGTTCTCTATTAGCAGGCTATTGGATGCTTGATTTACTTATGCATTACTCAGCCAGATATTCAGTTTGCTGTCTCATAGATGAGCAGGTTTATGCATTGCCCAGGAGTCACGCATTGGAAGGCGGTTAAGCGCATCTTTCGCTACTTGAGTGGTACTCGGCTACTTGGGTTGTTTTATCCCAAGGGGGGATCACTACCGCCAGATTTGCATGCTTTTTCTGACTCAGATTGGGCTAGTTGCTATGACACTCGTGTGTCCACCAGTGACTTTTGCTTCATGCTTGGTAGCTCATGTATATCTTGGTTGAGCAAGAAGCAGCCTACTGTGGCCACTTCTAGTTGTGAGGCTGAGTATAGGGCAGCTTTCACAGCGACTGTTGAGTGTGTGTGGCTCAGACGCCTTATGGCTGATTTGGGTGTTGGCCAGTCTTCTGCCACCACCATCTTCACTGACAGTCAGAGCGCATTGGCAGTTGCGAGGAACCCTGTGTTCCATGCTCGCACTAAGCACATTGAGGTGCATTATCACTATGTCAGGGAGAGGTTCTCTGTTGGGGAGATCAGCTTGGCATATGTGCCCACGCAGGAGAACATTGCAGACCTTTTCGCGAAGGCTCTGCCTAGGGAGAAGTTTGAAGCTTTCCGCAAAGCTTTGGGCTTACTTCCTTTTGTGGAGTGGTTTCCACATAGCTTGGCACTTCCTTATACATGAGTGCCAGCTCCTTGTTCACCGCATTACTCCCAGGGGGGATTTGTTGATATATTTAGGTAGTGATGTGTGTGAACACTCTAGGACTTCCGGGGCACTTTTTTCCCTCTTTAGGAGGTTTTTTCCCCCGGCTCGTATATACGCCTATTGCCCTAATGGGCTACTAATCTTTGTACAATCTCTAGTAATACATTCAGTCTTGTGTGTTGTGCTCCAAGCTTCTTCTTCTTCCTTGTGCTGTTCGCGTGCTTCCGCAGACGTCTAACTCCAACAAAGCTACAATGCATATGAAAAGACTAAACTACCTATCCAACTCACTAAATCTCTGGAAATGACTGCCGTGATGCCACTTACAACAGTAAGAAAAAATTTGAATGTTTCTCCCAGCTCGGAACTCCGAATATGGCCAATAGAGGGTTCTTTCAAAGCTCTTGAAAAGACGCATCTACTAGTTGTATCTTCACTCAAATCTGACAAACGCTCTTCAAGTTATGTGCAAAACAGTGAATGGCAGGAAACACCTACGCTCATTCCACAACTTGTAACGGTTCACACACACACTACAGTAGTTCAAAAGTGATGGGAAGGGGTAGACAAAAGTCCTACACAAACATTTTAAGCGTTGCACACACACAAAAGATCATGAAGAAGGAGGAATTCAGCAGGAAAGAAGCAAATTCGAATTTCTCTTCTTCTTCTTCACAATGGCAAAAAAACTCTACAAAGAGTCACAAAGTGACTTATATACCTGTGCCCTAAAAATGGTCCTTTCACACAAGAGACCGGCACTTTATTGACTAATCTCTAATTTCCTACTATTTTACAAGAATTATGTTACAAGGATTTCGGGCTTATGCATCTAGAGGACTCCTCTAGTGCATTTACAAGGCTTCGAGAGAATTTCCTAGGATTTTGAAAGAAGAAATTTTATGCCTATTGATTTGAATATGTTGGGGCTCCTCTTTTGTGCCTCTTTTCTCTGCAACAAAAAGCCTCATCATCGAATGCCAATTACCCTTTTTTACTGCACCATTATGTTTTTGATGCACCTAGAGTATGCATGTATAGGGCCCACTACATGGCCGTGCATAGACACAATGACTTTGTATGCCCATGCACTTGAATCTTCTCATTTTCTTTGAATTTTCAAAATGACTTGCAGATACAAAGGTTGATAGTGGTGTGTCTGGAGGCCACACAGGTTTGGAAGGGGTTGACGTCAAGTCTTAGAAATCGAATAGTGGCAATGGTAAAGAAATCGGCAAGCAATGCATGAATGAGATAAATATCATCAGCTTGATTATATTTTAGGCATGAAGAAAGGTACACAAAGTCGTCTTCGTACTGAGGAAGAGCTAGTATATATTGGAGGGCTACAGAGAGTCCACATTACTCACATGCCAGGAGGCTCCAGCTCAGACAACGAAGATCAAACATTTACACAGATACATGATTGAGTTTCAGAATGGCAGCTGTAGGAAAGAGTGCATAAGGATCTCTTTTTCTTGAATGAGGATTTTAAGGAGAAGCTCCTTAAAAGCTCTAAATTCTGCATAGAAGGAAGGAGAGTATCATTGATAACGTCATCCTGAATCAGAATGCTGCATATGAAAAGAAAAAGGTACAATTTAACTTCAGTTTTGGATAGCATCTAGAAGAATGATTTTCCAAATTAATTCGTCCATTCAGTTTCCAAGTCATCATTGGAATTTTCTGAAAGGCCAACATTTTACCGTGCTATTATGTGAGGATTTATGCATGCATTTTTAATGCAATGAGGCAAATTCTTCTATTTTGGGTGCAGCTCTTCGTGAAGGGAAATGGAGATGCGTGGAGCTATGGACAGAAAAAGACAAAGGAACGATGGTTTGGGAGGGAGTTCTCTCACCTAGACAGGGGCTTCACTCACAGGAAAAGGGAGAGCTCCAATCGTTCAAGATCAAATAGATAAGGAGGAGCAAGGGGAGTAGTCTGGGTGAGAGAACGTCTGATGATCTGTTCCAGATGGGGAGGATCGTAGAATTCATCCCAAAATGTTGGGGGGATAGACCTCACGCATTTCTATTATTGTGACAAATTCTAAAGACGGTATCAAAAAGAGGCAGAGCCTGCGTCCAACAACGACATCTACTGAAGAAAAACATTATGGAGATGGGTGAAGACGAAGCATTTACCATCACAAAAGCAAGAAAAAAAACATGCGAAAGCACGACAAGCGAATTTAGGGAGGAATTTTGGGCTTCTCTATGAATCACATGGATGTTCAATGCTTAGTAGAAGGAGGTTCTGTGTCAAAAGTAACAAAGGGTCCTGCTGTGTGTGGAGTTTAAAGAGTGGAAGAATGCAACATATGGTGGAGATGTGCATGTTTTGCTGAAAAGGTGTTCATAATTGCATAGATGGATTGAAACATAAAGGGGTAGAACTGAAGCAAAACCAGGAAGATGTGATGCAATTTTGGACCAATTGCATAGCAAGCAATGAAGAAATTAGGACAGTCCCCTTATCTGCAACCTGGCATGGTAATAGACATTGGAAATCTACATTTCACCGATGAAGAACTATGACAATTCAACTTTAGACTTCGATAGGAGGATTTATCCATAAAGCCAAAGATCACAGCTCTTTCCCTCACTATAGACGATACCAAGGAAGAAAAGATGGTAGTTGATTTGGAAGTTGCAAGTGGAAGGTTGGAAATGTAGGAAATAGCATGGTGGACGACTTACTCTTGAGGGAAGAGAGTCCAGGACCTGTTGAGAGACGAGCATCACATGTCGATGGTGCATACGATGTCTAAAGAGTACGAAGCTGAATGTTGGATTAGCTGCACTACATGTCCAAAAAAAACTGTTTGAAGGTTATGGGTAAACTTTTTATGGTTTTTCATGCTTATGATACATCAAATTCTATTCATATGTGAGGCACATCTCAACTATCATGCATTGTAATTTCTTTTGAGTAAGCAGTTTGCCGAATATGCACTATTCTTGTAAATGAGTTTGCTACATATTTCTTATAATTTCCTATTGTCTCTGTGTGGAAAAGTTGCATGAAATCTTCGGAGCAACTTGTCGTGATCTTTACAGAGGAAAAGAGTGCTCTTGCCTACATGATTTTATATGCATAGTAATGAATGACATAACTATTGTATAGAACAAATGAAAGTTAGATCTGAACTTCTCTTATCTCCAAGCTGAGCAATGAGATGTATAAAAGATTCAAGCAGATCACCAATGAAGAACAAGACTCTATTAACAGTTCGAAAGCCTGCGATATTTTTACGGTGTGGTTCGATACAAAAGTATATTTACATTACATGAGAAATCTTTAGTTCTAAAACAAAAGCCAAAATTTTTGTATAAGGATGAAAACTACCTATCAACTTTAGTTGCTATCAACAAACATGCGAGTGATGTTTGCATAATTTGAACCTACTTATTGAGGAAATGTCCCTCCTAAATTAAAGGAAAAATGTTGGTATATGAGCATAGTAGGTTGTAGATCTCTTAGAAACTCAGAAAGAGGTTGTCATGGGCAATGTTTAGCTACAAATGCGTGGAATAGAGTTGCCATTGTGGTTTACAGGAGATACTTACCTAATTCGGGTTGCAAATTTGATTCTTTCCCACGAATGGTTGTTCAACACATAAAAAGGATAGAGCATGAAAATAGAAACACTTGAACAAGATTTTTTCTATACTCGACACTTTTTTTAGTGTGAGCATCTCTACTCAAACACTACCACACAACAATGATCCCAGATTGTCCTAGTCTTCCATCTGCTATACATCTTTGAACTATTGTGAGCTTTGAAACATGAAACAACCTTTGTAATTGTGTGTGATTGATTTGCACCTTCAGAATTTGCTTCTCAAATTTTCTTTCAAGCGAGAGCACATCTCCTATCTCTCTCCTTTCATGGAAACCCCACGAGAAAACAGTTGGATGCTTGATTTACTTATGCATTACTCAGCCAGATATTCAGTTTGCTCTCTCATAGATAAGCAGGTTTATGCATTGCCCAAGTGTTAAGCATTGGCAGGCGATTAAGCACATCTTTGGCTACTTGAGTGGTACCTAGCTACTTGGATTCTTTTATCCCAAGGGGGGACCACTACCACTAGATTTACATGCTTTTTTTTACTCTGGCTGCTCTAGTCGTTATGACACTCATCTGTCCACCAATGGTTTTTGTCTCATGCTTGGTAGCTCATGCATATCTTGGTTGAGCAAGAAGCACCCTACTCTGGCCACTTCTAGTTGTGAGGTTGAGTATAGGGCAGCTTTCACAGTGATTGCTAAGTGTGTGTGGCTCACATGCCTTATAGTTGATTTGGGTGTTGTTCATTCTTCTACCACCACCATCTTCAGTGATAGTTAGAGCGCATTGGTAGTTGCGAAGAACCATGTGTTCCATGCTCACACTAAGCACATTGAGGTGCATTATCATTATTTCAAGGAGAGGTTCTCTACTAGAGAGATCATCTTGGCATATGTGCCCATGCAAGAGAGCATTGTAGGCCTTTTCATGAAGGCTCTGCCTAGGGAGAAGTTTGAAGTTTTCTGCAAAGCTTTAGGCTTACTTCCTTTTGTGGATTGATTCCACATAGCTTGGCACTTCCTTATACATGAGCGCCAGCTCCTTATTCACCGCATCACTCCCAAGGGGGATTTGTTGATATATTCAGGTAGTGATGTGTGTGAACACACTAGGACCACTGATGCACTTTTTTCCCTTTTAGGAGGTTTTTTCCCCCTAGCTTGTATTTATGCCTATTTCCCTAACATGTTACACTTATCTTTGTACATTCTAGTGGTAATACATTCAGTATCGTGTGTTGTTCTCCAAGCTTCTTATTCTCCTTATATTGTTTGCGTGTTTTCATAGACCTCGAACTCCAACAATATTTTATATGATTCGTGTGGAGGTGAGCAATTTTTTTTTTAGTACTAGTTACTGGACATTAGAAAGATGCCTTATCTAGCTATTTTTTCCCACGTTGGGTCCATTAAAAGACGAATAAACAAATTGATGGCTTTTCATAGATTTTTCATTTTTTGAGGAATCAAACGAAATTGTTAAAAAAGATATGGTATAGACCTTAAGGAAGGTGGGAATGATCCAAACAAAATTGTTTAAAAAGATATGGTATAGACCTTAAGGAAGGTGGGAATGATCCATAAGAAAACTCTTATCACATATAGAAGTAATCATTCAAGTACAAAAATCCAACCCTAGAGCTCTTGCACTACATTAAGTGACCATCTCTAGCCACCACTGATATCATGCAATTTCATTGCTAAGTGATTGCATGTTTCATCATATATACCATCATGCACGGATCGTTGTTTAAATGAGGCTTGTATTGGCATTTATAATGAGGGTAGTATTGACAAATAGCATTGCATATGTGACACTAGAAAAGCATTGCATATGCAATGGCATTACATAAGCAACACTTACAACTAGTTTCTCTTATGTGATAGTTTTACCAATGCTTATGCAATGATAATATTGATTGCACTTGTAGAAATATATAGGATGCTATTCATCCCTTATGTGATGCTCATTGTGATGAAAACAAAAATAACACACATTGCTTTTTTATTGTCATTCTATGTGTGACTCATCGAAGAGCGAAACAACATTCATATATGCGTTGCGCATATGATTTCTGTCTATGTTTTTCTCTCTATCTTGCATTCTCTCTCTCTCTCTCTCTCTCTCTCTCTCTCTCTCTCTCTCTCTCTCTCTCTTTGTTTCAAGTTATTGAAGAAGTTCACCTAGGGAAGTATATGCATAATTATTGCAAATAAAATTTCCATTGTTTCTATAAAATTTATTTATTTTCTCACAAACTAACATATGCATGCATACATACATAATACATGCATAAATTGGCATACATACATACATACATACATACATACACATACATATATATATACACATACACACACGTACTTACACTCATACACACTCACATACACATACACGCACACAGACACACACAAATGCAGACACATACACAGACACAAACACATACACACAATGTGTAACATATACATACATAAATTAATATACATACATACATAAATAAGTTAATGTACATGCATACACACATACATACATAAATTAATATACATACATACACACATACATAAATAAGTTAATCTACATGCATATACATATACATACATACATTAATATACATAACATATACACAAACACACACATACATACATAAATTAATACACATACATTCACACACATAGATACACACACACACACAAACACACACGTACACACACATATATACACACATATGCACACACATATACATATATACACACACATACACATACATGTTGATATATTTTGGTAGTGATGTGTGTGAACACACTTAGGACTATTGAGGCACTTTTTTCCCTCTTTAAGAGGTTTTTTTCCTCGGTTTGTATATACACCTATAACCCTAACTGTTTACTTATTCTTGTAGATTCACTTGGTAGTACATTTAGTATAGTGTGCTATGTTCCAAGCTTCTTCTTCTTACTTGTGTTGTTCACGTGCTTCCAAAAACCTCGAACTCCAACAATTGGTATCAAAGCATATCTCCACTTCATCTAGGGTATCATCGACCACCCTTCAGTCATAGTCTTAGAATCACACAAAATTTGGTGAGCTCGATTTGGCCTCTAAACACACTATCAGAACGCTTGTGCATGTGATCTCATCCACTATTACAAGTGCCTCGAAGTCTATTCAAAGTTTTGTATTTCAAGCTCAAGAGTGTGGGAACATGTTGGTGCAAATCACATGCCTAAGTGCTTAGCTAATTATTCATGATTACACATTATTTCATTACCTCACATGAATAAACACATATGAACACTTGCTTGTCAATTTGGTTGTATTTACTTTGGATAATTGTAAAAGATAAGAGAACAAGGAAACTCGTGAAGTTAGGGATCTAAACCCATGTCTTATGTGCTAGGAAGAATCAATTTAAATCATCCCTAAAGTGTAGGATTACTTTTAGATGAAGCAAAATTCAAATTCAAACTCTTCATATGTGTATAAATACACATACTTTTAGTCGCATGATAAAAGAGATATTCTGAGAGACATTGAGCTACTTAAGTGAGCATACCTTGAGCTCACTTCATGTATGCATAGTCCACTATACTTCCCTTGTATCATATGTTCATTAGCATATACATTTTTGATACATTTCGTCAAGTACATTTATGTCTACTGTCTACTGTTGCATCTTCATCATTACAATGATTGTGTGGAATCGATTTCTCTAAGTGCATTCCTTCTTTCTCTATACTTTGAATTAGGATAGCTAGATTTAAATTTCTAGTACCTACGTATCAATCATCATCAAGTTTGGTGTACTAGATCTTGAGATGTGAAGTAAGGAAGGTGGTCATGTCTGCATACCTTCTAGATCCTGAAAAGTCGGGATGACCCCCTTCACTTGTTAGATCCATTTATCATTGTATGGTATAGTTAAATTGATGAAATAACATGCTTTAGTTAGATATACACTTCAGTTAGATGTGTGCAAAATATCTTTGGTCATTTCATACCAAGTTGTGAGCTTTGAGCATAATACTAAGCACTTTTATTTCCAAAATAGAAGGTTTTTCACATTCCTTTCATTTACAAGTTATCTATTTTGATACAAACATTTGAGAATGTTGTTCCAAAGGACTTGGTTGTTCCAAATGCATCATTGTGAATCTAAAGAGGTATACTAAGCCTCCCTGAAGTTAGATTGGCAAGTCTGGAGCAGGCTTTGTGTAGCACTAGCTCATCTCTTGAACCTACCTCACCATCTCATCATAGTGGTATCAGGGCAACAACAAATCAACATGGGAGATGGATTTCTTCATCCATAGAAAATTTGAATCGAGGCAACTACTTAACTTGGTCACTTAGAATGGAAGCTTATCTTCAAGGGAGAAACATGGTTACATATCTGGAGATGAGATGATGCCAATCCTCAGAAGCAAGGGTCAACCAACTCAAGAAGAACAAGAGAGGTTAAACACATGGTGGTCAAAGGATGCTCTAGCAAGGTCATACATTCTAAGATCAATCTCTAATTTTTTACTTCTACACATCAGGATTTGCAAGACTTCACAAGAGAATCGGAATGCTCTTGAAGCATTCTTCTCATCAAGTATGAAGGCAAGGAAGAATCTATTGTGGATGGAATTCACCACACTTAAGAAGATGTCCAAACAAAGTGTAACTGATTTTGTCACAAAAATGGACATAGCATACCAACCTGGAACCATTGGAGAAATCATTGATGAAGAGCAAATAGTAAGGCAAGTAATCAATGAAATAAAGGCAGATGACAAATGGGAAGCTTTCAACACAGCCATGGACCTCTACATGGATATGCATGTTCCTGATTTCAACACCCTCATGAGGCGATTGTTCACACATGAGACAAATCTTATGAAAAATGGGGGCAACTCAAAAGGTAATCAATCATGTGCTCTCTATATAGTAGGAACAAGAATAAAGATAGCAAAGGCAAAGGTAAAAAGTCTGATGATGAAGGTAGCACCTCTCAAGAAAACTTTGTAGGTAGAGGTAGAGGCTCAAGAAGAAGAGGCAAAGGAGGAAGAAAAGGCAGGGGGACTAAGCAAGTAGTCCATACAAATATATGGGGACTAAGCAAGGAGCCTTCAATCTCTGGATGCAGGTATTATGTGACATTTATTGGTGATTGTAGAAGATGGACAATACTAGACTTTATGAATCATAAAGATGGTGTTTTCATGTTTCAAGAAATACCTAGCACTTGTAGAAAAACAAACAGGTAAGACCTTGAAGAGGCCAAGGTCAGATGGAGGGGGAGAATATTTCTCGCATGACTTTGATTCTTATCTCCAAGAGAGAGGAATCAAAAAAGAGATCACTATCAAGTATACTCCAGAGCAAAATGGAGTGATAGAGAGAAGAAATAGGACAATTGTGGAGGCTGCAAGGACAATGCTAAATGAGAAGAAAATACCCAACTACTTGTGGGTAGAGGTTTGTCCGTATCCACATATCTGATCAATAGACACCCATCAAAAACATTGGATGGTGTAGCTCAAGCGTAAGCACCACTTCCTTTACTTGTCAATCCACGGAGACGTGAGGGCTAGAATGAAGACCATGAACAAGTGAAGGCACAAGTGTGTGATTGAAAGCATACACAAGCATGCACACACATACACACACACGTGCACATGCTAAGAGCAAAGAGAGAAACAATGGAAAGCTTCTTTTACCAAGAACTCTCTTACAAAGCTTCAATTTATAACAAGCCACCTCTCTAACTAGCCAACCCCAAAAATGAGCTCTCTAGCTCTTTTTATAGTTTTTTGAGTAGTTTTGGCCCTGTCCAGACATAATGTCTGGCCTAATAAAAAATTAGGTTCTATGGCTTATTTGAGGGCTCAAACAAAGTTTAAAAATTATGAAAATTGGTAGGATGATACTTCTAACACTCCTTAAGCTATAGAACTCCTCAGCTTGAACAAAATGGAGTTACAAAAATATTAAATGGTATTTACAATGACTTTTAGTGATGAAAATCACTATTTTTATAGGGATTCCTTCTAAAATTTGACATGTACTTCTTGGAGCTCCCTACTTGCTCCTTCTTCTTGTGTGTCCACTTCTTTGACATGTTCTTGCACCTCGTTCCTGACCTTGAGTACTAACACCCCCCCCCCTCTTGAGTCTGGCATCCCTGACAGACCCTTGTTGTAAGGGTTGTTCCATGTAGTGCTTTGAGAGGTAGTGTCCATCCTTTGTATGTGCTTCTTCCTTGGATTCCAGTGAGAATGTGTCATTGTGAGCTTCCAAAAACTGCTAGTTTCTTAAAAAGAGGTTATCAAGGTTGACTTGGAGCAACTGCTAGCTTCGAATTGCTTCCTAGGTATTGATGTTGTCACCATGATGTCCTCTAGATCTTCCAAAGGTGATGTTCATAGTATTCATGCCAAGTACTCATAACCCATAGTGAATGATGGGTAAGTGTGTTAGTGCATGGGTTGAAGAAAGTATGTGCCTTGTGCACACCCTTGCAATGTGGCCCTATGCATGCTTACTTGGAAAATGCATTGGAAGAAGTATGGTGCAAAAATCGGAGGTCTTGAGCTAAGTGCTCAAGGGTATGTTGACGAAGAGGTTTCCTAAGCTATCATGGTTATGTTGTTGCCAAAGTAAGGATTCTTACCACAGTGAATGGTCGATTGATGTTTATCGCTTCGTGTTGTAGACTCATCATTTTGATGGACCATCAGCTAGTCTTTCATTGTTGATCATGAATATTCGTGCTAATGGTCCTCTAGTGAAATTCTTTGAGTAACTGTTCATATCCCCTCTCTTCAAAGAAACATTTGCTAAGGATTTGCAGGGTACCAGAACTACCCCTTGCAGATGTCTCCTTGGAGGCTCTTGTACATAATGTAGTTAAGCATCTCTCAAGTTGCAGACCTTCAAGTTCTTCCCTCCTACCTAGGTAAGTGGGTGCCATGTTCATGCCATGTTCTTGACATCTACCAGATAAAGTCGATGGCAGCAATAATATCATCTGCTAGCTGAGACACACTTCTATCAAAACTGATAAATACCCAGTAGTCAACGATTCCACTTTCAACTAAGCATGACTCATTCATGTCCCATGAGCCAAACCTAGGAACAAGCTCTCTCTCTCTCTCTCTCTCTCTCTCTCTCTCTCTCTCTCTCTCTCTCTCTCTCTCTCTCTCTCTCTCTCTCTCTCTCTCTCTCTCTCTCTCTCTCTCTCTCTCTCTTAGGAACAATGTCACAAAACAAGAAGACAGATGTTAGTATCAAGAAAATAATTTACATATATCAAAGATATCTCATGTGCATGGGATTCTCAATTGTGCCTATGCACGGCCTTGTAATGTGGCCCTATATTAATGCATACTTAGGAAATGCATGACATGAACGGTGCAAAAGCAGGGTTGTGCAAGGAGCACATGGTTGTTGCTCGTCGAGGCTTTCGATGTCACTTGCAGATGTTGATGTAGTCTTCATGGGAGGTATCCATTTGATCTTGAAATGATATAAGCAATTGATTGTTGAATGACAACTGATCATTCCTCCTTATAGGGATCCATTTGAGAATAGTGTTTGATTGTGTAGTGTCACCTTTGGCCGCTTCATGTTTGGATGGTTTCTTGAGAGTGTGATCCCTCATGGTTGGCTCATTGGTTTGATGGGTGCTACTGGTGCTTTTGGCTTCCAAACCCATATCCTTGGTGATTGTTTGTTTATTATCACAGAAGAGGTGAATTGATGTTCTTTTGAGCTCTGTGCTTGATTTTTTCCCTTCAAGTTGGCTCTCCTTGGCTTCTTTGTTGAGACTTGTCTCATGAGTGAGGACTGAGGATTTTGTGCATGTAAGAGTGCCTTGGGTATCCACATGCATGATTGACCTTGTTGAGCTGCAACTAATTTCTTGGGCACCCAAATTTGTATGTTAGTGTGCTCGGTCTTCATTGTCTGCTTTGGTACCCAAATTTGGAGTACTCTTTGAGATAGAGCTCTTCCTTGCTCTGCTACTTGCTACCTTGGCTGCTGAGGATAAACCTTTGCAACAAGCCTAGCCTTATACATGTCAACTGTTCCATCAGGCTTATGCTTCAGCTTCTATACCCACTTAGTGCCAATGGCCTTCTTACCAGGAGGCAAGTCACATAAAGGCTAGGTACCATCCTTCATAATAGCATCATATTCTGATTGCATAGCGGCCATCAATTTTCTTGAATTTTGTGCTTCATCAAATGAAACATGATCATTGTCATCAAAAAGACTAGAAGCAGTCAGAACATAGCAATCTAATGCAAAAGAAGCGCATAAGAGCCAAAACAAGTACGGTATGAAAGAGTTGCATCTAATTTGCTATCTCGCAAAGTCTGCACCAGCCATTTTGGCATAGTTTTTGCCTCCTTAATATCAATTTTAGTGGGACACCTATTAAGTACATATGGTGCACTCATAACAACCTCAAGCCAAAAACTATGTGGTAAAGCTTGACTTTTGATCATAGAGCTCGCCATCTCCATGAGTGACCTGATCTTCCTTTCTACAAATCCATTCTGTTGAGGTGTATATGGCACTGCACATTAATATTTTATCCCACATTTAGCATGAAATGCATTAAAGTCAAAAGACATATATTCCTCCCCTCAAACAAGACGAAGGGTGCCCATTTTACATGCTCCGAGATTTTCAACCAATACCAGAAACTGTTTGAACCACATGAACACTTTTGACTTTGCTTTTAATGGATATACCCATGCATGCTTGGAGAAATCATCAATGAAAAGAGGCATTGATTTTGATGAGACATTTGCTCCTACATGTCGAATGACTATAGTTCAAAGAATCTGTGCACTTGCAGCTCGTCATGGTTGGAACATACATTAGTTGGACATTAAAACTACATTTTTGAATGGTGACTTGCATGAAGAAGTGTATGTCTTTTAGCCCTGTCATTTTTTGTAGAAAGGGCATGAAAACAAAGTGTGCAGGTTGAAAAAGACACTATATGGTTTCAACCAAGTACCACGTGCTTGGTATGAGAAATTACATGCCTATCCGAATGCACATGGTTTTGAGAACACTTTAACTAAAATCACCTTATATGTTAAGCGCCCAAATGATGTGCTTCTGATCATTTTTGTCTATGTTGATGACATGTTGGTCACTAGTCCTCATGAGAAGCACATTGCTGATTTGCATGTCTCATTTGAGATGTCAGATTTGGGGCATTTGCATCATTATTTAGGCATTCAATTTACGCAAGTTGATGGTGGAATAGCTTTGTGTCAAACAAAATATATTGACATGTTATTGCAGCATTCTAGCCTTGAAGACTACAAACCTATTTCCACTCCTATGAGACAAGTTTACAGTTGAATCTTCATGATGTTGGAGATGCATTTGATGTTGTTCTCTATCAGTAGGTTGTTGAATGCTTGATTG
Organism: Ceratopteris richardii; assembly: GCA_020310875.1. NCBI lineage: Eukaryota > Viridiplantae > Streptophyta > Polypodiopsida > Polypodiales > Pteridaceae > Ceratopteris > Ceratopteris richardii. Next base: position 67,663,914 of record CM035424.1, read on the forward strand.
ATTTATGCATTACTTAGCGAGATATTCAATTTTATGTCTCATAGATGAGCACATTTATACATTGCCTAGGTGTTAAGCATTGGCAGGCAATTAAGTGCATCTTTCGCTACCTGAGTGGTACCCAATTAATTGGATTGTTTTATCCTAAGGGGGGATCACTACTACCAGATCTACATGATTTTTCAAACTTGACTAGGCTGGTTGCAATGACACTCATGTGTCACCAGTGGTTTGTTGATATATTTAGGTAGTGATGTGTGTGAACACTCTAGGACCGTCAGGGCACTTTTTCCCTCTTTAGGAGGTCCCCCCCCCTCGCTAGTATATATGCCTATTGCCCTAATGGCATACTTATCTTTGTACATTCTAGTGGTAATACATTCAATATTGTGTTGTGCTCCAAGCTTCTTCTTCTTCCTTGTGTTGTTTGCCTACTTCTACAGATGTCTAACCCCAACAATTGGTATCAGAGTAGGTCGTCGCTTTATCTAGGGCATCATCGACACTCCTCCAGTCACGGTTTCAGAATCGCACAAAATTTGGATGAAATTTGGTGCCAAAATCATGATATGAGCTTGTTTTGGACTCTAAATGCACTATCACAGCACTTGTGCAAGCTATTTTGTCTTTTTGTGCCAAAGATATATACCAGTTTCGGTTTGCCAGTATAAGCATCTCAAAGTCTGCTACATGTCTAGCAGAACTTGTTTGGGTAGTTCTGTTCAACTTTCTTAGATACAATCATTTTTCTGCATCAAGGTATTTTAGTCAATGGCCATGGCTCAAAGCAGTGATGTATTTCATATGTTGGCTATTGAGGATAAGTTGGATGGTACCAATTATCCATTGTGGGCTTATATGATGCAATATGTATTAGTTTGCAAAAGGAATGTGGAACATTGTGCAGGCACATGCATTCATAGCCTTGTCTGTCAAATGTGCCATTATTCCTCATAATCGCTCTTGTAGAATAGCTAAGGATGCTTGGGATACACTTACCACATTGTATCAAGCTAGGAATGAGGCTCATGTTGCTTACCTCATTGGAGAGTGAGCATATGAATGAAGGTGATTCTATGGATAATTTTTTGATAAAGATCAAGGATTTGAAGGAATAGTTGATTTCTATTGATGAAGTTATACCAGATAGCTCACTTGTGGAGACTGTTATGAATGGTCTTCTTAACTCATATTAGAGTTTTGCTTCTACTCTTTGTTTGATAATGAAAGGCAATCCAAATGCCTTGTCATTTGAAGAGTTAGTTTCTATTCTCTCGCAAGAAGATCAATCTAGGCAGAACTTATCCATTATGTGTGTTGCGGATCAAGCTTTCTTGGCTAGTCAAAAGGGCACAGGAAAATGGAGCTCTTCTACTAGTAAGCAGAAATCTGAAATGTTGCACATTCAAAGAAAGAAGACAAAGATGAGAAGAAATCAAAAATGCAGAAGATGTTTTGCAAATACTGCAAAGAAAATGATCATGTCATTAAGAGTTGTCCAAAACTCGCTACTAAAGAGGCAAAGAAGAAAGAGGCCAAAATGGTTGTTGTAGAGGCATGTACACCAAAAATAGAGTCTGCTAATCTTGTGTAGATGAAGAATGGGTGTTTTATTGTTTGCAGTTTTGACCCATCTTCTCATGAGTAGTGTATGTCTGCAGTAGACTCAGATGTTTCGTATTTTGATAGTGGGGCAACCAAACATATTACCTCATAGCACAGTGTCTTCACTTCACTTAGGCCTTCCCCTACAGGAAATACTATCACATGTGCTAACAACTCCTCTTATCCTATCATGGAAGTTGGTAAGATCATTCTAACTATTGCTAATGGTAGTTCTTTCACCTTGGCAGATGCTTTATTTATGCCAGGGATCAAGAAAAATATGTTATCAGTTTCAGCATTAGCCAAGATTGGCTTGGTTGTGAAATTTGTTGATGACAAATGTACAGTTCATGATCTGTCGAATGGGGACTTGATTATTGCTTTTGGCATTTATGTCGTGGGCTGTATAAGCTCATAGACTATGAAAGATTAGTGAATGATTTGGCATGTGCAGTACATGATTCTCAGGCTATGTCAGATGTAAAGCTTTGGCATGCACGCTTTGGTCATCTGAATTTTGCTAGTTTGTTACACCTACAAAAATTTGAAATGGCATCCTCTTTGCCCAAACTTGAGGCACCCAGAAAACATGTCTGTGAATTTTGTGCAAAATGCAGCATTCCTCCTTTCCAAAAGATGGTTCAGTTTGGGCTACTCAAAAATTGCAGCTTGTACATAGTGATGTTTGTGGTCCTATGCAAACACCTTCTTTTGGAAACTATGTTTATTTCATGACTTTCATTGATGATTTTTCTAGGCATGCATGGATATATCCACTCAAAGAAAAGTCCGAAGTGTTTATGTGCTTCAAACAGTTTTTTTTTTTTTGAAGAATCTATCAGCATGTAAAATGGGCAACCTCCATTTCGATCAAGGGGGGAATATATGTCTTCTGACTTTAATGTATTTCTGGTTGAACGTGGGATAAAACATCAATATATAGTGTCATATAAACCTCAACGGAATGGATTTGTTGAACGGAAGAGCAGGTCACTCATGGAAATGGCGAGGTGTATGGTCAAGAGTCACGCTTTACCACATAGTTTCAAGCTTGAGGTTATCATGTGTGCAACATATGTACTTAATAGGTGGCCCACTAAAGCACTGCAATCTATCATTGCATATGAGGCTTGGCACGATCGCAAGCCATCTGTTGCTCATCTGCATGTTTTTGGTTGTTTGGCATATGCATTAGTGCCTAAACAACATCGTAGGAAATTGGATGATAAAGCACTAAAATGTATTTTTGGTGGGTACAGTTCTAAGAGCAAAGGCTATCATCTATATCGTCCACAGACTAAACGCATTTTTCTTAGTCGTGATGTTGTTTTTGTGGTAGATACTATTCAACCCTTTATTTCATGTACGAAGGAGACATCTGCTAGCTCCAAAGACATGTATGATACTTTGTTGCCCCTTTTTACACGTGGATAGTCTAGTGCAACTCCTAATGAGGTAAATTCTCAGTCTTTATAGGTTTCATGTGATGATGTAGATCATTCCATTCCTAATGCAGATTTACATGATGCACTTGTTGATGAGAGAGGTGATATTGAGCAGACAAAAACTATGCCAAAATGGATGGTGCAGACTGTAGAGAGTATGCATGCGGGAGCAAAATGAAAAGTAAAGTACTCTCACAAAACAAAGAATGTGTGAGACACAAAATGAGTAGACCATGAAATGGGTAAACTCATGTGGATTAGAAATGAGCTTGCCAAGAGCATGGAGTAGGCTCCACAAGCTTCTAACCATATACAAATGGGGGAGAGGCCCTCCTTATATAGATTTGTGAGGGGCTCTCCAAAATACATCTCATGTGGGATAATTCCCCTAAAAGGAGAATGAATACAATTGGTAGAAGCAAATGGAAAGGTGCCCAAATACAAGGAAATGTAATGAAAATGAAATGGAAATAGAGTGACTCCAAGATACAAAAGGGAGATGCACTCTCATATTCTCAACACAAACTTTGTGTGATAGTATTACATGCACCTATATCATATTGTACTCATTCGGGCTCTTATAGTGCCTCTTTTGCATCAAATTGCTATGTTATGGCTGCATTTAGTCTTTGTGATAAGATTGAGCTTGTTTCCTTTGATGAAGCACAAAATTCTGAACATTGGATGGTTGCAATGCAATTTGAATATGATGTTATCATGAAGAATTGTACCTCGTCTTTATGTGACTTTCCTTGTGGCAAGAAGGCCATTGGCACTATGTGGGTATACAAGCTGAAGCATAAACCTGGTGGAACGGTTGACAGGTATAAGACTAGGCTTGTTGCAAAGGGTTATGCATAGGAAAGAGGCATTGATTTTGATGAGACCTTTACACCTATATGTTGAATGCTACTGTTTGTAGCATATGTGCACTTGCAGCTCATCATGGTTGGAATATACATTAGTTGGACATTAAAACAACATTTCTGAATGGTGACTTGCATGAAGAAGTATATGTTTCTCAGCCTCGCGGCTTTGTGTACAAAGGGCATGAAAACCAGGTGTGCATGTGAAAGAAGGCATTATATGGTTTAAAACAAGCACCACGTGCTTGGTATGAAAAGATACATGCCTATCTGGCTATACATGGTTTTGAGAACAGCCCAACTGAAAGCACCTTATAGGTTAAGCTTGCTAATGATGTGCTTCTGATCATTGTGTTGTATGTTGATGACATGCTGCTCACTGGTCCTCATTGTTGGTCCAAATGTCCAAGCCTTCACATTTGGCTAAACATGAAAGATTATAGTGGAAGCACTTGATAACTCATATGAACCATTGCTTGTAACCATTTGATCATTCACCATTTGTAAAAGGTTTAAACCTCGAGAGAATCTTGTAAAAACAAAAATCTTGTGGAGTTAGGAAGAACACTAGCTATGAGTTTTCAATGAAAGAATATCTCCTAACTTGGCGGAATCATTTTTAGGTCGAGCCAAGTTTGAATTCAATTTCAAACTTGGAAGAAAAACACTTATAAAAGGAGCTTGTAAAAACTTGCGGTGTGTGGCCTCATTTTGAGAGCTCTTCCATTGATCATTTGCATGATTGGTGATGTGCTATAATACATATACTTCATTGATCATCTTTGTCTACTTCTCTGTTATGACTTCTCAGAACTGTGAACTTTGTTTGATCCTATCTCAATAGCTTTTCAACCATTTTGCATGATCTATAGCTTGTTGGAACCACGCTAAATTCTACTTTATGCTGTCAAAGTTTCAAAGAATTTGGTGTAGCCATTTGGGATAAATCACCATCGAACTACTCACTCAACATCTACTATTCAGTCCCTAAAAAGTCGGGGGTAAGCCTGGGATTGCTAAAATAATTTCTCAGAGCATAGTTTATCTTTTTTTATGATTCCACTTGTAATCATTAGCTATCTAAGCTAACTTGATTCCCTCAAGAGGACTTTGATCAATTTTTATTATAGTGTGAGCATTGAGCAAAAGAACCAGCAGGTGTATAGACCAAAAATAGCAAGTTTTGTGAGACTAGCTATTTGTGAAGTAGTCTGTTTTGGTTCAATTGTTTAAAGCATCTACTCCAAAGTACTTAGGTACTTTCTTGGTGTCATTTTCAAGCTAAAAGGGCCTACTATCAAAATTTTAAGTGATTTAGGGCAAGTACAAAGCAAGTTTTAGCAATACGACCTCACTTCCTTGAGGTATCCATCCATCTCTTCCAACAGTGGTATCAGAGCAAGTTAAGGTAAAATGGGATGGTTTCCCTTCTTTCATTGATAAATTGGGTAGGAACAATTATCCATCATGTTCCTTGAGGATGAAGACCTAGCTACAAGGAAGGAGTTTCTATGGATACATATCAGGAGATGAGGAGATGTCCATATTTAGAAGCAAAGGTCAACCTACAAGAGAGGAGCTAGAAAGACTCAACTCATGGTGTGCCAAAGATGCTTTAGCAAGGTCATATCTACTTAAATCTATTTCTGACTTCCTTCTTCCTCACAATAGGAATTGTAAAACTTCCCAAGGGACTTGGGATACATTATCTTCATATTTTTCTTCCAATACAAGAGCTAGAAAAAATCAATTATGGATTGAGTTTACCACTCAAAGGAAGCAACCTAAGCAGAATATTTCACAGTATGTGACCAAGGTAAAAGATATGGCTGGTCAATTGGCAAGCATAGGAGAGGAGATTGAAGAGGAGCAAATAGTGAGACATATAGACAATGGCATCAAAGCAGATGATGAGTGGGAAGCTTTCACAACTTCTATGGATCGTTATATGGACATGCAAATCCCTCATCTTACCACTCTCATGGGGCAACTCTTTACCCATGAAGCCAAGCTCAACAAAAATGGAGAACCATCAAGAGGTAACAATTCTTCTGCCCTCTACACAGATAAAGGAAAGTCTAAAGATAAAGGAAAGAGCAAAAAGGTTGAAGATGAAGGTACTACTTCTCAAGCTAACTATGCATGGAGAGGTAGGAATTCAAGAGGAAGGGGTAGAGGAGGTAAGCAAGGTAGGGGGAGACTTTTCAACTCTTCCCCATGCAACATATGTGGATTGTCTAATCACACAACAGATGAGTGCTATAGGAACTTCAAGAACTAGAGAGGAAGAGGATTTCAAAGAGGTGGCTACTCACACTCAAGAGGGAAATTCAACCATCATCAAAGTTACCAATACAACAACAACTATCAAGGAGGATACAAATCAAGAAAAGACTTCAACAATTATACAAATGATCAAGAGGATTCCCTTCTCATTATGAACATGACTTCAAAACAAGTTATGAATGATGAGCACCTCTTCTATATTGACTCAGGTTGTTCAAACCATGTAGCAGGCAATGTAGCTCTCCTTTCTCATCTTGAGGAACCTAAGGGAAAGCACCAAGTGCAGAACCAAGCATTTAGTGGTCAAGGTAGGAGTAAGGTTCAATAAATATGGAGCTTTTGTGGAGGAACCCCAACATGGATTCAAAATAATAACCAAGGGAGAGAAGACAGGAAGATTATTTACATTTGAGCTTGAGAAAACTAGAAATATTGCACTTTATAATTACAAGGATCAAAGTTTGTCTGAGTTAGAGATTTGGCACAAAAGATTAGGGCACATTGGTGAGAGAACCTTGAAGCAGCTATGTAGAGATCAATTTGTACTTGGGATACCTAATGTATCCAAGCAACACATGATCTATAAATGTGGTGCTTGTCACTTTGGTAAATCACACAGGTTACCCTTTACAAAGAAAGGCTACATGCATGAGGATTATTTGGAACTTGTCCACACAGATGTGTGGGGACCAAGCAAGGATCCTTCAATTTTAGGCTCAAGGTACTATGTGTCATTTATTGATGATTTCAGTAGGTGTACTATCTTGTATTTCATGAAACATAAAGATGAAGTGTTCAGTTGGTTCAAGAAGTATCTTACACTTGTGGAAAATCAAATAGGAAAAAGTCTAAAGAGGATAAGGTCAGATGGAGGAGGTGAGTACTTCTCCAATGAGTTTGATGCATTTCTACAAGACAAAGGTATCAAAAGGGAGATTATTACTAGGTATACTCCTGAGCAAAATGGATTAGTAGAGAGGAGGAACAGGTTGATTGTGGAAGCATCTAGATCAATGCTTAATGAAAAGAAATTTCCTAATTATTTGTGGGCAAAGAGTGTTTCTACTGCCACTTACCTTATTAACAAGTTACCTTCTAATTCCCTTGATGGGATGACCCCCTATGAGGCATGGCTGTTGAAAATCGGGTTTTGCATGCGGAAGAGTGGTGAGCCCACAACCGAAGGTGTATGGATCTTATTTTTCACTTCAAAAATTATCACTTAATTTATATGTACTATGTACATCCTTGGCTACACACAACTACAAGCTTATTTCCTCATGATTCATACATGGGTCACATAGTCAGTACATTCATTTTCCACAAGAGCATTACATCAACACCTCAAACTCGTTCACTTTCTTAGAGATCAACACGCATATGACTTAGCTTCAGCATCAAAAGCTTTTCACACACAATGATTACTATGCTCTTCACTTAGAGTGCTTCAACTTAGTATACCATTTATCCTTTGCCAGGTAACCTTATGTCAATCTGTCTTACACAGTTTACATCATCATTAATAAGTTGTACATGAGATGCTTACAACAACTTGCTGATACATCAAGAACTCATAATACCATATGACCAGCAATGCCTAATGATAAAAACGATGTTAGCATCATCCACAATATGGCATAGCTCTGCATATGTTTATATATCACACTAATGAATGATCCTTTGTACCCTGCAACCAAATATAGAATTTTATTGTGATAATGAGAAACATCTTCAGAACCTATCAATCATATCCAACATTATCCAAAACTTTCGGAACAGTTATCACATGTACTTTTCATGGTCATAAGAACACATAGCAACCCGTTTTCATAAGATACTCAAATACTGTGAATTTACGATTCTCGATACATGAACTAGGATAGAACATTTCTCTGCATATGACTTACTACTATGAGCATAGAATCTTGAGAATTAATAGAATCCAACTCATACATTTGTGTATGATTCATCCACATCTCCTATATGGTGTAAGTGCGTTAGGGAAGATGGTTGTACACGTATATACACAATTCTCATACATACATTCGATAGTAATCTAATGCACATATGATGCTCAATCCATTTCCAACCTGTGAATAGACTTTCACATCACCCTTACATATGATCTTAGGGGAGAAGTCATATCACTAATGCTTCCTCCATTCTGAGATACGAATAAACCATTCTGAGATACGAATAAACTTTTTCTCCTATAACAACACAGATAACTTATGCATCACCTGCACTTTGTAACTTCCACTTTCCTGCAACTGCATAGAGCTTGGAATGACTTCATACAGTAACACACATTAGCTTGTCATGTGTGCTCATAAAAGAATAACATCTTATTACTTGTCATCAACATATCACAACAGAAAAAAACATGGGTTTACCATGTATGAGTATTGTACGTTTGTAGCTTCTACCTTTCTGTGAGTGTATATAGTTCAAAACGATCTCACATAGAACTCTATTTTCCATCCATAGTACAAACGATCCTGTAAGTTAGAAAGAGAGAACAAAACATAAAATATATTGCAATCAAATAAGAGTTTACAGAGAGAAGAGTGTCAGCAGATTGATGTGACTTGCCGCTTCTATTCATGCTACCCTAGAGAGATATGAAGGATACTTTGGAAGGCCGCTTCCGATACATGCACGCACAAATCTTTATATAGAGGATTTGATATGGATGAATGATGCCTTAAATTTAGGAGCAATCTAATGGCAGCTGAATGCGTATATGCAAGTTGTAGCTAAATCCTTAACTTAAGGAGCAAAGAAGGGCAAGTGGATTCCTACGTGAGTTTCTATGATGGCATAAGAGTTTATTCATATGTGTAATTCATATGTGTAATTTGAAGACTCACTAAGATAGTGTTCATATGAGAAAAACCGAAAACACTACGGGCACACTTTATTTGAACATTCCAATGAAAGGAAGCAAAGCTAAATATATGAGATGGTCCTCCAAGTTCTGATATTTTAAAGCTTCATTGAAGCTTGCCATTTTTTTTCAACACTCCCCCTCAAGCTTCAATGTGTAGTCCACGGGATGTGCCAAATAAAGTTCTCCTCGAAGCTTGCAACAATAGCTAGCAATGCTTGAGGAAATTTCCATGGTGGCCTTTGCATCCGAATTTGTCGATGGAGTGCTTGCTTTCTCCCTTTGAAGAAGTTTGGCTTCCATTGGCTTGATATCTTCATCAATCTTCTTCTCTTAGGAGTTCTTCGAAGATCTTTTGAAGGATCTTCAACAAAAGCTAGTTGAAGAGCAACTGAAGTTTCTCTCCAAGCCTTCATGAGATAGAAATAAAGAAATTGATGGCCTCTTGCCATTTCAAGGTCTTCTTCTACTTCAGTTCCTTGGCTGTAGGGTTTTATGAGACCTTTCCTTTGCTTTATTCTTTGATATGAGAGCTCTGCATGCTCTCCTTTTGATGTCATAGTGTCTTCCTCCTCAAAACCTGTCTGAAATACAAGTGAAGCATTATTTTCATGATGCATAAGATCTCTTACCATATCTTTCCTTCCCATTGTCTTCTTTTGTATTTTCTCTTCCTCTCTCTCTTGCTCTTCTCTCGATTTCTTCTTATCTTCCATGGCGGCTTCCTTTCTTTGAGTGTCCTCCTTTAGACTCAAATCATTCCAACTCACTATGAAGCTTCTCTCCTTGCTCTCGTTGGTGGCTTCCTTCTTCTTGAAACTCCTTGCACTTTCTCCTTTGGCTGGACTATCCTTCAAGGTGGCTTCTTCAATTTCTTCATGGGCTGGTTTTTGTCTTGAAACAATTGTTCTTTGGCCTTCATTCTCCTCATCTTCAACTTCAACCTTCTTTCTCTCTTTGTCTTTGATGGAATAGGCTGCTATGAGCTCTCCTAGCTCATCTTCTTCTTTGACATGATCTCTCCCTTGCTCTTTGCCTCTTGCCATGGCTTTCAAGCCATTGTCTATGTCTCTCCCTTGGTCTTGAGCCTCTCCATGTGGCTGAAAATATACTTGAGAGTCTCCACATGACTCTCTTGCATGCACTCCTTCAATAGGATGCTCAAGGAACTCTTTGATAGTTCCTTCTTTCTCTTCATACCTACACTTCCAAGACTTCTTGGTGGAAATCTGAAAACAACATAAACAAGAAGTTTTTACCTCCCATTTTGAAGCATTCGTTTGAGTAGTGACCTCCTTGGTGCTCCAAAAGTTTAGTGCTCTAACTCTCCATCGAGTGAGCTTCTTCAACCTTCCTGAAATCTTCATACCTTGGATTCCCTTTGGCTTCAACTTTGTTGAGTAAGCCTTCTTGCTCAAACTCCTCTTGAGTGAGCGGTTCAAATACTCAAGCTCCTTTGATCGAGCTTTATCACAAGCTACCTCCAATATTAGCTTGTCTTTGACCAGGGTGACTTTGGTGATGCCTCCTCGCTCACCTTCCTTCTTGAATCCTTGACTCTTCCAAAGTGCTCTTTAGCAGTCTTCACTTTGAAGTGAACCTCTCGTCCACTTGTCTTGGTCGAGGCCTTCAACAAAACAATAGAGCAATGAATGGGAGATATACCTTAGGCTTCTTCTCAAGCCTTCCTTTTCTTTTGATATTTTCTTCTTAGCCTCCCCTTTGTGAAGCTTTTCCAAGCTTCCTTCTTGCAGCCTTCAAAGCTTCTCCCTTGAGGCTTTCTTTACTTGTGAATCTTTCAAAACTTCTTTCCTGCAGCCCTCTTCCTTCTTGCAGCCTTTCTTTATTTTTGAAACTTCCTTCTTGTAGTCTTCTTCTTGTTGGCTTCTTCTTGATAGAAAGTCTTTCCTTTGAACCTCTGATTGCTTGCAATGAACCTGTAGATTGCTTCAAACAATAGCTCAAATGGTTAGTTACCCTTACTAGAGTATCTCAATACATATGTGACCTTGAGCTCTTCAAGCTCCGATGGGTTTCGACAAACCTCCAATAGCCTCGATAGCTTTACATAAGCTTGTACGCAACCAAGGTTGGCTCTGATACCATGTTGAAAATCGGGTTTCACATGCGGAAGAGTGGTGAGCCCACAACCGAAGGTGTATGGATCTTATTTTTCACTTCAAAAATTATCACTTAATTTATATGTACTTTGTACATCCTTGGCTACACACAACTACAAGCTTATTTCCTCATGATTCATACATGGGTCACATAGTCAGTACATTCATTTTCCACAAGAGCATTACATCAACACCTCAAACTCGTTCACTTTCTTAGAGATCAACACGCATATGACTTAGCTTCAGCATCAAAAGCTTTTCACACACAATGATTACTATGCTCTTCACTTAGAGTGCTTCAACTTAGTATACCATTTATCCTTTGCCAGGTAACCTTATGTCAATCTGTCTTACACAGTTTACATCATCATTAATAAGTTGTACATGAGATGCTTACAACAACTTGCTGATACATCAAGAACTCATAATACCATATGACCAGCAATGCCTAATGATAAAAACGATGTTAGCATCCTCCACAATATGGCATAGCTCTGCATATGTTTATATATCACACTAATGAATGATCCTTTGTACCCTGCAACCAAATATTTCTCATCATATCATATACAATGTGTATTGAATATTTCCTCGATAGTATTGTACTTCAATAGGTCACATCATCAACATAATAGAATTTTATTGTGATAATGAGAAACATCTTCAGAACCTATCAATCATATCCAACATTATCAAAAACTTTCGGAACAGTTATCACATGTACTTTTCATGGTCATAAGAACACATAGCAACCCGTTTTCATAAGATACTCAAATACTGTGAATTTACGATTCTCGATACATGAACTAGGATAGAACATTTCTCTGCATATGACTTACTACTATGAGCATAGAATCTTGAGAATTAATAGAATCCAACTCATACATTTGTATATGATTCATCCACATCTCCTATATGGTGTAAGTGCGTTAGGGAAGATAGTTGTACACGTATATACACAATTCTCATACATACATTCGATAGTAATCTAATGCACATATGATGCTCAATCCATTTCCAACCTGTGAATAGACTTTCACATCACCCTTACATATGATCTTAGGGGAGAAGTCATATCACTAATGCTTCCTCCATTCTGAGATACGAATAAACCATTCTGAGATACGAATAAACTTTTTCTCCTATAACAACACAGATAACTTATGCATCACCTGCAGTTTGTAACTTCCACTTTCCTGCAACTACATAGAGCTTGGAATGACTTCATACAGTAACACACATTAGCTTGTCATGTGTGCTCATAAAAGAATAACATCTTATTACTTGTCATCAACATATCACAACAGAAAAAAACATGTGTTTACCATGTATGAGTATTGTACGTTTGTAGCTTCTACCTTTCTGTGAGTGTATATAGTTCAAAACGATCTCACATAGAACTCTATTTTCCATCCATAGTACAAACGATCCTGTAAGTTAGAAAGAGAGAACAAAACATAAAATATATTGCAATCAAATAAGAGTTTACACAGAGAAGAGTGTCGGTAGATTGATGTGACTTGCCGCTTCTATTCATGCTACCCTAGAGAGATATGAAGGATACTCTGGAAGGCCGCTCCCGATACATGCACGCACAAATCTTTATATAGAGGATTTGATATGGATAAATGATGCCTTAAATTTAGGAGCAATCTAAGGGCAGCTGAATGTGTATATGCAAGTTGTAGCTAAATCCTTAACTTAAGGAGCAAAGAAGGGCAAGTGGATTCCTACGTGAGTTTCTATGATGGCATAAGAGTATGGTAGAAGGCCATCACGTGAACATTGCAGGATATTTGGTTGTGTTGCTTATGTGCATGTTCCATCTCAAATCAGAGGTAAGTTAGACCCTAAGACAGAGAAATGCATCTTCATAGGGTATGATTTAAATAAAAAAAGATACATTTTTTATAATTCATCCAATAAAGGATTTATGGTCAGTAGAGATGTTGTGTTTGATGAGAATGACTCTTGGTTTGAAAGTGACTGCAGGAAGGTCAAATTGCCATATGATTTGGAAGAGGAATTTCCAAGTCTCACCAAGGAGGAGCCAAGCACAATTGAAGACATCAAATCAGATGATGAGGACACCATCAACTTGGAAGAGTTCAAATCAGGGAAATCAAAATGAAAGTCCAAGATGAAGAGGTTGGATGACATACCTAAATCATCCAACCAAGCCATAAGAAGATCACAAAGAAAGAGTAAGAAGCCAATCAGATATGGGTATGATACTTCATTAGTTACTAAGCATTCCATTTATCTTGCTAACGATTCATCACTTAAAGAACCTTCTTCATATGAAGAAGCAAGTACCAAGACAGAATGGAAGGAGGCTATGGATGAAGAAATAGAAGCACTCCATGAGAATCACACTTGGGAGCTAGTACCCAAGAAAGCCTCAATGAAGGTAATTGGTTCTAGATGGATTTACAAAATCAAAAGGAACTCAGATGGATCCATAAACAGGTATAAAGTTAGGCTTGTGGACAAGGGTTTTGCACATACCCAAGGAGTCGATTATGAAGAGACATTTTCACCTGTGGCTAAAATGCCAACCATCAGAGTCTTGGTAAGTGTGACTGCATCGAGAAATTGGAATATGTATCAATTAGATGTGAAAAATTCTTTTCTCAATGGTTGGATTTCAGAGGAGGTTTACATGGCTCAACCTCCTGGATATGAAGACCCAAGCAAGGTAAATCATGTGTGCAAATTGAACAAAACTCTTTATGGTTTGAAGCAGGCACCTAGGACATGGAACCATAGGTTAACAACCTATCTTCAAGATCAAGGATTCATGATGAGCAAGGCAGATTCTTCTCTATTTGTCAAGAGCAGTAATTCAAAAATGATATACTTATGTGTATATATTGATGACATCATTCTGATAAGAAGTGATGTCAATGGCATCAAAAAAATAAAAAACTAGATGATGCAAGAGTTCAAAATCAATGACCTAGGGTTTTTGAAGTATTTTCTTGGACTTGAGTTAGTATACTCTAACTCTAGAATTTACATAACTCAAAGAAAATATGTGTAGGACATGTTGAAGAAGTTCCACTTGGGCGTAAATCATAAATTGAGTGCTCATGAAGGTTATTTTCTTGAAGACATTGCAGGATACCAAATCATAGTTGGAAGTCTTTACTATGCAACATTAAGCAGGATTGATATATGCTATGGTGTAACTGTTCTGAGTCAATTCATGAATAAACCTAGAATACCTCACTTGGAAGCTGCTAAAAGGATTTTGTATCTCAAAGGTACTCAAAACCAAGGTCTTTACTTCCCATACATCAGATTTGGACATTAAGCTATACTCAGATGCAGATTGGGCAGGTTGTAAGGATGATAGAAGAAGTACTACTAGATATTTATCTTTTGCTGTAGGTTTACCACCAAATCTACATGATTTTTCTGACTCTGATTTGGCTAGCTGCTATGACACTCATGTGTCCACTAGTGGTTTTTGCTTCATGCTTGGTAGCTTATGCATATCTTGTTTGAGCAGAAGTAGCCTACTGTGGCCACTTCTAGTTGTGAGGCTAAGTATAGGACAGCTTTCATAGTGACTGTTGAGAGTGTGTGGCTCATATGCCTTATGGTTGATTTAGCCATTAGTCAATCTTCTGCCACCACCAACTTCACTAACAATCAGAGCACATTGGTAGTTGCAAGGAACCATGTGCTCCATGCTCGCTCAAAGCACATTGAGGTGCACTATCACTATATGAGGGAGAGGTTCTCTATTGGAGAGATCAGTTTGGCATATCTGCCCATGCAGGAGCACATTGTAGACCTTTTCACAAAGGCTCTGCCTAGGGAGAAGTTTGAAGCTTTCCATAAAGCTTTGGGCTTACTTATGTTATACTTTATGGAATAATGGAATGTTATATGGATTTCAATGTCTTGAGGGTTCTAATGTGATTGTGTTTTGATTTAGGAGGTGAAGCATCATGAGGGTGTGAATGCACGTGGTCTTATTTAGATATTTTTGAAGATACTTAAAAGATAGTATTTTAGATATTTTTTGTAAAAATAGTAGATCGCTTAGAAAGTGATGATTTTGTAAATAAAGCAAATTTTCATAAATGCATGCTTTTTGAAGTGCCACCCTCATGTATCTTTGATTCAGGACATCATGATGAGAACTACCTATGAATACATGTACTTTGATAGACTCGTCCATCAGAGTATGTGGGGGAGATTGTACCCAATCTTGTGTCGAATCTCTTATCTGTCTCTATTATGTTTATGCTTTTGTGAGATTTTGTTTTTGTACTATCACTGTGTACGTGCATCTACAAGATCCTTTCAATAGTGGTAAAAGAGCATGCACACATCTATGGAGAGGTGTACTTCTCTGAAGGGCTTTGGTGTGCAGAACAAGAGGAGCGAGGAGGAGATGGAGGGAGAGAGAGGAGAAGAGAGATGTACACATGTGTGTGGGAGCCTCAAAACCCACATAATTATTTGATACATTTCTTCAAGTACATTTTTGTCTACTGTCTACTTGGGATAGCTACATTGGAATTTTTAGTACCTAGATATCAATTTTTGCCAAGTTTGGTAGCAAGACTTGCGACATGAAGTATGGAAGGTGACTATGTCTGCATACCTTCTAGATCTTGAAAAGTGGGGATGAGCCCATTGACTTGTTAGATTTATTTATCACTATATGGTATAGCTAAATTGATGAAATAACTTGCTTTAGTTAGTTATAAACTTCAGATAGATGTGTGCAAAAGCCCTTTGGTCAATTCGTACGAGGTTGTAAGCTCTGAGCATAATACTGAGCACTTGTATTCCCAAAATAGAAGGTTTTTCACATTCCTTGCATTTGCAAGTTATTTGTTTTGATGTAAACATTTGACAATGATGTTTGAAAGGACTTGGTTGTTCCAAATGCATCTTTATGAACCTAAAGAGGTATACTAAGCCTCCCTAAAGTTAGATTGGTAGGTATAGAGCAGGTTTTGTGCAACACTAGCTCATCTCTGGAACCTATCTCACCATCTCCTCATAGAACATGCCCCAAATTGAACCTTCCACATCTACCACAACCAAAGAAGAATTATTTCCTTGAGTTGGAGTCATCAAATCATGTCCATAATGGAAATATTTTGATTAGAGAAGAAATAGGTCATCTCTTGATGTGATTGGACCTCACTTTTTGACATGTATATGCTTTTGATTGATTAAAGAGGTTAGTATGTAATCTTTAAAACCTCTGATTAGTTGTAATATAACTTAGAGTCATGGAAATACCTACCCAAGCTACCCCTTGCTTAAGCACACCCCCTACTAGCTGTTCTCTGTATGTTTTGTAGAGATTTTACTTTTACATTCTCAATCTCTCTAGATGATCTTGGCACACCCTTTGATCTTGTAATTGTTGTCTCTCCTTCATCCCAAATCCATTTGCAGTGATTTTCTTGTTGGAAAGTTCATAAGTTCTGCCTTAAGTGGTGTAACTCTTGGGATGAGTGCTTACACAATTGAAGAGAAATGTGCAATCTATGTAGTTAGCTAATATTTTGTGAAGAGATCAAGTTGTCTTTTTTGATTCAGTTGGTTGAGGCATTATCTAGTGTCCAAATGAAGTCATTTTACACTGATTGGAAAGCTCCTTAAAATCTAGTTTTAGCTTGCACCATTTCATGTTCAATCTCTAGATGTACGCAGAGAAATGTAGAAAATGGTGAGCCTACATCTAAAAATTTCAAGATCCTAGGAGAGTTGATTTACTTTCGTTGTGCACATAGAAGTGTCTATCCTTCAATAGTGGTATCAGCTATAAGTGGAGTATCAAAGAGACAAATCTTGAAGGAAAGAAGCAAAGAATGGTCACGTCAACAACAAGGGGAGGAAAACAAGTCATTGTATCAAAGATGAAACTTCATCAAGAGGAGTAGCTCAATTTTTCGTGGTAAAAGCCATTTTTATTAACTTCATTGCATCAAGGGGGAGGTTCAAAAGAGCTAGAAGGCACCATGGCTGATCTCAATGCTCAGATTGAGAAGCTCAAAAATGGAAACTACCAACCAAAGCAATTTAGAATAAGCAATTTTTTGATGGGGAAAGGTTTATGGGGACTTCTGTGTGGTGCAGAGCCCAAACCCCATATAGATGAGTTGAATCCAACCAATGACCAAAGAAGGGCAGTAAGAGAGTGGGATGAAAGGTACAAAAGAGTCATTTTTATTTTATCTCAGCATATTAACAACTCCATGATAGGACATATTTAGGATTTGGATACATCATAGAGGGTGTGGGAGTGCTTGGAGATATTGTATTCAACCTCCACAAAAGCTAGGAAAATTCAGATCAAGAATGAGAGAAATAATCTTAGGAAAGGCTCTTCTCAAGGTATTTAATGATTATATATTAAAGGTCGAAGATCTTGCAGATGCACTAGGGTCAATCAATTATGTCCTAGATGACAATGATCTTGTAGCCCACACCCTAAATGGACTTAGGGATGATAAAAAATGGAGGGCCTTCACAACTTCAATGTATGTAAGGGACACTCTCCCTAATTTTGATCAACTAATCACTCTCATTGTGACAAAGGAGATGAACCTTGGTGGTAATCATGCCAAGGATAGTCAAGGGCAATTGGTGTATGCAAGTAGAGGAAGAGGGAGAAACAACCAAGGTGTTACAAGAGGAAGAGGAACACACCAATGCAACCAAGGAGATCAAGGACAAAATGCAAGTCAAAGAGGTGGAAGAGCAAAAGATAGAGGAAGAGGTGGTAGATTTGGTGGAAGAGGACAACACACAAAGGAGAGAACATTGTGGTGCATCACCATCAAAATACTTCAAAACAATTTTGATTCATGAATTTTTCAAAGACCCTTTTCCTCCCTTTGTATTGATGGCAAACCCTCTAGAATTCCCTTGGCTTTCCAGCAAGCTCTAGAGCTCAAAAAATGGATTCTGGATGAGAAAGTTATGTTAGTTCAAGCTCTTGGGGGTCAAAAAACAGACAAACTAGACCTCTTGGATGGGAGTCCCAAGATGCACCAATTACCTAAAAAATTACCCAAAATTAGCTCCAAATTTGCAAAAATAAAAACCCTAATTTTTTGTCAATTTAAGAGGGTTGTCATAATGTTCTAGGACTGTCACTATGGCGTGAGGGCATCACGATGGCATGGCAGATCATCACGATGGCATAGCACTATCAGGATGGCATAGCACTATCATGATGGTGTGAGCACCGTTGCAATGGTGTGAGACCATCGTGATGGGGTCAGACTGTCGTGATGGTGTGGCACCATTGTGATGGCATGAGAATCTTGCCATGGCGTAGCACACCATAGTGATGGCATACCACTATCGCAATGGTGTGAGCACTATCACAATGGGGTCGAACCATCGCGATGACATGAGACCGTCACGATGGCATGAGACCGTCACGATGGCATGAGACCATTGTGATGGCATGGCACTGTCATGATGGGGCCAGACTGTCGTGATGGCATGAGACCAACATGATAGCATGGCACTGTCATGATGGGGCAGACCATCACGATGGAGTGGCATCATCGTGATGGTGTGAGAGAGTTGTGATGGCATGGTAGATTGTCATGATGGCATGAAAAAATGTGAATTTTCTAATATCACCTATGGATTCTTGGATGCGCTAAGGTGCTTTGTATGCTATTGTACACGTACTCTGAAAATTCTAAAATTGGCAGGCCATCATGATGGTTTGAGCTTTCGATAGGATGAAGATGAAAACACAAAAATTTTACCTGTTTTTCTAGCTATGCATAATGATAAATGTTGTTCTTTCCAAAAAACTCTCAAGCACACCAAATCAACCTCTCTCTCACTCACAAAGGAAATGAGGGAATGGATATGGAAGGTGGAGGTATGACCAAAATGGTGAAGGTTATGATGATGATGAAGAAAGTAAAGAAAATAGAAACATTACCTACTTACCAATGATTCCAACGTCATGTCTCTACATCTTATCATCACACCCTTGTCCTCAAAGCTCGATCTCTCGTAACGACACCAAATTGGTGTCACTCTAGCACAATGGAAAGTACCAACATGAAGAGATCCTCCTCATAATTGTCAATCTACAAAGATGTGAGGATGGTATGATGACCATGAGCAAGTGGAGTGCACAAGTGAGTGAGTGAGAAGCACACAAGTAGGCATACACATACACACAACATGTGCACACAAGGTAAGAACAAAGAGAGGAAAAATGGAATGGCTTCAATTACAAAAAAAATCTATTACAAAATCTTCAATCTCTACCTAGCCCACCTCAAAAATGAGCTCTCTAACTCTATTTATAGTTTTTCAGTAACCCATGTCCAGACCTAGTGTCCAACCTAGTTAAAAATTAGGTTCCAAGGCTTATTTGAGGGCTCAAATGGAGTCTAAAAATTATGAAAATCGGTTCGTAGATACATCTAATACTCCTCAAGCTTGAGGACTCCTCGACTTGAACAAAATGGAGTTGCAAAAATGTGAAATGATATTTACAACGGTTTTTAGTGATCAAAATCACTATTCTTATAAGGGTTTTTTCTAAAAAATTTGACATATACTTCTTGGAGATCCCTACATGTTCCCTCTTCTTGTGTGTCCACTTCTTTGACACATTGCCATGCTGTGTGATTGACCTTGAGTTCCAACAAATTCCCAAGAAGTAAGCTCCCCAAGTGCGATTCAAATGCAAGCTAGCTTCAACACTCGCCAAAGAACTCCAATTGCTTGAAAAATTACAAAAGTTTAGCTCAAATTTTCCATAATCAAAAATCCTAATTTTCAACCAAAAAAGGTTGACTATCGTGATTGATAAGGCTATCAATTGAGATGGACAGAGTTATCCATCATGGTCTATCAATAATGATGGACAAATCCATCAAGGTATGTTTGTCGTCTATCGCACGATGGATAGTTATCAATCATGATGGATGGGTATCAATCACGATGGACTCAAGTGGTGATGGAATCTATCAATCGTGAGGCCTATCAATCACGATGGATAGATTTACTTGTAAAATTCTATCGATTGCACAAGGTTGTCTATCATGATGAATAGATTGTCCATAGCGATAGACACCTTGTCCTCCGTCTACTGTCCATCCTCTATCACAAGATGGACACCTATCTCTCATGATGGACAAGGATGTTTGTCGCAATTGATAGAAAAAACACACCTTTTCTAAAAATTTTTATATTATGTGATGTGAATGTTGCCTACACTATGGCAGTGCACTTAGTTTTACCAAACAAGCAATTTTTTTGTCTATCGCCATTGATAGAGAGCTACGCCTTGGGGCCTATGCGGAGAATTTTTTTACTTGTTGGAGTTGTTGCAGCTATTGTGGTTGGTATGTGCAAGGAAGCTCAAGAAACATGCAAAAAAATTACACACAAATTTGCTCTCTCTCTCTCGCTCTCACAAGTGAAATGAGGGAAGGTGAGGTAGAGGTGGGAATATGGTCAAAAGCTGAAAACTCAGCAAAGAAGGAGATGGAGGTGGGAGATGATGAGGAAGACGTTGATGATGTAAAAAGTAAGAAAACTAAAGAAATTACCTAATTACTTACCATTCCAACATCAAATATCTATGTCTTACCATCACACACTCATCCTCAAAGATCGATCCTCGGTAACAATGCCAAATTTGGTGTCACTCTAGCACAATGATAAGCATGAACACATATTTCGTAGGTCACATAAATGTGGTCAAACTTATGATCTATGGCTAACCAAGCCACTGTATGTTTTATTACATAGCATATACAAAAGTGTCCAACAACCATTTGGACTTTCACATGGACACCAAAGATAACACCATATTCTCATGAACATTGTATATCTACAGTAGCTTGGTGTATGACACTTTGCTGCCTCTTTTTACACGTGGACAGTCAAGTGATGGTTCAAATGAGGCAATTTCTCAACCTTTACAGGTTTCACATGATGATAGAGATCATTTCATTTTTTATGTAGATTTACATGATGCATTTGTTGATGAGAGTGCTCATATAGAGAAGGTAAAAACTATGCCTAAATGGTTGGTGCAAACTTTGTGAGATAGCAAATTTGATTCATCTTTATCATATCGTACTTATTCAGACTTTCATAATGCTTGTTTTGCATGAGATTGTTATGCAATGGTTGCCCCTAGTGTTTGTGATAAGAATGAGCATGTTTATTTTGATGAAGCACAAACATCATGTTTGTGAGAAGAATGAGCATATTTCTTTTGATGAAGCACAAAATTCAAAAAGTTGGATGGCTACTATGCAATCGAAATATGATGCTAAGAATGGTACTTGGTCTTTATGTGATTTGCCTCTAGGAAAAAAGGCCATTGGCACTAAATGTTTATACAACTTGAAGCTTAAGATTGATGGAACAATTGACAAGTATAAAGCTACGCTTTTTGAAAAATGTTATGCTCAAGAGAGAGGCATTGATTTTGATGAGACATTTGCTCTAACAAGCCAGATGACCACCATTCATAGTATTTGTGCACTTGGAGCTCATCATGGTTGGAATGAACATCAGTTGGACATTATTACTACATTCTGAATGGTGACTTACATGAAGAAGTGTATGTATTTCAGCCCTGTATTTTTTTGTAGAAAGGGCATGAAAATAAAGTGTGCAGGTTGAAAAAGGAATTATATGCTTTGAAGTAAGCACCATGTGCTTGGTATGAAAAGATACATGCCTACTTGATTACACATGGTTTTGAGAACAATCCAATTGAGAGCACCTTATATGTTAAGGATGCAAATAATGTGCTTGTGATCATTGTTTTCTATGTTGACAACATGTTACTCACTGATCCTAATGAGAAGCATATTGCTAATTTGCATGCCTCTTTTGAAATGTCAAATTTGAGGCATTTGCATCATTATTTAGGCATTCAGTTTATGCAAGTTGATGTTGGAATAGCTCTATGTCAAACAAAATATATTGGCTCATTATTGTAACGTTCTAGCTTTAAGGTTTGCAAATTTATTGTCACTCTTATGGAAACAAGTTCACGGTTGAGTCTTCATGATATTGGAGATGCATTTGATGTTGTCCTCTATCAACAGGCTATAAAATGCTTGATTTACTTATGCATAACTCGACTTGATATTCAATTTGGTGTCTCTTAGATGAGTAGGTTTATGCATTACCCAGGTGTCAAGCAGTGGCAGGCGATTAATCACATCTTTCGCTACTTGAGTGATCCTCGAGTACTTGGATTGTTTTATCCCAAGGGGGAATCACTATCGCCAAATTTACGTGCTTTTTCTAACTCTAACTAGCATGGCTGCTATGACACTCATGTGTCCACTAGTACTTTTTGCTTCATGCTTGGTAGCTCATGCATATCTTGGTTGAGCAAGAAGCATCCTACTCTGGCCACTTCTAGTTGTGAGGTTGAGTATATGGTAGCTTTCACAACTATTGAGTGTGTATGGTTCAATTGTCTTTTGGCTTATTTGGATATCGATCAACCTTCTACCACCACCATTTTCACTTATAGTTAGAGTGCATTGCAAGTTGTGAGGAACCTTGTGTTCCATCCTCTCACAAAGCACATTGAGGTGCATTATCATTATGTCAAGAAGAGGTTCTCTGCTGGGGAGATCAGTTTGGCATATGTGCCCAGACAAGATATCATTGGAGATCTTTTCAAAAAAGCTCTCCCTTGAGAGAAGTTTGAAGCTTTTCGCAAAGCTTTGGGCTTGCTTCCTTTTGTGGATTAATCTCTTTCAACATATCTTAGCACTTCCTTATACATGAGTATTAACTCCTCATTCACATCACTCCCAGGGGGAATTTGTTGATATATTTCGATAGTGATGTGTGTGAACACACTAGGAATGTCGAGGTACTTTTTCCCTCTTTAGGAGGTTTTTCCCCCGGCTTGTATATATGCTTATAACCCTAACGGATCACTTGTCTTTGTACATTCACTTGGTAATACATTCAATATTTTGTGTTGTTCTCCAAGCTTCTTCTTCTTCTTCTTCCTTTATGTGCTTTTGCAAACCTCAAAACTCTAGCAATTTCATCCTTTTGTGCCAAACAATATACAAGTTTTGGTTCACTAATACAAGCGCTTTAAGATCTAGTAGAGGTTTAGCAAAGTTTGATAGGGAATTTTTATTCAAGTTTTGGAGATAAAATAAATTTTTTGCATCAAGGTATTTAGTCATTGGCCATGGCCAAAAACAATTATGTATTTCATATGTTGGCTATTGAAGATAAGTTGGAAGGTACTAATTACCCATTATGGAAATACATGATGCATTATGTATTGAAAACAGAAGGCTTTTTTTTTATTTTTTGAGTCGGGGATTGGGTCCAAGGAGGCTTACCCGCTCAGAAGGAAGAATCTATCTGCTGCTTCATCTTCTGAATGAGACTCATACATGACCTTGCAATGCAAAGATTATGGTCAACTAACCTCGAAGGATCAGTGTGGTGAGATAGCCAATGCCCTGGTCACAACACTAGCGTATGCAGACTTGGAACAAGTTCCTCACCAAGCTAAACTGCCTCCCAAATGTGTTCCCGAAAAAGGAACACCATACCCAAGGAGGACCGGCTCACAAGAGGAGTCCGCAAACCAGTTCAGAGTCCCCCACCTCTTCATTGGTGGCAGGTGAAGCTATACCCTTAGCATGAAGCACCAGAATTCTAACCATCAATACAATCCAAAAATCCTCATTTCTCTCCCACCAAGCAATGGAACACGAGACCACAAAGGGATCGGATGGGAATGACATCCTCTCCCCCGAAGAGGATCCGTCAGGGTTCAAATAAAACTCTCATATATTTAGGTATAGCTTCACCTAGGAAGGAAGCAACCAAGACGAACTTACCTACTCCCCCCCTAGAGTGCGGACTAGGTTTAACCCAATGGGCCAATCGAAGTATGCAAGCCTCCCTTTCAAGGAGGATAAGGGTCAAGACCAAGGGAAACACAGAGCCATACTCCTAACGTTGAATTAAATCGTTGATAAGAGGATCCAACCACCTCCCCCTAAGAGCTGCCACCACACTGCATTCCATCATCACGTGATAGGGAACCATATCTCTCTACCTCAGCACAAAGGGGACATCTGCTCTTGCCTCTCCCCTCGATCCTATATGCCAAGTACAGCCTACCTATTCTAGCAAGCATAAGCATGCACTCGCAGTTGGACTAAGCAAATAGTTGCAAGCACTTCTATGAAGGTATCCTCGTGATTCCGTTAAATTAAAATCCAAATAGGGGCCCAAGGCAACAGAATGATTTGCAAACTCCCACTTCGCCCAAACATGATATCTAAGTGAATTGAGGGTGGCTTCTGGTACATACCTTTCCTTCCATCACTTACTTCGAGAAATCCACGTCCACTTCTAGAATCGAGATCCTGTCGGTTTCTATAGGAGGTCCCCAAGCCAAGTAGGGCTATCCAAATACTTCTAAAAAAGCTGACCCCTCATGCCCCCAAAATAGGCCGCCAACAAGGGGATATGAAATTCTCTGTGCATCACGACAACGGCAACCATAGTAGACCATGCCTCTTTGCCACAGATCATCCGCATCCTCATCGCCACCAATCGTTTGAGACCTCCAAACAAATTTTGTCCATCAGCCCCCATCAACTCCGCCCCATACTTAATCACAGGAAATACCAAGCTCTTCAACACCGCAAGCCTCATCCAAGCGAGGAAACAAAAGGGCTTTAGAATATTGTGCAGGATGTTGAATAATGTCCTATTACACCAAATATAGTGGTTAGAGGTAATGCAAACAATGTTAAAGATGACAATCTTCAATTTGATCATGATGTAGTTCATGTTACAACTATTGTAGAGCAAGTTCATTAGGATAACAGAGATGCAAAAACACATGCATATAATAGCCTGTTTCTCAAAGTGTCATTATCCTACATATTCACATTTGCACGATAGCAACAGATGCTTGGGATAGTCTTATAACACTATATCAAGAAAAAAATGAGACCCATGTCTCTTACCTTCGAAAGTGAGGGTGGCTTCTGGTACATACCTTTCCTTTCATCACTTGGTTCGAGAAATCCACGTCCACTTCTAGAATCGAGATCCAGTCAATTTCTGCAAGAGGTGCCCAAGCCAAGTAGGGCTATCCATTTACTTCCAAAAAAGCCAACCCCTCATGCCCTCGAAATAGGCCACCAACGAGGGGATATGAAATTCTCTCTACATCACAGCAAAAACAGTTGTAGTAGACCATGCCCCTTTGCTACAAATCATCCGCATCCCCATCATCACCAACTGTTCGAGGCTTCCAAACAAATTATGTCCATGGGCCCCATCAACTCCACCCCATACGTAATCATGAGAAATACCTAGCTCTTCAACACTGCAAGCCTCATCCAAGCGAGGAAACAAAAGGCTTTAGAATATTGTGTAGGAGGTTGAATAATGTCCTATTACACCAAATATAGTGATTAGAGGTAATGCAAAGTGTTAAAGATGACAATCTTTAATAAAAGGCTTTAGAATATTGTGTAGGAGGTTGAAAAATATCCTATTACACCAAATATAGTGATTAGAGGTAATGCAAAGTGTTAAAGATGACAATCTTAAATATAGTGATTAGAGGTAATCCAAAGTGTTAAAGATGACAATCTTCAATTTGGTCATGATGTAGCTCATGTTACACCTATTGTAGAGCAAAAGTTCATTAGGATAACAAAGATGGAGACACATGCATTAATAGCCTTTCTCAAACGTGCCATTATCCCCATATTCACCTTTTCACGAAAGCAAAAGATGCTTGGGATAGTCTTATAACATATATCAAGAGAAAAATGAGATAAGTGTCTCTTACCTTCGATGATGAAGGGGAGTGAGCATGCATATGAATATAAGAAATCCAAAGGACACTCTTTTTACAAAAACCAAAGATTTAAAAGAGCAATTGATTTGTGCTAATGAAATCTTAGAAGATGGTTCACTTGAGTAAAATGTCATTGTCGATCTGCTAGACTCATATCAAAGTCTTGTTTTTACTCTTTGGTTAACAATGAAAAGCAATCCATTCCCATTTGAAGAGTCTTATAACACTGTATCAAGAAAAAAATGAGACCCGTGTCTCTTACCTTCGAAAATGAAGGGGAGTGAGCATATGAATGTAAGAGATCCAAAGGACACTCTGTTTACAAAAAGCAAAGATTTAAAAAATATCCTTGTCGTTTTTCTAGACTCATATCAGAGTTTTATAACACTATATCAAA
This sequence comes from Ceratopteris richardii, assembly GCA_020310875.1. Taxonomy (NCBI): domain Eukaryota; kingdom Viridiplantae; phylum Streptophyta; class Polypodiopsida; order Polypodiales; family Pteridaceae; genus Ceratopteris; species Ceratopteris richardii. Next base: position 67,690,383 of record CM035424.1, read on the forward strand.
AAAAAATGAACCCCATGTCTCTCACCTTCAAAAATGAAGGGGAGTGAGCATATGAATGTAAGAGATCCAAAGGACACTCTATTTACAAAAATCAAAGATTTGAAGGAGCAATTGATTTGTGCTAATGAAATCTTAGGAGATGGTTCACTTGAGTAAAATATCCTTGTCGTTTTTCTAGCTCATATCAGAGTTTTATAACGCTATATCAAGAAAAATAATACCTTAAAAAATGAAGGGGAGGTAGCATATGAATGTAAGAGATCCAAAGACACTATTTACAAAAATCAAAGATTTAAAGGAGCAATTGACTTGTGCTAATGAAATCTTAGAAGATGGTTCACTTGAGTAAAATATCCTTGTCGTTTTTCTAGGCTCATATCAAAGTCATATAACACTATCAAGAAAAAAATGAGACCAGTGTCTCTTACCTTCAAAAATGAAGGGGAGTGAGCATATGAATGTAAGAGATCCAAAGGACACTATTTACAAAAATCAAAGATTTAAGCAATTGATTTGCGCTAATGAAATCTTAAAAGATGGTTCACTTGAGTTAAATATCCTTGTCGTTTTTCTAGACTCAAATCAAAGTCTTGTTTTTACTCTTTGGTTGATGATGAAAGGCAATCGAATCCATTCCAATTCAAAGAGTTAATCTCTGTTTTAATTCAAAAAGATCAGTCAAAGCAAAACAGGTCAAATATGTGTGTTGTAGATCATGATTTCTTAGCTAGTTAAAAGGGCAAAGGTAAATGAAGCTCATCTACTAGTAATCTACCAATGTTGCACAATCAAAGAATGACGTTTAAAATGACAAGATGGAAAAGTAGAAACGTTTTTGCAATTATTGCAAAGGAAATTATCAAGTATTGCAATTGCCCCCAACACAACATTGGAGTACAAAAGTCCATCGGAAACACTAGGTCAAAGCACTAAGCATGAACACTAAGCACCACGCGTCTGAAACATACATAGCCACAGATTCGTCACCTCCCAGACATACGTTGCCACTTCGATTTGTCACTTGCCTTGGAGTCGGAAAGACGATAATTGATTAGCTAGATAAAATGAAACTACTGGCCAGAAAACTTGAAAAAATACTAGAGCAGGAGAACAGCCTTTTAGGAAGCGCGAATACATGCATGAAAAAAAGTTGGAACGGTGACTGTGCACTGAAGAACACATAGAACCTACAAGACCACAATGAAGGAGCAGAATGGGGAGGCTTTTAACCCCTAAGAATATTGAAGTTTTTAAGTAAAAAGGAAGAAAATGCCATTCATTCCATTCAATGACACGCTCAATGATGCCCTCAAAAACAGCCAATTTACAATTAACATCGTAAAATTAGCAGGTCCTTTTCGACTGTTAATCTCAAAACAACAACCAGATTATTATGCATCACAAGAACTCGTTCCAGACGGCAATAATTTGCTTTAAAACACAGCACGACAATTTCTGTAAAAGTCGTACCACCTCGATGGAGGCATTTTCATTTAATAATTTTCCTGCAGTACAAGAATACGCTACAGTTCACTGAGAACCTGCCACATCAGCAGCATTCGTAACATGCCATCTCTAGACTAGCTGCAGATCTACATATCTATAATGCCCAGAGACACCGCAGAGATGCAGAATACACCTTCAGTACACTACATCATTTAGGCCTTATGGATAAGCGAGTGGCAGACCAGCTATAGGCCTGTACAATGCTCGATCACGGCTGTCATATAACACATCCCTGGGATAAGGCAAATCATAAGCATATTCTGCCCTCGTTATTGGCAATAAACGATCATCAGAATAAAAACCTTCAGGTATCCTTCTTTGGATCCATTCACCACGAACGCCCAAAGGTCTGAGGGATGATTCAACCAAAGGATCAAGAACATAAGGTCTCCTTTCCAAGGCTTCAACTTTCGGTGCATACAAATGATCAGTTTTCGGCGCATACAAAACGTCAGAATCTAATCGTGCAATATCTGGATAAGCAGATCTAACATATGGGTCACTTGTGGCATACTCGGGAGGAAGCTGTCTTATCTTCCCAGCCACATTTCTGCCAGCAGAACCGACACCACCTGCGCTAAAACCTTTGTGTAAAGCACCTCCAGTTTTCTGACGAGTTCCAAGTTTCACATCTCGTACAAATTTGGGCTTTGTCAGACCACGAGCATCAAGTGGACGAAATATCTTGATCAAGTTATCGACCTGTAACCATCGATGAATAAGAACAGCGCTACAGAAATACGTTAAAAGCCACAATTTGTGGCGTACCAATCTCGATGGAATAAGGCATACCTGCTCCTCACTGAGCTCACATCTAAATTTGTTACGACCGAAGTAATTCTCTTTGATAACAGGTTTGAACGATTCCTCATCGAGTGGTGCACAATCCTTCATTATCCGGAAACGAATCTGAAAATCATCACCTCTATCAGTCAATAACTGTTGAGGAACTAAATAGCCCACTTAAGAATAAAGAGTCATGCAATCACTAACGACCAGTATGTCATGATGTCTTGGCCTTTAAAAACCTTCTGTTAATAATATAAGTATAGGTCATCTACCAATACTTAGAAACAATTTAGATAGTGATCAAAATGAGGGTTGAAATGCAGAACAACACGTTAAGCGTTTAAACCTGAGCTGGAAACTCCCGTTCAGAATCCTGAAATGCTTCTTCGACGAGATTCATTCCCCCATTGGAACTGGCCTTATATACTCCATGCAGAGTTTTCTGATCGACATCAAAGAGGAACAACTTCATCCCTTTCTTCGCTTTCAGAACGATGTCTTTTTTGGCTTCCGGAAATCCAAACACGTGGTATTTGAAACAGTCCTGCTTCGTTTCAGCACTGCACATGAAAATAAGGCCAGCGAAATCTGAATCTCCTTCCGAGATGAAGCGCTTGTTCGGCGTTGCATTCTTTGCTCCATTGAACGGCTTTCTGAATCTAAACCCCCCTTTCTTGCCACCCTTCACTCCCAATTTACCCGGCCTCTTCGCCGCACCACCACGAGAAAACTGCTTTCCGCGAGCCATTAACACTAATTGATATCACACGCCTGTACGCAGTACACAAAAAAATGATCATAACAATTAAAGACATCTGGAACATGGCAGACGTCACATACGTCCAGAACAACGAGCAGCATAGAAAGACTGCACATAGCAGACAGAAACGCACAAAGAAAAATAGACTTCCAGATGAAAGTCGACACGAATAGCTTAAACCTTCTCAGAAGAGCCTATGATGAGCGACACAGCAGCATTTTTTAATAAACGGCACAAAAGGGTATAATCTTCATCAGAAGCTCCCTCAGTTACAAGTTCCTGTTCGTTACAAAGACATCAGGTCTCTGTGCCATAGTTTTCAGGGAGATCTGTTTACAGTGCATACTTAACACTCCTGGCAAGATGAAAGAAAAATACATGCAGCCAAACCACAGTGCAAAGAACGGAGCGAGTGTTTCACATAACTGCCAGCGGAAAACAAACGAAAATGAAATGAACGTAGTATGTAGAGCTACGAGAACAGGTAAACGGGGACGGAGGAGGAGATGAGAATACCTGTTGTTCCCGTTACAGGACTCGGAACGCGGATGCAGCGTAAAGAAGTGAAGGCTGAAGAATTAGGGTTAAGTAATGGAGCTTCTTATATTGGTTTCAAACAACGTCTGTCACTTGCTCGATCGAAGAACAACGTACATTTTGCCATCGAAATATCTCATGACTAGTAGGTTTTCTCTCATCCAAGAAAGGAGTCCCCAATGTCTCTCGTGCATCCTACACTATCATAATGGAATTTTTAATATCTTTTAATGTCTTTTTAATATTAGGGCATAATATCTTTCTAATATTATGGCATATATCTTTTTTATAGGGCATAATGGATTTTTTTCCTAACATTGTTGAAGTTAGTTTAAGTTCAAAGAGATAGAAGAGCTTTGGGCTTCAACTATGTAGTTGTCTTTTGTTGTCACAAATTTCTCGATTATTCATCTTTTATTTTTTGGGTCTCTAGTGGAAAAAAATGAATAATCGATAAATTTTGGGCAAGTGAAAGTGTGCTTTAATCTCTAGTGTTGGTCTTCGAAGACCAAAAAAAAATGTTCATATTAATAGAGTTCCAAGCTCTTCTTCCATCTATTTTAAACACATTGGAAGGAAAAAAGAGAAATATCTCCTTGTTTACATTGCACCATTTCTCCTTTAAATGGTATGAAAGAACTAATATGATTTCAAGAGAGTTGTTTTTAATAGATATTTTACATTATCATTTTGCCCTTTCAGGAATGAGTCCATGGTGAGGGAAAAGGGTGACATTGTGGATGTGTGAAATTTTTTGAGGGCGCAATCCCCATATGTTGAGATATCAAGCTCAAGACATGTTGCTTTATGATGATACAAGGGCTCTATTGTCAGTATATTTTAGTAGTGAAGTGTGTGAAAAAAGTTAAGACCATCAAGATGTACATATGCACATATCCCAAAGAGGCAATTTTGTACATTCCATACTTAGTATTTCATTGTGTTTTGTGCTCCAAATCTTCTTCTTCCTTGTGTTGTTTGTGTGCATTCCCACTCCCCAAACTCCAATAATTGGTATCAAAGTAGTTGTTGGTTCTTGATGCACATTCTTAGCACAACCACTCACTTTCTTATATAGCTAAAAGATTCTATGAAGATTGAAAGTAGTTGCTGCTTCTTAATGCACATTGTTAGCCTAACCACTTAGTTTCTTAGATAGCTACATGATTTGGTGAATATTATGAGGGTTATATGCTCTACAAATGGGCTTAAAGAGTTTGACACTCAATAAAAAATCATTCAACCTCATTTTGGCCTCTTAATGCACCATTATAACCATTGGATTTTTGTGTGGATTTTTGTTTGGATCTTTATTCACTGATACAAGCACCTCAAAGTCTACGAAAAGTCTAGTGAAGCTCCTATGGGTATCTTCTATTCAAATTTTTCATGAAACTGACAATTTTTTGCATCAAGGTATAATCAATAGCCATGGATAAGAATAGTGATGTATTCCATGTTGGTACATTTGGCAAGCCTTGATGCTTGACCAAATGTTGCAGATCTAAGAAGAGCACAAGGCAGAGAAAAAGATGGGCCCCAAAATTTTTCTGATTTAGACATCTTATTTTTGTATAATAATCATTTTGTAATATATATTTTTCGATGTAAATGCACTAAGGGAGTACTCTAGATGCATCCCCATAGAAGATTAGTAGCTTACCCATGTAAATTAGTAGGAAATTAGCCTTTTAGTGAATAAAGTGTCGGTCTCTTGTGTGAAAGGATCATTTTTAGGGCACATGTATATAAGTCAATTTGTGACTCTTTGTAGAGACTTTTTGCCATTGTGAGAATCAAGAGCATAGAATTTCGAATTTGTGTCTTTTCCTCTCTGTATCTTCTTCTTTGTGAGCTTGTATGCATGTGTGTTGCTTGAAAAGAGTGTTAGGAAGTGGTGTTTATCCATGAAAGTGTTTGTTTAGTGTGGTTAAGGTGTGTGTGAAGTGTAGGAAGTGCTAAAGTGTAGGAAGGTCATTCTCGTGACTCAGTATTTTGCTCATAACTTGAAGTAGAAACGTCAAAATTGAGTGAAAATGCCACTATTGGATGTGTCTTCTCGAGAACTTCGAAACGCATATGCTAATTGCTATATTCGGTGTTCGGAGCTAAGAGAAAAGCTCAATTTATTGTTGGTTGCTGCTCCAAGTATCGTGACACCATGACTAACAGTTGAAGCTTGTTTGGATTAGTCTTTGCCTTGTTTGCACTCTTTGGGAAGCATGTTTGCATTGATCATCATTTGAATGCATGTCTTCATACACTCGGATAGGTTTTGATACTCTTTGGACTGATAAATAAAGCGTGAATCCCCACTATATGCACTTGAAGGGGATTGAGGTATAGTCTCTTTCTCCACAAGTCCCTAAGTTGGAACTTAGGTACTCACATTTTTTGGCGCCGTTGCCAGGGAATGTCGAATCAAACCAAGGCATTCGTGTGATGGTAAGTAGCTTTTAGCATTGAAGCGAGTAGAGGAGTTGTGAATTTCTCTTCTTTGGTAAGTCACATTCATCCGCACTTATTACTTCTCACTTTTGGAGTGTGTGTAGTAAGTTGATAGTCTAGGGAAGTGAGTAGAGTGAGTAGAGTAGGAGGAAGAAGGGAGTAGTTAGGAAGTTAGAGTAGCCTTCAATCTTAGTCTTGTTGAGTCTTTGTAGTTAGGAGAACTTTTCAAAAGAGTATAAAAGCCCAAAAATTATCCTTTTTCAAATCACTTGTCTCCAAAGCGAGTATCGAGTGAGCTAGCTGTCGAGTGTCGTAAGCTGAGACCAGGGTTTTTGAGCGTTGCAGTGTGAGCAAGAGGGATAGAGAGTTGGGAAAAGCTTCCAAGGTGAGCATACTATTGATTCCTTGTGCTTAACTCCTTTTGAAATCAAGTTGTCAAAAAAAGACATGCGACAAGTATCGTGAAAGGTAGACGGGGGTAAAGAGAGAGTTTATTCTGTGAGACATACTGTGGGAAGAGGGTAGATGCACTCATAGAACATGTGTATGCACTCAAAATCCAAAAAAACACTTGCAAAAAATTGAAAAAGTGACAAATATCGTGTTCTCCTGCGGTTGAGGTATCGCGATACCTAGGTATCGAGAACTCTTGCGGTCGAGTATCGCGATACTTGCCAGACGTCGAATATCATGTATCGTTGAGAAATCCTCATGATACCCGCGACATATCGTGTATCGAGTATCGCTGTAAAATCCTCGCGATACTTTTCAAGTATCGTCGATCATGAATTTTTCAATCACGATACCTGTGACATATCGAGTATCGTCAGAATCCTTCCGCGATACTTGCTAGGTATCGAGTATCGTGTTCACAGAAAACGATCTCTGTCTAGTAACGACTATCGTGAGGAATTCACTTGTGGAGTATCGGGTATCGTGTATCGTGAATTCCAAATGCGATACTTATTTGATATCGAGTATCGTGGAGGCGGTTTTCGTGATACCTCATAAGTATCAAGTATCGTGATGTTGGAGCAAGTGTTATGACAAGCCTAAGTATTGGCTTGAGTCCCACAAAGTCATAAAAGAAGCCTTAAAATGAAGACTATGTAAAGTTCACTTGTGAACTACCTCTTGTGACTTTTGAAGACTTTACTTAATGTAAAAGTGAAAGAATCTTAAGTGGTTGAGTCCACTTGATCAAAAAGGGAAAGAGGAGCCACGAATTCGTGATTTGTGGTAGGTAGAGAATCAAATCAATCATTGATTGATTGGAGAGTGATTGAGGGAAGTTAGCCTCCCAAACTCAATTATAAATAGATGGCAGTTTTAGTCGTGGTTAGAGAGACCTATGTGAAGACCTCCAAGAGCTGAGCTTTATGCCATATTAAGGTGTGATTACAAGGCACACATATGTATCAGTAAGTCATTGTATTGTACAAGCAATATACTTTCATTTTCATGATTATTTGAGTTCATATGTCCATGTTCTTGTGAAGTGTACCCTCACTGCCATTACTCTCAGTTTTCTCAGTTAGATCAAGGTACATAGGGTGTTTAATACATCCATTGGCAAGCTAAAAGGGCCCACCATATACTCCTTGAGTTCAATTGGCTGGTGTAGATCAAGGATTTTGCAACACCTCTTCACCTTCAAGCACATACCTATCCATCTCTTCACAGTGGTATCAGAGCAAGGTTGGACAACATGGCAAATGGATTTCCTTCATGAATTGACAAATTGGACAATGGTAACTACTCAGGTTGGTCATTAAGAATGGAAGCTTATCTCCAAGGTAGAAGTTTATATGGTTATGTGGTTGGAGATGAAGTTATGCCAAGTTTTAGGAACAAAAGTCAATCAACACAAGAAGAGCAAGAAAGATTGAGCACATGGTGCTCCAAGGATGCACTTGCAAGGTCTTATCTCCTCAACTCTATCTCAGTTTTTTTGTTGCCTCACATTAGAAGTTGTAAGACATCTCAGGAAGTGTGGGATGCACTTGAAGCTTTCTTTTCTTCAAGTACTAAAGCTAGGAAGCATCAACTATGGCTGGATTTCACAACTCTCAAGAAGGCTCCCAAACAAAATGTGACTGATTTTGTCACAAAGCTCAAGGACATAGCAGATCAGTTGGGAAGCATTGGAGAGGTAATAGATGAAGAGCAAATTGTAATGCAGGTCATCAATGGCTTGAAGGCAGATGACAAGTGGGAAGCATTCACCACAGCTATGGATTTGTACATGGACATGCATGTACTTGATTTCAATACACTCATTGGACAACTAACTCAAGAGGAAAAGCTTATCAAAAATGGAGAAAGCTCTAAAGGTAATCAATCTTCAGCTTTATACATTAATAAAAGCAAGTCCAAAGATAACAAAGGAAAGGCAAAGAAAGTGGATGATGAAGCAGGTACATATCAAGCTAACTATGCAGGTAGAGGAAGAGATGGCAGAGGTAGAGGAAGAGGAGGTAGACAAGGCAGGGGAAGATCCCAAGACTCCAACTCATGTTCTATTTGTGGACTAACTAATCATAGAACTAAAAATTGCTTTAGGAATTCGAGGAATCAAAGAGGCAGAGGATACAATAGAGGAAGTTATGGCTACTCAAGAGGAAGGTTCAACAATCATCATGGCAACTACAACAACTACAATCATTCGAACTATCAAGGAGGCTACAAAGGAAGGAGAGACTACAATAACTACAGAGAAGACTCAAACAAAGAGGATTCATTATTGATCATGAACATGGCTATGCCACAAGGTAAATCTGATGAGCATGTTTTCTACATAGATTCAGGTTGTTCAAATCATGTGGCAGGAAATGTGGCACTCCTATCAGATTAGAAGATCCAAGGAATAAGCATGGGGTACAAACAGGAGATGACACAAGACATCCTGTGGAGAAAATAAGCAATGTCAAAGCACCTGATGGAAACATCAACTTACTCAGTAAGGTACTCTATGTCCCTACCATTACAAAGAATTTGATAAGTGTTGGGCAGATAGTAGAGAAAGGGTTGCAAGTCAGGTTCACAAAGGCAGGAGCATTTGTTGAAGATCCAAGTCAAGGATTCAGAAAAATTGCAAAAGGTGAAAAGACAGGTAGATTGTTCACATTTGAATTACAGGACACTAGAAACATTGCTCTCTTTAATTATGGTATTCAGACACTCACAGAATCAGAAGTATGGCACAAAAGGTTAGCACACATTGGTGAAAGGTCATTAAAGCAAATTTGCAAGGACCAAAGTGTACTTGGACTCCCTAACTTGTCAAAACAACATATGATTTATAAGTGTAGTGCATGCCAATTTGGAAAGTCTCACACGTTACCATTCATGAAGAAAGGTTATATGCATGAAGATCTCTTGGAGTTGGTTCATACAAATGTATGGGGACCTACAAGGAAGCTTCAATATCTCGATCAAGGTATTATGTCTCCTTTATTGATGATTGCAGCAGATGGACTATCCTATTCTTTATGAAACACAAAGATGAAGTTTTTTCATGTTTCAAAAGATATTTGGCTCTTGTGGAGAATCAAACAGGTAAATCACTAAAAAGGCTAAGGTCAGATGGAGGGGGAGAATACTTCTCCCATGAGTTTGATTCTTTTCTTCAAGAAAGAGGAATCAAAAGAGAGGTAACTACAACGTACACTCCTGAGCAAAATGGAGTGGCAGAAAGGAGGAATAGGACAATTGTTGAAGCTACAAGATCCATGTTAAATGAAAAGCATTTACCTAATTATCTATGGGCTGAGGCTGTATCTACAGCCACTTACTTGATTAACAGGTTGCCTTCAAAATCCCTTGATGGGATGACTCCATATGAGACTTGGAATGGAAGAAGACCAAGCTGATGAGAACAATTCATGGTATGAAGATTCATGCAGGAAGATCAATTTAGCATATGATCTTGAAGAAGATTTTCCAAAGCTTGGTAGAGAACAACCAAAGATTGAAGAACAAGACACCTCAGAGGATGATGAAGAATCTCATATGGAAAAGATCAAAGCATGGAAGTCTAAAGGTAAAGCAAAATTGCAGGAACTTGGACATGAGGCAGAATCATCACATCATGGCCTAAGAAGATGTATGAGGGAAAAGAAAAAACCAGAAAGGTATGGGTTTGACACCTCATTAGTAACTAAACATTCTATCTACATAGCACAGGACATAAACCAAGAGGAGCCATCATCTTTTGAAGAGGCCAAAACAAAAACAGAATGGAAGCATGCAATGAAGGAAGAGATTGAAGCACTTGAGGAAAACAACACTTGGGATTTGGTGCCCAACACTTCATCCATGAAGGTAATAGGCTCAAGATGGGTCTATAAACTCAAGAAGAATTCTGATGGTTCCATTAACAAGTATAAGGCAAGGCTTGTAGCAAAAGGCTTTGCACAAACTCAGGGAATTGATTATGAGGAGACCTTCTCTAATGTGGAAAAGATGCCTACTATTAGGGTTTTGCTTAGTATTGCCTCTTCCAAGAATTGGAAGATACTTCAACTAGATGTAAAGAATGCATTCTTGAATGTTGGATAACAGAAGAGGTATATATGGCACAACCACCTGGTTTTGAGAATCAAGTTTATCTTGATTATGTGTGTAAACTTAACAAAGCATTGTATGGTCTCAAGCAAGCTCCAAGAGCTTGGAATTTCAGGCTTGTTTCATTCTTACAGGACAAAGGTTTTCAACCAAGCAAGGCAGATCCTTCACTCTTTATTAAAAAGAGTAATTCTGAGATCATCTACCTATGTGTATATATAGATGATATTATATTGACAGGAAATGATGCAGATGGTATGAAGAAGATCAAAGATCAGATGAGAGAAGAGTTCAAGATAAGTGATTTGGGTTCACTTACCTACTTCCTAGGTTTGGAAGTTGTCTACAAAGATCATGGTTTGTTTCTCACTCAAAGAAAGTACATTAAGGACATGTTGGCAAAATTCAAGATGCAAGATTGTAAGATTGCAGGTACTCCAATGGAGGTCAATCACAAATTGAGCTCACATGAAGGTGAACTCATAGAGGACATCACATCATATCAAAGTCTAGTAGGTAGTCTCAACTATGCCACATTGACAAGAGTAGATATATGTTACAGTGTGAGTGTGCTAAGTCAATTTATGCACACACCAAGGAAACCACATATGGATGCTGCCAAAAGGATTCTCAAGTATCTCAAAGGAACCATAAATGAAGGACTTTATTATCCTTATGTATCTGATTTAGGTTTGAAGCTATTTTCTGATGCAGATTGGGCTGGCTCCAAGGAAGATAGAAGGAGCACTTCAGGTTATCTTACCTTTGCAGGTTCAAAGCTTATTTCATGGTCATCCAAGAAGCAACCTACAGTTGCTCTCTCTTCTACTGAAGCTGAATATAGAGGTCTTGCCATAGCTACTCAGGAAGCTATGTGGATGAAGACATTATTCAAAGATCTTGGATTGGAGTTTGGAACTCCAACTATTTTTGGTGACAATATGAGTTCTATTCATTTGGTTGCTAATCCTATTTTTCATGCAAGGACTAAACATATTGAAGTTCATTATCACTATGTACGAGAGAAGGTTCTAAGCAAAGATATTCAAATATCATATGTGTCCACTCATCAACAATGTGCAGATATTCTAACCAAAGCATTGGATGGTACAAAGCTTTGCAAATTCAAGGCTATGATTGGTTTGCAGGTAATCTTGGAAGATTGAAGAGCTCAAGCATACTTGGCTTGAGGGGGAGCTGTTGGAGCAAGTGTTATGACAAGCCTAAGTATTGGCTTGAGTCCCACAAAGTCATAAAAGAAGCCTTAAAATGAAGACTATGTAAAGTTCACTTGTGAACTACCTCTTGTAACTTTTGAAGACTTTACTTAATGTAAAAGTGAAAGAATCTTAAGTGGTTGAGTCCACTTGATCAAAAAGGGAAAGAGGAGCCACGAATTTGTGATTTGTGGTAGGTAGAGAATCAAATCAATCATTGATTGATTGGAGAGTGATTGAGGGAAGTTAGCCTCCCAAACTCAACTATAAATAGATGGCAGTTTTAGTCGTGGTTAGAGAGACCTATGTGAAGACCTCCAAGAGCTGAGCTTTATGCCATATCAAGGTGTGATTACAAGGCACACATATGTATCAGTAAGTCATTGTATCGTACAAGCAATATACTTTCATTTTCATGATTATTTGAGTTCATATGTCCATGTTCTTGTGATGTGTACCCTCACTACCATTACTCTCAGTTTTCTCAGTCAGATTGCAGAGATGGTTTCTCTGAGCTTGGTGCATCATTTTCAGTGATTTAACTTGGTAAAGTTAGCTCTATAAGTCTAATATATGCTCACATATTTTCATGTCATTTGGATGTTGCAATCTTGAGTTATGTTCAGTTGAAGTCAACAGTGTTTGTTCATTTTCACTTCTCTGTCAGGTACCCAACTTTTTCACTCACCTTGTCAGAGCCATTTCTCAGTGGTTACGTATCCAAATTCAATGATTTAAAGCTTGTTGGATTTAGCTTACTGTTTAGTATAACCATACAAATTTTCATAATCATTGGATTCCTAAATGTTGAGTTATGTTCATTTTTTTGCTCACTAGTCTCAAACTGTAGCAGCCCGTGAAAATCGAGATGATGTCATCACTTGTTAAAACTCATTCTCAGTGTGTGGTTTATTATTTTTGATGAGATTACTCTTGAAAGTTAGCTCTTTAAGTTAGCTAGACTTCCCCAAGAGGAATTAAGCTAATTGTTGCTGTGCTCAGAGAATTATGCAAAACAGTGGACAGGTGTATGAACCAAAATAGCAAGTTTTTCACCTCTGAGCTAACTCCAGCTTATCTGTTTTGATCTATCTTTTTGAGAGTGATCTTCCAAGGTACATAAGGTGTCTAATACATCCATTGGCAAGTTAAAAGGGCCCACCATATACTCCTGGCGTTCAATTGGCTGGTGTAGATTAAGGATTTTGCAACACCTCTTCATCTCTTCACACGTGAGACAGAGCAAGGCCAAGTATCGTATATCATGTTTCCTGAAGTATCGTGTATCGAGTTTTTGCAGGTATCGTGTATAGTGTCCAGTTAAGTGGCCAAGTATCGGGTATCGTTTGCTTAAGTGTCGAGTATCGTGGTATACTCTTTTTGTGTGAGATATTATATATCGTGTTCCTGAGAGGAAGTTCCCTAGTCACTCAAGTAAATTCCATAAATTGGGACCACAACAAGGAGATTTGGAGGCTAGGAGTGGTTAAAACAAGAAGAGAACTTTTAAGTGAATGAACCTAAGGACTGGGAGAACCCTAGGAAGCCGAAGAAGTGTAATCTCTTCAGTGGGAAGTGTAGCCGAACTCAGTAGCCACTCACATTATTCTGAAACCTCTAGTGAGTCAAAGGAAGAAATTCCCATGGCTTCCGAGGATATGCAGAACACTGTACCAATGATTGGCATGATGTCAATTATTGAGGGAGAATATCAGACATCTTTAGAATATGTGAACACCAACCAAAATGAGATAGCAATCTACCTAGATGGTCTGAACCGATCAGTGGCCAGACTAAAAAAAAGCTTCATATGCTTACATAGTGCCTAGGCCAGCAGTTAAGTATGCAGGAGGATTTTATATGGACAAGAGAGATATCTAGTATGTAGTCACAGAACACCCTGAAAACATCAATGAACACGGGGAAGAAGATAATGCTCATAACCTTAATGCAGAGGGACATGAAGAACAAGTGACCACTCCTAGAGGGAGATCTACTATTGTTAGGGTTTGGAGAGGAGACCTAGTCCCCCAAGATGACTCCTTGATGGATGTGTATTTGATCAATGGAATGGAGCATCTCCTTAGAGCCCACTCTTCATTATGGGAAGTAGCCCCTAACCCAGTTACTATCTATGAGTTACAAGATCCAGAACTCCCCACCATTATCACATATTTAGACAAAAACCAAAGGAGGTACTGGCCTCTAACGGAGTTAGAAAGAGCAGGGTTGAAATATCAGAACATTCCAGTGTTCCCTCCTAGGGATCAAGCTACTACTTCTCAGAACCCTCAAGGAACCTTCCAAGATAATTCATATCAACAGTCGGGACAAACACAACAAACACAAATCCCAGTTAGACCCCATGTGCAGTTTGCTATGCCTAGACCACTTGAAGCAGGAAGAAGATTAAGACCTATTCAAGTTGCTAAATGCATGAGAAACCATTATGATGGCTCTAGTGAACCTTACAATCATATAGCTGAATTCAAGCAAGTTATCAGAGCCGAACAAGTGGAAGATTTCTTGATCCAATATGAATCCTTTGGTCTAACATTGACAGACACAGCTTTAGCGTGGTTCGAGCCATTAGATCCTAATAATTTTCAAAACATGGAACAATTTTATCAAGAATTAATTGAAGAATTCACTAAATCTGGGATTAGAAACAACTCTTCGTCATTGATCCATAGCTTTAAGCAAGCTCCTACAGAGTCAGTGAGATTGGCGACAAGAAGATTCAAGCAGTATGTGGATAGATGTCTTGTGGAAGAGAGACCCACTCAAAACAAGATGGTATCTTTGTTTTTGGAAGGGTTAGTGAATGGATCATTAAGATCTTTGGTATATGTGAAAAGAGTTCAAACTTTACAAGAGTGTATGAAAGAATGTATTGATCTAGAGGACAACCTAGCGGAAGATCTAAAAATACCTCAAGGTAGCGTGAAAAGTGAAGATTCAATCAGCAGCACATCAAACCCTAAGAACAATGTAGAGGAAATAGCTGACTTAGTAGCAAAGAAACTGAATGTTCAAGGACAGAGGAATTACCCCAACAACCCAATGAGAGTACCCATGCTTAGAAGATGTATGCACTGATCATCCTTCTCATTTGTGCACCCGAGGAGTAGTCCCACCACCTGCTTATGTTTACCATAGACCACCCGTCCCGGGTCCTCTACAATATTGCAGCATAGAACAAAAATACACAAACCACAGTACAGAAAATTGTCCTTACAATCGGCAATCAAGACCAATACAACCACTCATGAGACCTTATGGATACCCGCAAAGAGATCGAGGAGGAGAAGCCTTTAGATACCCCACATATCAGCAGCACGCACAAGTACCACGACCTTATGCTTATCAAGGTTACAATTGACCACAACCGGTGTTAGGACAACAACCGCCCCATCCTCAAAATGTAGTCTCAGTGAAAGTAGCTAGACAGGAGGAGAATCTTGAGAGAGCAATAGTTCCAGCCACGCCTTTGACTAGTAGCGAGCCATATGATTCATCCTATGACCATAATCAAGGAGATTATTCCGCATATGAGAGCTCTCTAATAGAATATGGACAACTGTACGAACCATATACCTATGGCATGAAAGTACCAGATAGTTCCTACGGATATGAGTAGGATTATGTGTCATTAATGTACACAGCGCTGTGGGAGCGTTTTCAGACGACTGGCGGATCAATTCAGTCGCCTCGCTAACGGCGCACGCAGGGTGACTACGCAGGACAGGTACAAGTTTAACTTTTCCTAAGGTCCGTAGGGTGAAGCGTTCCTATAACGTTCAACTGCGTCAAAATAAGAAGGTGGAATAATCTTTTCACTAACTATTTGATCTTTTATCGTTTCGTTTGTTTCTTCTTGGAAGGTTTCTAAGTTTCTATCTACAGTTGGAGGGAAAAGATCTTCACTAACACTAGGTGGAACAGTAGAAAGTATGGTTATAGCTGTCCTAGGATCGTGTAAAGTTTCTTTTACTATTACTTCTTTTGTTAACTCTTCCGCTTCTAATGGTTTTGGAAATAACTGTTCAAAAGTTGATGAAGGAAGAGAAGAACTATCTGATGAACTTTCTTTACTTTCTAAAGGTTTTGGAAACAACAAATCAAAAGCTGATGAAGGTAAAAAAGGACTATATGAAGAACTTTCTTTTGACATAAAAGATGATGCTAAATTAATAACCAAAGTCCTATACAACCTCAAGGATGATGTTTATAAATGACAGTCTAAAAGATAGCCTATACAAGCTAATAAAGTTTCAAAGTAAGGGTAATCTTTGCTTTTCAAACTTCAGGTCACATGTGAATCTCCAGTTCGCTAATTGCTCTCAAGAGGGCAACAACCTTCTGTTCTCCAATAGCACTGAAAATAAAACATATCTGAAAATAAAACATATGAACTTGTGAGCACGTACTCCTCTCTTTATATAGATGTGAGTAGCCACCATAGCCTACAATTCTCTTTAGATAACTCAACCAATTTACCAAATTTGACTCCACATCAACTCTACATCACTCTAACAACACCAACAAAAAAAAAGGCGTGGAATTTTTCCCCATTTGATTTTCCCAATTTTCACACACTCATTTAAATATTCAATGGACCATATACTTTAGAAAATAAATAACCTTTCACTTCTTCTTTCTTATTTATTTAAATACTAATCCTTAGGATAAATTCAATACCTTAGTCTAAAATTTAATTTAACCCATTTTAATTATTTTCTTAGGCTTAATGAAAATTAAATAATTAATATATTTATCTAATATTTTAATAAGGTTCCATATGATAAAATTAACCTATTTAACAATTTATTTATAAACTACAACTCACTTATTTAGACATTTAACCTTAGGTTTACCCTACAACTAACTTTAAACCACATCAATTAACTGTAACTAACCCATAAACCTATTCTCTAACCTTCCATAACCCTCTAGGATGAATAATTAACCCATAATTAATCTTAAAACTTAACTAGAACCCTAAAGTTCATGCTTAAAATATACATTTAACCCTTAATTATCCTTGTAAGTTAGTAAAAACCCTTCAAAACATGATCTAGACCTTTAATTAACCCTTACTTACCCTTAATTTTTAGCTAGAACATACATTTAATCCATAATTACCCTTGCATTTAAGCTAGAACCCTATAATTCATGCCCAAAACCTATATGTAACCCTTAAATACCCCTACATTTACTTTCAAAACATAAACATACCCTTAACTAACCCTTGAATTTTTATCTAAACCCATAAATAATATTAAGAAAACATTTGGATAAATACTCCCCTTCTTGTTATTGATCAGCAACTTCTTTTTCTGCAAAATTAAATCAAACATTAGTAAAAAATTTCATAATTTAATCTAACTTATATCAAACAATTAATCTTTTAATTTTTGTAATATTTTAAGAGTAACAAATTCTCTCCGACATCCGCCCCCACTAAACCTGCACATCGTCCCGATGGGCCAACCTACAGATTCAAGTGGAATAGATCAAATTCTTTTGAAATTAAGTTTAAATAATTTCAAAATTTTTATTACATCATGCGTTCAAACTTTATGCAATTAAAAAGATTTGTACAAATCATTTAAAAATATCAACATAGAAATAAGTTATAAAATATCATGTCATATTTTGGAATCCACAGTTAAACAAATATTTATAAGAATAAATCATAAGTCTTATAGTCCTTCTGTTCATGTCACTTGCTAAGAATAAGTAACTTATCTTTCATAACAGCATATACAAAAAGGAAACTCTTCCCATCAGATAACAGAATTATATGCCTCCTACTTTTATTTCCTATGGTCTGACTCTCTTTTAATTGCTTAAATCATATCATTTTTCTTTCTTCATCCCAACTCAGCTTTTTCTTTATTTTCTTACAAATCGGCCTATACCGAAATTGGGTGCGACTCCTGGACTTGTCCACCCGGCCAAGTTTGTTCCACTTGTCTACCAACCCGGCATAGCGCACGACAAACTATGTCAGCCCTACATGAAATCGACGTCAGCTCGTGGCTCTGATCACCCGACCAGAGTAACTCCACCCGCCTACCGACTCATGCAGGCGCATGACAACATATAGGTTAGGCCTATGATGAAACTAGCTGCAGCTCGTGGCCTTGATCACCCGACCAAGGTTGTTCCACCCGCCTACTAGCCCAACATAGCACACTAACAACAGACACATACATATAAACTAGTTGGGTATGAAGTTTTTAATTAATTTTATTTTTATTTAGAGGTCAGATCTCATAAAAAATAAAAGCAAGATACAAAATCCCATTTGCTAATGAATAAAAATTTCTTTTAAGCATATACATATATTCAAAATAAGACTACCTTTTCTTTTACAAGATTTCAATTCCAAAATTTCTATTCAACTTTCTGATTCAATTCATATAAATATGAGTTCTTATGCTTCAATCATAAATATTTCAGATATTTATATATCTTAATTCTATTTGAATTTTTAAATAAATTGGAACATATCCTTTTAATCCATGCAGTAATGCTATGCATATACACAAAAAATTAAAGAATCTTTAATTAAAACTGTTTCACCTGATTTTTAATCATCATCTTCATTTTCATCAGCATCATCTTCACAATCATTTTCTTCAATTTCATATTCTTCATTATTTCTCTTTTTAAATAGTTTAACCCTTTTGCCTGCAATCGAATTTTTCAATAAAGAACCATCAAATTCTCTAAGTTTAAATGTACCATTATCAAATACAGCTACAACTACATAAGGTCCAAACCATCTCTTTATTAATTTTTTCCTAGCATCATACTGAGAATCAAAAGTGCTATCATAAACTAAAACCCAGTCATCTACTTCTATAGTACAAGGTCTAAGTCTATGTTTTTTATCAAAATAGATTTTATTTTTAAGACGTGAATTTTTAATTTTCTGTACAGCTTCTTTAATTAATTTATTTCCTATATTTAACTGCATAATCCTAACAGAAAGTAGATCTTCACGAGTCATCTCATTATTCCATGGAAGTGTCGTCCATGAAATAATCTGGGTCTGGATAGGAAAAATCGGTTTCTGACAATACATGAGTTCTGCAGGCATAAAACCTGTAGATCTAGTGTACGTCATCCTGTCTGCCCATAATGCAAAAGGAAGGTATCTAGGCCACTGCACTATATCACCATTGCAGGCCTTAGAAATTGCCTTCACAATAGAGGGATGACCCCGCTCAATCTTTCCATTCGACTCTGGATTATAAGCAGTAGTAAGAGACAGACGAATCCCATGCTGATCAAAGAATTCTCTAGCCTCTCTAGCATCTAACTCTCCTCTATCTGCAACTATCTTTTCTACGTAACCAAATCTAGATATAACTTCTTCTAATAGAAATTTACATACGTTAAAAGTAGTTTTCGTACGAAGTGCTCTACCCTCTACATGATTAGTTAAGTCTTCTCTAGCTAAAACTATATATCTCATCTTATCTAAACCTTTAGGCATAGTCACTAAATCCACTACCCACTTGTAATGAATACAAGGAGGATAGGTAGGGTGCAAAGGTTCTCTATGTCTAACTGATGAATGAACCTGACAAGTAGTGCAAGAACTAACAAAGTCACGTACATTCACATACATTCCCGGCCACCAATAGGCTTCTCTAATTTTGTCATAAGTTGCATAAAAGCCTTTATGACCTGCCCAAAGAGTGTCATGCATTTCTACCATAATTTTAATCTGAAGAGTTTTATTACCTACAACACGTTGTGGATATCTAATTTTTCCCTTCGCGTGACGCCATAACAAACCATCCTTTAGAAAAAAATTATATGCACGTTTCCTAATATCTCGAAATCTATTAGTAGACCAAATAGGTAATTTTTTTAATGTACTAAGGTAATAACCTATGTCATACCAAATCCCTTCATACTCATTTTCATTAAATTTTTCATATTCATATACATCAGAAATATAGTTAATTATATTTAAATCAGTTTCAATCAATTCATCATCTTCATATTTAGCCCTAGAAAGCATATCTGCTACGGAATTAGTTTTACCAGAAATATGATTTAAAATAGGATTAATAAATTTAATATATGATATCCATCTTAACATAGCTATATCAGGAGAAGAACAGTTAGTAATCATTCCTATTAAAGGTAAACAATCTGTTTCTATGATGACATTAGCTCCTATAAAATACTCTTTATCAGTTTTTAATGCAGTAACTAAACCCCATAATTCTCGTTTTATTTGTGGATAATTTCTCTGAGTTTCATGCAAAATTTTAGCCCCGAATCTAATAGCATATCTATTTCCTTCATTATCATCCTGACCTATTACCCAGCCTATTCCTATAGGGCTATATCTACAGTTAAAATAATAGGTTTATTATTTGAATAATCTACACGTTTCAAAACTGGTGCATTAGAAAGCAAATTTTTTAATTTTTTCATCGTTTTAACATGAGTTTCAGTCCATTTAAATTTTCTATTTTTCCTAAGTAAATCGTACAATGGATTAGCTACATGGGCGTAATGCGGAATCCAAATTGCATAAAATACACATGCTCCTAAGAAACGTCTAACTTCACTAATGTTTTTACAGGTTTCAGATAGTTTATTAATAGCATCTACTTTTTGAGGATAAGGCCTACGACCGTAATAACCACATAAATGTCCTACAATTAAAACTTCATTAACTCCAAAAACTGATTTTTCTAAAGAAAAAGTTAATCCTACTTCTTCAAATCTTTTTAGAATTTTTTCACAATCTAAAATATGATTAGCTACAAATTTCCTACATCCTAATGCATCTAATGTCTCATCTTTTTCTTTCTCTTCACATCCTTTTATTGGGATATCATCTATAAACGGCATGGTCACATTAGGAATAAAGTCATGAAGAATTCTATTCATCGCGTTCATCATATGTGCTACTGAATTTGTAGCTCCTTGAGGAAGAGTACACATACGAACTAATCCTAAAGGAGTCTTCATCGTGGTAATATCTCTACTTTCAGTAGCAAGCTGAAACTGGTCATATCCTGAATATAAGTCACCCATAGAGTAGATAGAATGCCCAGCAAAAGCTTCGGCAAATTCTCCTACAATAGGGCCAGTTCCCACGTTCCTAATAGTAACTTTATTTACGGGTTGTAAGTCTTGAATAAATCTAAGTTTACCATTCTTTTTAGGAACAGTAAACCATCTATTTGAATAAGGTGCAGAGGAAGGTTCTGATATTTTCATTTTCATCTTCTCCTTAAGCAGTTTCATTAGCTCAGGTAAATGAGCCTTTGGAACTGGTATAGGGCGAAGATTCCAAGGTATGTGGGCTACAGTAAATATGATCATAGGAGAAACTAATCTAGGGTCAACACATCCTATTTCCTGAGGATTAAGAGAAAAAGCTCTACCATGTTTTTTAATCATCTCACGAAATAATTCTTGTTCAGTTGGTAATAAAAAAGAATTTTCATTTCCAATTTTTATTAATTTAATAGTTTCTTCAGTAAATTTATGACCTATTTTAGACATGTCACGTAAGATAGGATCGTTAGCTACTTGTTTAATTTTTAAATCACTTCCTTCAGGTAAAGCTTGAGCTACAGGTTTCACTTTTTTATCTACTGTTTTATATTTTGTATTAATTTGAACTTCATGGAAATCAAAAACAAATTTTGAAATTAAATCATATTCATTTAATGAGTTTAAAAGAATAACATGTAATAATTTTTCATCATGTAAAGATTCGTCAATTTCATCAAATAAAGTAGAGGAAAAAGAAGTTTCAATTATGTTTTCAATATTTTCAGTTTTAGACATATATCCTTTATCTTTAAAATATTTTTCATATTTTTTTATTGTTTTTCTAGGCATATCTTTTTTATTTAGAATTTGTAATTTTGAAGATGAAAAATAAACAGATATATTTTCTATTTTATTTTCACATTTATGCGAGATATCAAACCAGTTACCACTGTTGTCTCGCTCAACAATGGTCTCTAGTAAAAATTTTGATCAAAGTATGTTCCAGAATCACTAAGAGGTAAATGACTCTCGTGCATTTTTTCTTGTGATCTGATAGGTGTTTTCCTAATTTGTTCTCTGTTTCATACATGGTTTGGGCTGACTATCATAACTTGGAGCGATTGTAGATCATCTTTAGATCTAATTCTTGCGTATGCTGAGCCGTCATCTATTACTTTAGTCTCCATTCTGGCTTCACATATAAATGGTTGACCTAAGATAATTTCATAAGAGCAGTTGTCCTGAATAAAAAAGTGGAATGTCTCAGAGATTCCACCGATCATTAGAGGTATGTTGGCACATGCTCCTATGAGTGAACCACAACCATTGTCCGCGGTTCGCATTATCCAACCGTGATTTTTATCAATAGGCCATTTAAACTTATCATATAATCCTTTCGAAATCACATTGATTTCAGACCCAGAGTCAATTAGGGCTAAAGCAGAATATGATCTCTTCTGATCTCCTAAGTTAACTTTAATCTCCGGTGTGCCTCTTGCCCAAAAACTTTTCCTAAAATCACTCTCTGAGTTTTTTGTTTCATCATCTGGTATAATCGGCCCTAAGAAATTTTTGTTCACATTACAGGTATTATCTTCTTCATCCTCTGAGTCTAAAGAAAGAGATTCATGAATCAAGTTAGTTACATCGGCAACATCTTGCATCTCTACCTCTTGTGACAGAGGGAATCTCTTCCTTTTAATTAGTTTAATAAAATTTTCTTTAAATTCAATTTTTGCTATTGAGAAGATTTGTTCTAAAGTCATTGTTACTGCACTTTTTAATAAGATGTCATACAATATTTCTTTCGAATCAACTTTTTGTTCAAGTTCAGAAATAAGAATAGCTTTCGGTACTCTTTTTGGTTTCTTTTCTGGTTTCTCTTCACGTTTTGTTTCAGTTCTAGGAACTTGCTCTACTTTGTCTGATGTTTGAATTGGTTCACTAAACACAGGTTGTTTACCCTCCCTAATTTCTTTTCTTCGCTCCTCATTTGTTTTAGAACTTTCGCCTTGTTCAAACTGAACTTTCTTAGGCTTCGGCTCATCTCTCATCTTACTTCTAGTCATTCGTCTACCTGAATCATTTGTATCTTGCTCATCATCCCTCTTTCTTTTCTCTTCAACATTCGCAATATGCGAATATATCGAGAATTGATCGACAGGAGAGGTCCACGCAGTTTTCTGCATAATATCATCTCTCGCCTTTATCAAAGCTTCAATTGAGTAGTTCCTCGTTTCCCTTGTTTGTTCGGAATCAGAGTCACTATCAACATATTCTAGTTTAACAGCAGAAGCAGATTTCGAAGACTCAGAAAGGTTTTCATACAGCTTCTGCATCCCTCCCTTTCCCCAATTGGCAGCTAAGGGTAAATGTGTTCTATAGTCACACAATCGCTTGTCAATATCAATTACAAGTCTTTTCTCTTTCGCATCTTTCAATGCTTCACATGTGTAAGTCAAATGATCTGTGGCATCGCACCAGATACATCTCCTCACATTGGCATTTCTCCTTTCATTGAAATTTCTTTGGTTAAATGCTTGAGGAATTGGTTGGGGTACAACTGGCGGATTAGGAGGTACAAAAGGTGGATTAGGAGGTACAAAAGGTGGATTAGGAGGTACAAAAGGTGGATTAGGAGGTATTAATGGATGATTCGGAGCTACAAATAGTGGATTTGGAGCATTTACTGGTTGAGGATAACTAGTCAGATGAGCTTGCATTGCAGGTTTATCTTGTAGGTTTAAAGCATACACCACATTCTGCAAAGCTGCTACCTCTTTAGACATATTCTCATGCATATGCATCATATTGTCCAATTTGTTAAACAAAATCTCAAATTGCAACTCAGTTGGTACTCTAGATGTGGATGTTGTAGGCTCAACTTTGGATTCTATATGTGTCTCCCTTGTTGCATGAATAGGAAGAAAACTAGAAGATGGTTGGGATGTTGAATCATAAAGAAGTGTTTTACGTTGGTTCATGTGAGCAACCGCCTCAACTACAGTTTTCACTACACTCCAGTCATCTGTAAGCCCATATTTCTTTCCCGGTTCTTCAAGCCTACGCTCAACCTCTACCCTTATATCTGGAGTCAAGATTTTAAGGAAATATAAAATGATATCTGGGGTAAGGGCAACTCTATCCTGTTCAGGTAATTGAGAGAATCTTTTCATAAATTCCCCATGGAGTTGAGTTAAAGAAATGTGAGGTTTAGGAGAACTGATCCATTTCATAAATCCCTCTCTATTGTGTTGACTATAGTCCTCTAAGTAAAATTCTTTATGTAGCTCTTTTCTAAACTCATCCCATCCCTTATTGTCATGTAGATCCATAATAGCTTTCACTGTACCTATGGCAAGTCGTCCAAGATAGGATTTCCACTTTGTATCAGGCAAGCCGTGTAACTTGGCTAATTCCTCAAACGTGTCTAAATAGTTTGTAACATTCATACCCGTAAATTTCCCTTTATCCTTTAATAATGTTTCAACTACTTTTTGTCCTTGCGTCTCGTGCATCATAGTTTGAAATAGTTCGTCCATTTTTGAAGTTTGTTTTGATCTAGTTTGAACAATTCTAACTATATCCTGAACTTCTTTTGTTACTCTTTCCTTATGTTCAGCTACGATTTCTGAAATTCCGTTAGAGTCCAGTTTGATAAGTTTATACTATGCCAATATGTTGCAAGTAAAGCTATGATTAACGCTTAACCTATGTTTAACAAACAGTTGTCTTTAACCTATACCAATAATTTAACCTTAACTAAAATTAAGAATGTAAGAGTAAAGAAATTATACCAACTGCTCGAAGATGAGGCTCAAAAGTGCTTTTGTGAAATTCAATACATTTATTGATTTGAATCAAAACCTAAATACATAGTTTGCTAAAAATGAGTGCAAACGTTTTGTGCTTCAATTGTTGATGAAAGGGGTGGCGCGACGCGGTTCTTCTACTTTCCAATCTTCGTGGAGGCGCTCAGGTCACCAGACCAGCCCTCGACACCAAGAAGATTGCAAGCTCACGTAAATGCCACAGCTTCCAGGGATGAAGACGCAGCTGCACTGATGTAAAATCGTATGAATGTATATGCAATGCAAAATTTAAAATTTATACCTGAGCTGCTCCGCCGTTTGTTTCACGTCGGGTTCAAAGTGTGGGAGCATTTTCAGACGACTGGCGGATCAATTCAGTCGCCTCGCTAACGGCGCACGCAGGGTGACTACGCAGGACAGGTACAAGTTTAACTTTTCCTAAGGTCCGTAGGGTGAAGCGTTCCTATAACGTTCAACTGCGTCAAAATAAGAAGGTGGAATAATCTTTTCACTAACTATTTGATCTTTTATCGTTTCGTTTGTTTCTTCTTGGAAGGTTTCTAAGTTTCTATCTACAGTTGGAGGGAAAAGATCTTCACTAACACTAGGTGGAACAGTAGAAAGTATGGTTATAGCTGTCCTAGGATCGTGTAAAGTTTCTTTTACTATTACTTCTTTTATTAACTCTTCCGCTTCTAATGGTTTTGGAAATAACTGTTCAAAAGTTGATGAAGGAAGAGAAGAACTATCTGATGAACTTTCTTTACTTTCTAAAGGTTTTGGAAACAACAAATCAAAAGCTGATGAAGGTAAAAAAGGACTATATGAAGAACTTTCTTTTGACATAAAAGATGATGCTAAATTAATAACCAAAGTCCTATACAACTTCAAGGATGATGTTTATAAATGACAGTCTAAAAGATAGCCTATACAAGCTAATAAAGTTTCAAAGTAAGGGTAATCTTTGCTTTTCAAACTTCAGGTCACATGTGAATCTCCAGTTCGCTAATTGCTCTCAAGAGGGCAACAGCCTTCTGTTCTCCAATAGCACTGAAAATAAAACATATGAACTTGTGAGCACATACTCCTCTCTTTATATAGATGTGAGTAGCCACCATAGCCTACAATTCTCTTTAGATAACTCAACCAATTTACCAAATTTGACTCCACATCAACTCTACATCACTCTAACAACACTCAACCAAAAAAAAGGCGTGGAATTTTTCCCCATTTGATTTTCCCAATTTTCACACACTCATTTAAATATTCAATGGACCATATACTTTAGAAAATAAATAACCTTTCACTTCTTCTTTCTTATTTATTTAAATACTAATCCTTAGGATAAATTCAATACCTTAGTCTAAAATTTAATTTAACCCATTTTAATTATTTTCTTAGGCTTAATGAAAATTAAATAATTAATATATTTATCTAATATTTTAATAAGGTTCCATATGATAAAATTAACCTATTTAACAATTACCCTACAACTAACTTTAAACCACATCAATTAACTGTAACTAACCCATAAACCTATTCTCTAACCTTCCATAACCCTCTAGGATGAATAATTAACCCATAATTAATCTTAAAACTTAACTAGAACCCTAAAGTTCATGCTTAAAATATACATTTAACCCTTAATTATCCTTGTAAGTTAGTAAAAACCCTTCAAAACATGATCTAGACCTTTAATTAACCCTTACTTACCCTTAATTTTTAGCTAGAACATACATTTAATCCATACTTACCCTTGCATTTAAGCTAGAACCCTATAATTCATGCCCAAAACCTATATGTAACCCTTAAATACCCCTACATTTACTTTCAAAACATAAACATACCCTTAACTAACCCTTGAATTTTTATCTAAACCCATAAATAATATTAAGAAAACATTTGGATAAATACTCCCCTTCTTGTTATTGATCAGCAACTTCTTTTTCTGCAAAATTAAATCAAACATTAGTAAAAAATTTCATAATTTAATCTAACTTATATCAAACAATTAATCTTTTAATTTTTGTAATATTTTAAGAGTAACAAATTCTCTCCGACAGCGCCCAGAGCACCCATACCCCCCCGACCTATGAATAGACCGCCTGCACCCAGAGGACCATGTTATAGATGCGGAGGTGATCATTATATCAGGGAATGTACACTACCTAAACCACCACCACCACAGCAAGTTTGGGAAGGATATTGTAGTGATTGTGGTAAAGAACACCTTTTCAAAGATTGCCCCAAGAACCCCGACAAAGTTAAATCAATTGTGCAGATCAACGTAATAGAAACGATAGAATCGTCAGGAAGTGATAAGGATTACACTGTGCCATTGAAAGCAATAACAAGAGCTAAAACTCGAGAGACCCTAGAAAAAAAAGGAGAGAATGATCAAAGCGACAGAGAAGTGAATATACCTACAACCCAAGTAGTTGAAGGCTCGGAAGAACCTAGAAAAAATATCACAAGTAAATGAACACAGAGATGGAAGAATCATAGAGATAGGATAGAGGAAAAGAAACTACAGCAACAGATGGAGAAGGAAAAAAATGAACAAATTCAAAAAGAAAAACAGGAACTTGAAGAAAATTGAAAAGGAAAGTGTAAAAAGGAAGAGGTAGGATCAGTTTTAGTAGATCCCATGCCAGAAGAGTTAGCCATGTGGATTCACGCGTACCAGGCACGAATCAGAGCAGGACCTACCATTGAACAACATGAAAAGGAATATCCTAGAGGTGACTTAGAGAAAGAAAGGTTGGAGACTTGCAAAAAATTAATTGAAGTAGCTCAACAGACCTTAGAAAAACCTGTTCTTCAATTGCCCAATTCACGAGTTCCTGAAAAGGAATTCCAAGAGCGTGTCATCCTTAATGACCCTGATAAAACCAAAGAAGGTGAGACACATAATGAAAATCACTGCGAGGATAAAAGGGAAGGATCCATTGTTCCCAAAGTAGATGGAGAATGGCGTAAAGACTTGTGGGCAAGAGTCCAAGAAGACAGATGGAAGAAAGTGGAAGGAATAGAACCACCCTTTGAAGAGTTAGAAGCAGGAGGTGAAGTAGAACGTTCAATACCTGAGCTGAATTCAGAAGGATTATTACCCTTTGACCAAAGTGAAAAGGAAAATGACAGTGAAAAGGTCTTGCCCAATTACACAGGAGAATACGAACATAATTCGGAATTATACTGCATTCCCTCAATAAGAAAAAAAGAGAAGAACCCATCAGTCCACACAATGGACATCATACAACACCTTAGAAAGGTAAAAATCCCTTGCACTCTGACATTGGAAGAACTTTTGAAGGTCAAACCACATTTGAAGGAGAAATTAACTAGTCAATTGGAGATCAAGGTGGAAGAGAAGGAAATGCCTGATGAGGTGACCACTGTCAAAATCTCGGTCGATAAGGTTGGAGATTTCAGTGAAGGAGATGAAGGAAACACGTGTCTTCCAATTACTTATAGGGGTTATACCACTAAAGCTATCTTAGATTCAGGAGCTGGAGTGGGAATTGCAACTAAAGAAATCTGGGAGAAATGGGGAAAACCAGCTCTGAGACCAACATGCATGAAGATACAAATGGCAGACGGACACACTGAATGACCCTTGGGATTATTGGAAAGAGTAGTTTTCACCACTTGCGGAGTTGAATTCGAGCACACATTAGCAATATGTCAATTTGAAAGGGCTAGCAATTATGAGATGATACTTGGAAGACCCTTCATGAGACAGCTAAAGGTAGTGCAAGATTGGGGAAAGGACGCAGTATACTTACAACATGAAGGAACCACAACAAGAATAAACCTCCACACTTACACATATCAAGATGTTCCCCCCTTGCAATGGAATCAGATTCATAAAGAAGAGGATGAGCAGTCGATTCATAGTATAGGTTCAAGTGATCAGTCATGGATGAACGAAGACACTCATCTATGGATATGCCAAACTGCGAAAAAGGAAGAGGATAGAAGGAAAGGATGGCAACAAAGGCAAGGAATCGCTAGATCGGTATAAGATCCAGCCTACATGGTGAAGAATTTGAACCTCATGGTTGGATGGAGATTTTAGCCACTCTCGATGTGTGTGTAAACGAAGAAGTAATAACCATGAATGAATGCATTGACAAGGAAGGCTATGATGCTAGTCTATATGTGGTAGTTCTTCAAGAGGTGGAAGAAGGAGAAGTAATCGAAAAATAATGGAAAGAGGATTATGAGAGCATTGAAATGGAGCAAGAGCCAATGGAAACAGAAAGTCAAAATCAAAGAGTAAGTGTCATAGCTAATGAAATAAATCAAGAAATGACACAGGAAGAAGAGCTTGGAATAGATAAAGCAAAATATGATGAAGAAAACAAGCCTCAAGATCAATTTGAAGTGCCTGCCCATTTCAAAAAATATGAAGTAGAAGAAAGGAAAATTGTTATTCAGATGCCGAAACGAGAAGCACAACCAGGAATAGCCTATGACAACAAGGAACAAACTAAGAAAATTGTAGTAACCTTGGAGGAAGGAGAAGAAAGATGTACTTTTATAGGTCAAGATGTCTCAATGGAGGAAGAACAAGAGTTAATACGACTCATAAGGGAATATAGGGAAGTCTTTGCTTGGACATATAAGGATTTGAAAGGAGTAGACCCTTCTATATGCACCCATAGAATCCCTATGACATCTGAAGCTAAACCTTCCAAACAACGACCATACACGTATAACAACGTCTACTCAGCAAAAATTAAGGAAGAGATAGACAAGTTGTTAGACGTTGGGTTCATTTATGAGATCGAACACACGGAATGGGTGTCACCATTGGTGGTCGTGCCGAAAAAGAATGGAAAGTTAAGGGTATGCATTAATTTGAAAAAAGTGAATGCCGCCACTATAAGAGATATTTACCCTTTACCCATCACTGATCATGTTTTGGAAAGAGTGGCTGGAAAGGAAGTTTATAGTTTCTTAGACGGCTTTTCAGGGTATAATCAGGTAGCCATTGCTCCTGAGGACCAACATAAAACAGCCTTTGCAACTGAATGGGGAGTGTACGCATTTAGGGTTATGCCTTTTGGTCTAACCAATGCCCCAACCACTTTCCAAAGATTGATGTGTCATGTATCCAAGGAGTTCCTGAGAAAGAGTATGGAGGTATACGTGGATGACTTATGCACTTATTCAACTATACGATCAGAACATATTCTTGAACTATGAAAGATCTTTGCCAAATGCCGACAATATAGAGTATGCCTCAATCTAGAAAAGTGTGTCTTCATGGTGCGACAAGGAAAGATATTAGGACACATTGTCTCTAAGAATGGAATCTCAACTGATGAAGACAAAATCAAAGTAATTATGGATTTACTGAGACCAAAGACTGCTAAGGAAGTACAAGCATTTATGGGACATAGCGGATACTACCAAAGATTTATACATATGTATGCCATAATTGCTAGAACTCTTTATGCTCTATTGTCTCAGTTCAATTGGACGGAAGAATGTGAAAAGGCCTTTAACGAATTAAAGAGTCGATTAAGTTCAGTCCCAATCCTTCGAGTAACTAGTTGGAACAAACCATTTCACATTCACGTAGATGCTTCCAAGTTTACCATTGGTTGCATCTTAGCTCAACCCGTAGATACAGGAAAGTTAGACCACCCTATAGCCTATGCCAGTAGACAATTGAATCAAGCGGAGCGCAATTACACCACGACCGAGAGAGAAGGCCTGGGGATGGTGTACGTAGTAAAGAAGTTTCAACACTACTTATTGGCAAACAAATTCAAATTCTTCATTGATCATCAAGCCCTACTGTACTTAGTCAATAAGCCTTGTAATACGGGATGACTAGTACGATGGTTTCTATTGTTGATGGAATTATATTTTGAAGTAGTAGTCAAGAAAGGGAATACCCACAATAGAGCAGATCACCTATCAAGAATGACACATGGAGAACCACCCATAGGAGTACCTGATGATATGCCTGACACGTACCTTTTTAATCTCGAAGTATCTCCCCAATGGGCAGAAAAGTTGATCCCAATACTCACATATGGACCTAAACATGGGATCTCTCCAAACCAAAATCAAGATTTATGGAAAACTAAAAACCTTCATATCATTGCGGGAAGCCTATATCACCAAGACTCAAGTGGATTACTCATGAGATGCGTGGAAGAGGAGGAACAAGAAATGTGGCTTCAAAAAGCACATGTAAATCAATGGAAAACTCATTTAAACGCAAACGGAACATGGCAAACATTGAAGAGATTAGGCATATATTGGCCAACCATGCAGAGGGATACATATAACTATGTATCAACCTGCCAAAATTATCAAGAGCAAAATCCAGAAGAGAACTCTACTTTATGCTACTCCACAGTGGCACCGAGATGGAGCATTGTTGAGGAAACACTCACGAATTTGACAAACAGACTTAAAAGAAAAGAAAAAAAAAAAAACGAAATCAGCGCGCGGAATCAGCCCGTTAAATCAGAATCACAACTGTATAGTATACGATGTCAGGGCACGGTGTGCGCATAAATAGAATGACAGAGCAATCAACCGCGGTGGGTGCATAATGCGCGCATAACACAAATTAAAGAATGACAGCGCAGAGGAACGCCGGAAAAGTGTATATATACATCAAGGATTGAAGGACAAAAAGGAGAGAGATGAGAAGAAGCTGCGAGGTGATACGCCTAAGAGATGACGATGAGCAGAGAAATATAGAAGATGCGCAGAGACGCAGAGATACAGATAGAAGGCGCCATAGATCGCGTATGTAAGAGAAGACGCCATAGATCGCGTATGTATAGATGAATAACATAAACCTGAGATGTCGGGTATTCATCTGAAAGAGAGGTGGCAATAAGAAACTACTCACTGTAGGAGAGTTTCTGTAGCTTGAGCAAGAAGAGGCCAAGCTTACTTGTACACATCTTCTCTAATTGAAAACACATGTTCATGTGGATGTCTGCGTGCAATCTTTACTTGTGAAGAATCTGAATATCCTTCATGTTATGGTGGAAAGTTAGTTTATCGTTAACTATAGTTTGCTCAGTAACCGCATCTCTCTGTACTTAATCAGGAAACGAAGTTTCGGTGAACAACAGTTCATTCAGTAAATGTTTCCAGTGATTTTCGGTCGTTTTAAGTTTTCTCAGAAAAATGAATTTTTCGGTAGATCGACGAAGTATATCCTGCAGTAGAGTTTGAAGCTTTATGTGAGAGATAGCTC
Source organism: Ceratopteris richardii (assembly GCA_020310875.1). Lineage (NCBI taxonomy): Eukaryota > Viridiplantae > Streptophyta > Polypodiopsida > Polypodiales > Pteridaceae > Ceratopteris > Ceratopteris richardii. The sequence continues at coordinate 67,722,297 of CM035424.1, forward strand.
ATCTTGTAGCTAGACGTCTCTACTTTAAGCTGATCACAGGTTCCGGTGAAAAGAGATGTGCATGCAGTACAAAATCTAACCGGAACGTAGCACTTCAGAACTGTGAAGTTTTTCTTAAACTTCAGAAAGATTTCGTTAAGTGGAGAAAGCTCACGAATCACTTTGGTACTTCTTGTATGTTCACTTGAAGTAATTATAACTAGAGTAGAAGTTCATTTCGGTGAAGTTCCGGTACGATTACGGTGTCAGTCCAGTAACAGTCCGGTGAAATTTCGGTGCGACCTTTCCAGTGAAGTTAGAGCGCAGTTTTATATGTTGTGTGCTAGACTTTGCTAAGCTATTGTTGATAAAAGAGGGTTCTATATCACTCTAGTTTAGCACTCTATTATGGTGGCGTGGCAATTTCCGCAGGCCTGACAGAGTTCAAGCTTTGTCGCGAAACCCACCTTCAGGGCGAAAGTAATTCCGCAACAGTAGTACTAGATCTAAAGTTTTCGCCAACAAGCATGCCTCTGGTAAAGTTCTTGAAGACCCAAGAATACCCAGAAGGATCCACTCTAGCAAGGAAACGTGCGCTCATAGAACAAAGCAAGGACTATGCTCTCATAGGAAAACAACTCTTTAAGCGAGGAAGAAATGCAGATAAAACTGCAAAAATGATTCTCTTCACAGGAATGTGGTGGCCAACTCTACATCAAGATGCAGCCACATATGTTCAACGATGTGATACCTGTCAACGAACGAAATATCCAATTAGACGAGATGAAATGCCACTGAAACCCATGATGAGTGCCATAGCTTTTACTAAATGGGGAATAGACTTCATCGGACCTATTAGCCCACCAGCTAAAGGATCTCATGCTGAGTACATAATTGTAGCCACAAATTATTTGACCAAATGGGTTGAAGCCAAAGCGACCAAGAAAAACGATGCAAGGACTACGACCAAGTTTCTCTTCAAAAACGTTTTTACTAGATTTGGACTACCTATAGAAATTGTGAGTGATAGAGGCACACACTTTGTGAATGAAGTTATAGAAGCCCTACTAAATGAATTCAGCCCCATATCACCCGCAAGCCAATGGACAGGCCGAAAGTTCAAATAAAATCTTGTGTACAGTCCTCACACAAATTGTCAATATTGGTAGATCTGATTGGGATAAACAATTACATCATGCTTTATGGGCATTTCGAGTAGCCTATAAAACTGCCATAGGAACTACTCCTTTTAACTTAGTGTACAGACAGAATGCTATTTTGCCAATTGATTTCTTAATACCCACTCTCATAATAGCAACAACTTATGAGTGGACTAGACATGAACTATCAGCTCAATTGGATCAAATATAAAAATTACATGAAACTAGGTTACAAGCAGTAGCAGGGATTTATGCTGCTAAAAGGCGACAGAAAGCCTATTTTGATGCTCATATCAAAGATAAAAACTTGAAAGAAGGAGATTTAGTTTTGGTATATACTCTGAAACAACATGCTAAGAAACTGCAAAAAAGAGGATATGGCCCATTAATCATCAATCACATATCCACCAGCGGAGCCATCAGTTTAGCAACCCTAGATGGAGAAGTATTGTCAAACTATATCAGTGGGTGCCGAGTAAAAAAATATTTAGAGCCATTGACTGAAGAAATAATGTCACAACTAATAATGGGTAAGAATAGGCGCATGGAGGAAGAAAGAATACGAGAAGAAGCTAGACAAGAAGCACTAGAACGAATCAGGAAACGAAAAGAGTGGATGAGAGAGAGAGAGATGAGAGATATCGACTAGGAGAAGAAATCATCCCAATGACGCAACCTTATTTGAATTTGGGTGCTGGAACGAAAGAGTATCACTTAGTGGATGCTCTCATTGACACAGGAGCTGCTATAAGCTGTATCAAATTTTCATTGACTCAGAAACTCAAGGAAGAATTACGTCCATCTAATGCACAACTGATTGGAATAGGAGGAAAAATTACCAAATGTATAGGAGAGATTACATTACCTCTACATCTCGGAAACAACACAATGGAACAAAAACTCTTAGTATGTCATGACCAGGACTTATTAGAAGAGCTCGTATTAGGCCAAGATTGGATATACGAATATGAAGTGACTATACAGTTGGCCCTAGGATACCTCTCGGCCAAGATAAGACATCGTGAGGTATTCAGCATGCTAGACGAACGACCAGTCAAAGCCAAATGTATAGACACAAGAGATCACTCAAATGAGCGTGATGATGAATGCATGTTCACTCACACTGGGGAAACCCCTTCATCGAGTACTTCATGCGAGTATGCATTGAATTCCGCTTGCACACAATCATCTAATCCAGTAAATCACATGACTAGTGTTCTATCCAATAACAGCCTCAATAAGGAACCAAGCACAAGAGAGACTAGTCAACACGACTATAAAAAACCTGCACACATTAGAATTTACCCTATTCCATACACTAGACAGGCTTGGATCCGAAAAGATTAAGTGACGGCATATCTTCAGCAACAGAACCACTATCGACATCAGAAAGAACCACAGAACAAGCATGCAAATCACTTTCAACACCTAGGTCCACAAAGAGCTGAGAAAGTATGGATTCCGAAGAAGGTGGTAGCTGCCGAGCCGGCCCGAACACAAATATGGATTCCCAAATCATGTACTCAAATGACAATCATCAAAACGGACGAATCCAGGCACAAGGAGAATCAGTATGATCTTAAAGCAAAACAACCAAAGATGAACAACTACAGGACATAGCAAAAGTCTACATACACATCACAAATCATTCCAAGATTCAAAAAGCAGACCAGGCAAATGCACTACATGAAAAGCACTACATTCACCAGGAATGTTGGGCACACAATCTGTCCCAACCGAATAAAGCAGATTTGGATGCCGAAAGGCAAGACAAGTTGTATGCATCTACCAAATAATTCGAGTTGCACACATTTGGAGTTACCAGAACCCAAAGTATGCATGATAGGGCCACATTACAACGCCAAGCATTCGGCACATTTTTCTTTTATTTCAGGATAGTGAAGCACATTTCCCTACGGGAAATAGGAGAGCACTTGTACATAATCTAAAAAATCACTCAAAAATTAATAACCGCTTCGGCTATGAACTAACTTTTCTGTTTTTCTTTCAGACAAAAACATAAAAATATATAAAAGTATGAAAAATCCCAGGTATTACCTTTCTCACACCCACGGGGAAGGGACGACACAATTCACGCAGAGTGTTGCCAATATAATGAAGGATAAATGAAGGATGATTCTTGATACCAGCTTGCCACTGATTTCTGGAATATATTGAGTGCAGATGGCATCATCCAATTCCGAGGCGACGCTGTCGTCGAGATTTTCTCTCCTCTCTCACTTGTGAAGGCCTACAAAAAACATATTTGGTGAAGGTAGCCGGAATTCCCCGAGAAGTCCAGGATGCATCAAGGATGTCAAAGGAAGCTCACATACAAAGTTTCAAAGAAATCAAGAAAGTCAATGGTAGCAGTCAAAGCTGGTCAAAGTTAGGAAATTAGGGCAAAAATTTCATTGTCACCAAATTAGATGAAAATCCATATACTTGTAAAGATTGTCAAAGGCAGTCTATAGCCGAAATTTCAGTAGAAAATGGATTTTGTAGCACATTGATATGCTATGTTCATTTTGTAAAAATGTAATTTTTCTAGTTTGACCCTACAAATTCTTGTATAGAAATTTATGTTAGCCATATGATTTGGCATGTATAAAGATCATATGTGGCTACATATTTGTACAAATTTTCAAGGCCATCAGAGCTTCCTAGAGACCTTAATGCCACCTTGCAAGCTTCCAAATGTAGTCAAACTTGTACAAGGGAGATTCAGATGGGAGTTATTTCTGCATATTCCTGAAGGAGATCTTTGGAAACATAGTCCTACAAAGTTTCATCTTCATCAAAGCCTATTTGGAGGGTCAAAGAGCACAAAGTCCAGTTTTCAGGATCACCGCAGTTTTCTAGTTTAAGCAAATTGAAGGGTTGAAGGGCCACCACATGGTGAAAGCTGATTGAGCCATGTTGTACGATCAAGATGAGCTCATATTCAAGGGTGGAGATGCACTTATGCTTAAAGCAAGGAGGATCCACGAGTTTTTCCATAAAAGAAGAGTTTTTTTACAATCAAAGATCAATAATGCAGCTTTTCTCCAAAAATAATGGCTTCTCTTATCCGAATTGATGTTAGCACTGATCCGACGGTCCAGATCATCCCCAGATCCAATGGTGGAGAATGAGGGCGCCTAAATTTCACTCCTTTACACTAGATTTGATAGAAAGAACAATTCCAAGCCATTGATTTGATTAATCAAATGGTTGTAATCCAAAGTAGTGATCCTAGAGTTGAGAGTTGATTTCTTTAGATCCAAGGGCCCAAATTCATTCAAAAAACTATATAAACCCCCCTCCAAACTCCTAGAGCATCATTGTTAGGCATCCATAGGGCTCATGCTAGCTTACGATTTCCTTGAGACGATCACCCTCGGTTGAGCGAGTGAGGATCCAAGGTGAGCTAGTATGAGTATAGTACCTAGTTTCAAATTTAAGTTAGAACTCCAATCTAGGATAGGCTCTTGAAACCAGCATCTCTATCTCGACTTACCCTCGGTGGAGCGTGTGAGTGAGTTAGAGCTGATTTTAATGAGTCTTAGACTTCTTTAGTTAGATGTTACGAGCCTAGACATACATAGGGTCACTGGAGTGGAACTCACCTTCTTACGTGTGACATTCGGTTGAACTGTCATGGTTTGAGGGTCGGAACCACCTTTGATCAGTAGACTGCCTAGCTTGACGTACCACGACGATCTTATACATGTATCTTAATTCAAATCCTTTTAATTCATGTCACTTGTCACTTGTCTCTTGTCTCCTCTCTCAGTCTCTTAAGTATTTTTACATGTCTTCTATTTCTTCTATGTGTGAGAAGGCTCCGCAGTATTGCGTTGAACCAGTGAGGATGTTTCTTTGAGCTTGTGAGTAAACTCTATCATCATAATTCACTTGCATGCATATAATCCATACATACCCATACATATTGATTAGTTTCTGAAAGTGTATAAGAAGCTCCAATATTGGACCATTCTTCCTTTCGAAACTGGTTTATGTGTAAGGATTCCATCTATTCACGTCATGCATACATATCATCCAAAGAAGACTATGCATATGGATTAGATTTAGGAAGTGTTTAAGAAGCTCTTTCAATGGACCATTCTTCCTTCCAAATTTGATTCGTGTGTATGGTTCTCTTTCATTCTTATCAGTAATGTTCATAAATCTAACTTGCACTCCTACAATCCCATTTCCATAATCATTTCAACATCTCTCTCTTCTCCATACTCAAAATTAATTTCACTTTCATGTCCTTAAACCTTCCAACATTCATTAGCTTTATACACCCTGTGTGTGCCACGACCGGACCCGATCCACCCGGATTGCGATCACCTCCACATTTGAACCCGACGTGAAACGCTTCGTGGCATTTGCTTCTGATCTTGTTGGGAGGTTGTGATCCATATCCTTTGTTTCATATTTTTCATCCTCATCATATCATCATCATCAGTCTTGAGTGTTGCACTGGATTTCTCACACTATCGTGCACATCTTCGTCGTGAAGTAAACGCATTTGTGAGTGATCTAGAGTATCGTGCATCACTTGCTTATTCACATAAGATGGAGGAAGGATTCAAATCCCTTATTGTTGAGAAATAAGGCCAAAGAATAGTCTCTTCTATGTTGAGAGAGAAGGGAAAATTCAATGGCATCAACATCACAAGCTACTTAGATTTGTTTGAAGAGCAAGCTATGATTTTTGGTCTTCCCGAAGATCTTTTGATATCATTCTTTGAACGAATTGTTGATAGCTCTATCATAAACCGTGTCACTCAATATGATAGTCTTCCTTGGAGTGATTTTAGAAAGGAGATGCTCAAAGAATTCTATCTTGAAGATTATAGCCAACATAATCGAGATGGATTCTTACGATGGGTCAATTCTCCAAAGCCTAGTAGCTCTATTACTCACTTACAAAATGAGTATATTAGATGCTATGAACAACTTCCTGATGAGGATAAGATAACTTTGGAACCTGATCTTGTGATCAATTTTCTTAAGCTTCTTCATCTTGAAACTCGTAGGGAAGTTGAACGGCGATTAGAAGAACTAGATAAGCGCTATGGTCTTACTGACAATTGGCAAAAAGTGTGTAAAGTAGTAGAGGCTGTAGCCCATAGACATCAAAGACAATCCATGCTTTATGAACAAACTAGTCTTCCTCAAGCTAGCCTTCCACAAACTAAGGAGCAAGTTAGAGAACAATCCCATGCTATGCTTTTTGACTCTACTCCTATTCCTCAAATGATGGAGCCTAATCAAGGTTTTAAAGTAGAGCCAAATAAAAGTGTAGTTGAACAATCTCAAGTGGATATTCTCACTAAGCAAATGGAAAGTCTTATTGCTACACAATCCAATTTGGCCAAGACTATAGATGCTTTACAATCTAATTACACCAAAACTTTCCAAAATCAAATGAACCCAATGAATTTTAAAGAGCCTAATCAATATGTTATAGCTACCAATCAAAATCCACAAGTAGCTCCTACTCAAACATATCAAGTTCCTCCAATGCATAATCCTCCAATGCATAATCCTTCAATGCAAAATCCTCATCCTCATGTGCAAAATCCTCAAATGTATCAAAACCTGTATCCTCAAGCTTCTCAAATAGCTTTTCAAAATCCTCAAAATCAAAATTTTCAAAATCATCAACCGTATAATATAGAAGCTCCTCTTGCACCTCAAGTACCACATGTTGCTCCCCAAGCTCCTCAAATACATCAATTGCATTTTCAAAATCCTAATTATCCTGTTCAAGCAATACCTTATCAACAAAATCCTCAATTTCAAAATTTCCCACAAGTTAATCAAAATCCTCAAAATCAAAATGGTTTTGTGCGTGGCCCTCGTAGGTGTCCTTGGTGTGATTCGTTAGAGCACTTTTTGAGAGATTGTGAACTATTGAAGGCTGCTAAGGAGCAACGACTAGTAATAGACATAGACAAGAAAATCTGTGACTATCGATCTAGGCTACCTTTGCAAGGAAATTATGGTAAGGGAGGAATGAAAAAACACTATGAAAATATAACTATAACGGATGTAGGAACTAGAGGAGTGAAACTAGAAGCTCTTGATGAAAAACAAGTAGAATCAAGTAAACCCACAAAGGAAGTTGACTTTTCCATAGAAGCTTTAGTAAGAGCACGAGATGAGATTAGGAGAATAACGGCTTGGGAGTCACTGATAGAAGATCAATCTCTTATTTCTCACATATCCAATGTAGAAGAAAAACGAAAAAGAGATGAAGCTGAGCCTAGTGAAAGAAGAGTGACTCGAAAACAAACCTAAGAGGGAATAGAAACAATCATAGAGCAAGGAGAAACATCACAATCCAAAGATAAAAAACAAGAATCGGAACCCAATGAACAAAAACAAGAGGATAAACAAAAAGGGAAGAAGACAAAGCAAAGAAAAACAGAACCAAAGCCTTTAGATAAACAAGAACAATCAAAACAAACTGAAGACCAAACACGAGAACATGAACAAAAACAAGATCCTGAGCAAAAACAAAAGAAACCAAAGAGAAAACCTAAAGCCATCTTGATTTCAGAAATTGAGAGAAAAATAGATCCTATGGAGATTTTAGATGACATTTTGCTTAAGAGTCAAGTGACTATGTCTTTAGAACAAGTTTTCTCTATTGCAAAGCCTGTTTTTAAAGATAACTTTATCGGCCTAATTAAAAGGAAGAGGTTTCCGCTTAATCTAGATACTGAGATGCAAGATTCTCTAGATCAAGGTCAAGCTATGAATGAAGCCTTAAACTTTGATGAATCTCATGAAGAGGACTTTGATGATGATGAAGTAAATGTTAATAAAAATTTCTTAGGACCTATTCAACCTGACCATGAAAATCATGAAAACAATCCTGAAAGTCACTTTAAAAGAACATTTTGGTCTAGAGGTACATCAGAGATGCATGTTAAAATAGGGAATGATAAGAACACTATCACTGTAAATGCATTAGTAGATTCCGGCTCTGAAATCAATGTGATTTCAAGAGAAGTCTATGATAAGTTTCGATGGCCCATAGATAAAGATTGTGGATGGCGTATGAGAACTGCAGATAATGGTGTAGGTACCCTGTATGGAGCTTGTGCTAGTGTGCCCATATCCATAGGAGGAATCACCGAAGAATTTCACTTTTTTATTCAAGATAATTGCTCCTATGAAGTTCTCTTAGGTCAACCCTTTATTTGTGAGAGTCGTATGGAAACTAAAGCCATGGATGATGGGTCTACCTATGCTAGATTCAAGTCTAAGGATGGAATGCAATCACTTCAAGTCATGACAGTAGGAGTGAATCATCCTAGGAATCGATTGTCAATTAGAAAGAAACCTATTGTTACTCAGGGTCATGAGCATGCTTGTAGTGATTGTGCACCTCGATTCATGTTTGGAGCTACATATGATCAAAATTTTGGATAGAATCCATTGTTGAGCGGGACAACAGTGGATATTGGTTTGACATCTCGCAGCCAACCAACCTGTTCAATAGTTTGTCACTTTGTTTTCCACATTCTAGATTAGATTTTCTTCATAAGAGTCAATTGTCCAAGTCTTTTATCCAAAAAACCCAAAAAAATTATAAAAACAACAAAATCATGGAACATGATGAGAACATTGAGCATGTGATTGAAACATCTCATTGTTTCTCTACTCTTGAGGAGTTAGAGTTATGTCTTCAACAAAATTCTAATTCCCATATTATTCTTCTTTCTTCCCTTGATGAGTATGCTCTAATCCAAGAGTATGCTCTCAATGTTGACAAGTGCTCAAAATTTAACCAAACACATGATGCCTTAGTTGAAACAAAGTACAAAACTGTAGACAAAAAAATCAAACCCATAGCTCAACCATTACCTCAAGGAAGTAATGAAAAAATTATTGATGTGAAAAATGATCCAATTCTTCGGGATAAGAAAAACATAGGACATACATTCACGGATGAGACAATCAAACAGGTGAAAATTGGTAGAGATGATGACTTTCTTTTGCCAGCAGAGAGAGATAAATTTGAGAGAGTTATACGTAGCCATCGAAAAGCCTTTACTATGTATCCTCATGAGATTGGTTGTGTAGATCCTAAGCTAGTTTCACCCATGATAATCTTTACTATTCCACATATTCCATGGAATCTTCGCCCTATACTAGTTCCAAAGGCTCACTTACCTGAGCTAATGAAACTACTTAAGGAGAAGATAAACATGAGAATTTTAGAGCCATCTTTTGCACCTTACTCAAACAGATGGTTCACTGTGCCTAAAAAGAATGGGAAACTACGTTTTATTCAAGATCTCCAACCTGTCAATAAAGTCACCATAAGGAATGTAGGAACAGGACCCATTGTAGATGAGTTTGCTGAATCATTTTCAGGACATTCTATCTATTCAATGGGTGATTTATATTCGGGATATGACCAATTCCAATTAGCAATTGATAGTCGTGACATAACCATAATGAAAAATCCTTTAGGCTTAGTGCGAATGTGTACTTTACCTCAAGGAGCGACTAATTCTGTGGCTCATATGATGAGTGCTATGAATATGGTCTTACATGACTTTATCCCTCATATAACTATGCCATTCATTGATGATATTCCAATTAAAGGGAGTGAGGAACGTGTAAAGGACATTACTTTAGATTCATCGGATGTCGTAAATTTGTTCTTGACCATATCTCTGATTGTGAAAGAATATTTCAACGATCTGAAGAGGTAGGTCTCACATTTTCCATAGAGAAATCTGTTTTTGGTGTCAACGAGGTACTTATTGTTGGACATTTATGTGGCCATTATGGTCGAAAGCCATACCCACAAAAAGTTGATGCCATTAGCAAGATTTCTGAAACATGTAACACAGTAAGTGAGGTACGTAGATTTCTTGGTGCTTGCATCTTTTATGTTATTTGGATCCCACACTTTGCTCATGTTGCTGATTGTCTTCATGACTTAGGAAGAAACGAAAATTTATTTGGACTGACAAACACACTCAAGCTATGCGTAAATTGAAGAAATTATTGCTTGAAGCTCCCATCCTTAAGCGTGTAGACTATTCTGCTAACAAACCTATTATATTGACTATTGATACTAGTCCTATTGGTATAGGTTGGGTCATAAGTCAAGATGATAGTGAAGGGAATAGATATGCAATTAGGTTTGGTGCCAAAATTCTACATGAAACACAACGAAAATATCCACAGATCAAACGAGAACTATGGGGTATGGTAACAGCTTTGAAAACAGACAAAGAATATTTCATTGGTGCAAATGTCAAAGTTGAGACTGATTGTTTGCCTCTCATTGGAATCATAGCCAATTGTTCATCTCCTGATATAGCCATGCTTAGATGGATCTCATATATTAAGTTCATAAATCCTGAGTTAGTTCATATTTCAGGTAAGTCAAACTCAGTTGCTGATATGTTATCAAGAGCTAGATTTGATGATGATCTTGAAAGTGATATAATAAAGAATGTGAATTTAGTTGACTATGTTCCACATATATATGAGTATGAGAAATTTCATGAGTCTGAGTACGAAGATGAATGGAGAGACATAGGAAAGTATCTCAGTACACTACAACCATTACCTAGCTGCACCACGAATAGATTCTGTAACATTAGGAAACGAGCTTATAACTTTTTCCTATGTAATGGTTATCTTTGGAGACATGCCAAGGGTAAGGTTAAGAATCCACAACGAGTCCTAAGAAAGAGAGGTCTTCAATTGCAAGTAATGAAGGAAATGCATGAGACATTATGGGCAGGTCATAAAGGATTTTTTGGAACATATGAAAAAATTAGAAGTACCTATTATTGGCCTAGGATGTATGTTGACATTAGTAGCTATGTTTCTACATGTTCTAATTGTCAACTTCATTCATCAGTCAAACATAGAGATCCGTTGCATCCTACTTATCCACCTTGTATTCACTACAAGTGGGTAGTAGATCTTGTAACTATGCCTAAAGGTATCGACAAAATGCGTTACATTGTACTTGCAAGAGAAGACTTAACTAATCATGTAGAGGGATGTGCACTACGATCTAAGACCACTTACAATGTTTGCAAATTCTTGCTTGAAGATGTCATAAGTCGCTTTGGGTACATAGAGAAAGTAGTTGCCGATCGTGGAGAGTTAAATGCGAGAGAAGCTAAAGAGTTCTTTGAGCGTCACAGTATTCGTTTGTCTCTCACTACTGCATATAATCCAGAGGCCAATGGTAAAATAGAGAGAGGGCATCCACCTATTGTGAAAGCCATATCTAAAGCATGTAACGGTGACATCAAACAATGGCGTAAATTCTTACCTTTTGCACTTTGGACAGATAGAATGACATGCACACGTACTACTGGATATATGCCTGCTGAACTCATGTACTGTCAAAAACCATTGTTTCCAATTCAGTCTCATATTTGTGCATGGTCAAATTTGCCTTGGTCTGAAAACATGTCTACTGATGATTTTTTGAGTTTGCATATTAAACAATTAGAACAAGGTAAATTAACACTTGATGATGCTGTTGAAAAATTAACAGAATCTAGAATGAAGAACAAGCATTATTTTGATAAAACTCATCGATTGCATCCTAAGCCAATTGAAGTAGGAGATTGGGTGCTCATTTATGATAGTACATTTGACTCTCAATATGATGCATGCAAAAAGCTCACTCAACGGTGGTTTGGGCCATACATTGTATCAAAAGTCAACAACAATGGTACGTATGCTCTTTGTGAATTAAATGGTGTTGCACTAAAAACTTTGATTGCAGGTAAAAGGATAAAGCTATTCAAGAAACGTGATAATGACGAGTACATTTTGGATGAGGACATTGAAGAAGATGACAACAATGAGGCCGATTCATAAACAGGAGTATCCATGTTATTAAAAAAAAAAGTATAAAAATATCATTAATTTTTTAAGTTCATGTTGCTTTGTTTTTTTTCAAGTTCATTCTATTTTTTTTCCATGCTTGTTTCATGCATGTTTTTTTCAGTCTTTGCATCGCATTGCATATCCACATCACTTGAGTCGAAAAAGGCAAATGATGATTTCTCTACTTGTGTAAAATTTTATCTTAAGTAGTAACTTATCTACCAAGAAATTGTTTATAATCTAGGATTGTGGAAAGATAGGGCGTGTAGATTTGGAAGTTTATTTTGGTGAAAAGACTTTCATATATAAACATGCATATGTATCGTGTATCGAAAGCATAATTGTTGAAATCCTAGCTCCTGCTACTGCATGTTTCTACATCCTTAGTCCATCTCACAGCACTTGTATCGGAGTTTAAACGACTGTTCTCCGTCATCAAAAATGGTTGTACCTTGTATCGGGGTTTAATTTTTCCTTGTCAAAAAAAAAAAGCTACATGTTACCAAGAAGTTTACACTTTCTTCCACCCCAAAAAAGTGATCGTAACCATAAAGTTGCCGAATCATCATCATCATCGAAAAAAAAGAAAAAAAAAAAGCAAGCCAAAGGAGGATAAAGAGGCATAGTAGAATAAATAACGGGCTATATAAGCAGATTTATGCATTAGTGGAGTTTAGTTAGATTTCCTTGCATGTTATTAGAGAAAGAGCATTTTCATATTTATGTAGGAAAGGAGTTGATCTAAATAAGCTAAAGATGAAAGATGTCTCTTGAAAATCCTAAATCTTTGTTTATAATCATATTTAAGGTAGATTGCTTTATGAAAAAGGTACAAAATTTTCTTCAAGATGAGAGGAACTGATGCTTAAAACGACTCAATACATCCACTTCCACTTCATATTGATGCTTGTTTTTTTCTTTCTTGTTGCCAATGTTGCTTGTTCATTTGCATATATGTTGCCTATTTGTTCATGCATATTCATGTTGCCTGTTTCAATTCTTTCTTTCATGCAAATTTTGCTTCATGTCACGTTACCTACTTATTCATGCAAATAATCAATTTTCCTTCCATGTTTCTTATGTTGCCTATAAAAGAATTTGATGTCTGTAACATTTTTTTTTTTCACAGATGCTAGAGTGGCGCTTCCGGAGGAATCGCAGGTTTAGTGGGGGCGAATGTCGTCGAGATTTTCTCTCCTCTCTCACTTGTGAAGGCCTACAAAAAACATATTTGGTGAAGGTAGCCGGAATTCCCCGAGAAGTCCAGGATGCATCAAGGATGTCAAAGGAAGCTCACATACAAAGTTTCAAAGAAATCAAGAAAGTCCATGGTAGCAGTCAAAGCTGTTCAAAGTTGGGAAATTAGGGCAAAAATTTCATTGTCACCAAATTAGATGAAAATCCATATACTTGTAAAGATTGTCAAAGGCGATCTATAGCCCAAATTTCAGCAGAAAATGGATTTTGTAGCACATTGATATGCTATGTTCATTTTGTAAAAATGTAATTTTTCTAGTTTGACCCTACAAATTCTTGTATAGAAATTTATGTTAGCCATATGGTTTGGCATGCATAAAGATCATATGTGGCTACATATTTGTACAAATTTTCAAGGCCATCAGAGCTTCCTAGAGACCTTAATGCCACCTTGCAAGCTTCCAAATGTAGTCAAACTTGTACAAGGGAGATTCAAATGGGAGTTATTTCTGCATATTCCTGAAGGAGATCTTTGGAAACATAGTCCTACAAAGTTTCATCTTCATCAAAGCCTATTTGGAGGGTCAAAGAGCACAAAGTCCAGTTTTCAGGATCACCGCATTTTTCTAGTTTAAGCAAATTGAAGGGTTGAAGGGCCACCACATGACGAAAGCTGATTGAGCCATGTTGTACGATCAAGATGAGCTCATATTCAAGGGTGGAGATGCACTTATGCTTAAAGCAAGGAGGATCCACGAGTTTTTCCATAAAAGAAGAGTTTTTTTACAATCAAAGATCAATAATGCAGCTTTTCTCCAAAAATAGTGGCTTATCTTATCCGAATTGATGTCAGCACTGATCCGACGGTCCAGATCATCCCCAGATCCAATGGTGGAGAATGAGGGCGCCTAAATTTCACTCCTTTACACTAGATTTGATAGAAAGAACAATTCCAAGCCATTGATTTGATTAATCAAATGGTTGTAATCAAAAGTAGTGATCCTAGAGTTGAGAGTTGATTTCTTTAGATCCAAGGGCCCAAATTCATTCAGAAAACTATATAAACCCCCCTCCAAACTCCTAGAGCATCATTGTTAGGCATCCATAGGGCTCATGCTAGCTTACGGTTTCCTTGAGACGATCACCCTCATTGAGCGAGTGAGGATCCAAGGTGAGCTAGTATGAGTATAGTACCTAGTTTCAAATTTAAGTTAGAACTCCAATCTAGGATAGGCTCTTGAAACCAACATCTCTATCTCGACTCACCCTCGGTGGAGCGTGTGAGTGAGTTAGAGCTGATTTTAATGAGTCTTAGACTTCTTTAGTTAGACGTTACGAGCTTAGACATACATAGGGTCACTGGAGTGGAACTCACCTTCTTACGTGTGACATTCGGTTGAACTGTCATGGTTTGAGGGTCGGAACCACCTTTGATCAGTAGACTGCCTAGCTTGACGTACCACGACGATCTTATACATGTATCTTAATTCAAATCCTTTTAATTCATGTCACTTGTCACTTGTCTCTTGTCTCCTCTCTCAGTCTCTTAAGTATTTTTACATGTCTTCTATTTCTTCTATGTGTGAGAAGGCTCCGCAGTATTGCGTTGAACCAGTGAGGATGTTTCTTTGAGCTTGTGAGTAAACTCTATCATCATAATTCACTTGCATGCATATAATCCATACATACCCATACATATTGATTAGTTTCTGAAAGTGTATAAGAAGCTCCAATATTGGACCATTCTTTCTTTCGAAACTGGTTTATGTGTAAGGATTCCATCTATTCACGTCATGCATACATATCATCCAAAGAAGACTATGCATATGGATTAGATTTAGGAAGTGTTTAAGAAGCTCTTTCAATGGACCATTCTTCCTTCCAAATTTGATTCGTGTGTATGGTTCTCTTTCATTCTTATCAGTCATGTTCATAAATCTAACTTGCACTCCTACAATCCCATTTCCATAATCATTTCACCATCTCTCTCTTCTCCATACTCAAAATTAATTTCACTTTCATGTCCTTAAACCTTCCAACATTCATTAGCTTTATACACCCTGTGTGTGCCACGACCGGACCCGATCCACCCGGATTGCGATCACCTCCACAACGCAAGAGGAGGAGGTCCTACTTCTTCCCTTGGAATCCATCATGAAGGCAAGAGGTCATTGGTTTCTTGATGATCAACTAGTGTCTGAGCTTCTTTTTATGGCAACCATCAAGATCATGGATAGGGATCACTACTTTCCTATCTTGTCCCAAGATTTCAAGACTATCATACAAGGATTACCGCGCATGACAGATGTCTTGACACAAGCAGGAATTGATGCATTCCTAAGACTGCCAATCTATCTGTGAGATTTCTAGAGATGTACACAAGTGATGAATACGCTACAGTCTGTATCGAATAAGGTATCAGTCCTAGAGGCAAGAGTACTTGATAAAGTTGGCAACTGGAAAACAATTCAATTTACTCATGAGCTAATTAACAGAGCTTTTGGATGGAACCAAGAGGGACTCACGAATGTCAAAGATGAATGTCATGATCCGAAAAAGAGAACATTTTTGGAAATCTACAGAACGGATATTGAAGACTCTGTTCGCTTAGTTCACCAACATTTTTGCTTCCCAAGTATGCATAGATACACAGCACCTCAAAAGATTGTTGTACAACTACTCTCACATGCTATGAGGCAAGTAGGAAATAAAGTGAATATGACTCCGTATATTCAAGACCGCCTATTCGAAGTAAAGAAGAAGTGGGGTCAGAAAAAGTTCTTGAATGGAAGTTCGGCATTGACACTGCTAATTTATGAAGCACTTGACATGAAGGACTACTTACGTCTGATGCCAACTTCAGCGGAAATTGCAAAATATGCAAAGTCAGCAACGGTCCCGAAGAAGAAAAAAACAGTAGTCTCTATTGAAGAAGTGGGAACCAGTTCAAAGAAACCTATGATAGGGACTAAGCGCCTAAGAGAGGAAGAAGCTCAAGAGACACCACAATCAAAGAGGACCCATACATTGCCAAAGATTCCAATGACACAACAACCTATTACGAAAAGAGACCTCTCGACAGCTCTAGAAGAGACACATATGTACATGCAAGGGCAAGTAAATTTAAACATTCAAGGCCATCAATACAAACAGGCAAGCGAAGCCAAGCAACAAAAGAATAAAGAACAAACCCCAGAACAAGCTGCCAGGTATAAAGCACTGGGATTAGATGATTCAAGCTCTGATGAAGAATCCAGTCCGGAGAAGGACACCTTAGACACTGATATACGAACTGAATTAAACAATGAAGAATGGACAGAAATAAATCAGGTGGAAGTTACACCTGACAATCAACAACAAGAAGTACAACACTAGGAAGTACAAGCTGAACAAGAACACTTGATTCAATTAAATGATCATTCAAAGATAAGCATCAAAGAAGTACCAATAACTAATAAAGATGTAGTGCCACCTATCAAAGAAGAAATACAAACTCCAGTGGACAAGGACTTAGGCCTACTACAAAATAAGGAGCCAATCGTGATTGAAGTGCTTGATGATACACCTCAAGGTAAGATTGACCACAAGGAGGCTCAGCCAAGGATCCAACTTCATATTAGGCAGCCCCATGATATTACGTTACACGTTGCACAAGGGAAAGGTGTTACGACAAGAGAAGAACCTAACATCCCTACCACATGGTTAAATGTGGATGTAACTCAATTGAAACTTGTTGTCAAGCAAATGATACAAACGGCCATGGATACGCAACAGCAAATGATGGACACAAATGCGGATTATGATAAGGCCATGCGGGAAAAGAATCAATTTCAAATCATGAGTGAACAATTGTCCACACAGCTCATTCAGGCCCAACAAGAAATTTCAGCCAAGGATACAGAGATAACCGCAGTTCAAGAGCAATGTAATACACTGATGAAACAACATCATCAGCTCCAAACACAACTTGCGGAATTACAAAGACAACACGAAGCTAGTGAATCAGACAAAGAGAGAATGAAAGCTCGAAGCAATCTGCTTGAAACACAGCTTAAAGTATATACGGAAGAAAATGATAACTTATGCAGCAGAAACAAAGAATTGATGAAGGCATTACTATATGACCAACCTATAGAAAAACAAGAGACTTCAGCTACTGACCCGAAGGAACTCAGGGATCAGATTGAGAAATATGCAGATCTGCTGAACCAAGAGCAAGCCCGGACAGAAGAATGGGAAAGAAAATACATCAATGAAACAAATGAACTTAAAACGCAACTACAAAATGTGAATGCCAAACTTGTAAAAAGTTACAGCGAAAACATGGATCAGGTAGCCGAGATTGGTAATGAGTTACTTGCTACCCAAGAGGCACTCCGAGCGGCAATGCAAGAAGTTAAAGAGAAGACTGAACGACTTTCACAATTAGGAACTAAAACAGAAGAGAGTACCAATCGGGACACCAGTAGAGCCGATACAAGAGAATCCTACTGATGAGGTAGAGGTACGTCCTCTATCTCCCCCGATTTATAATTCTCCAATAAAGGATCAGATGGCGGAACCACATGATGATCATCCAATGCCATACACTCCAGAAATAGGTCAGAAGGAACGGGCACTATTGGTGTCCTGGTCGACTGAGAATTTTGAAAATAAAGTGGTCAAAGTTATGAAAGAAGCCAAGATAAAAGGCAAAAATTTGGACACAATCATGAAGCCTTTCAACATTCCGTATGGACTATTGAAAGAGAAAACAAGGCAATATATAAAGAGAATAGCACAGAAAGAGCCAGATGAGCAGCTTCAATTCAAAGATAATACCTTCAATTATACTCAAGAGGAATTTGAAGCGGCACAGCCTGTCTGGAGAAGAAATTTTTTGGAGAAAAATCCTACATTGCGGGTGCACTAGCAAGCAACACCATACTTATCACAGGTAAACCCTTCATTTTTCCCAACACCACGTCGCCGAGAAGCTAGAGAATTTTTGGATATGCAAAAGAATGGTGTTATCAATAAACAGTGGCTGAATTATCCGCTACTCCCAAGTCCACCCCATAATTATTTACCAACAGAAGATTATATGGTAAAAACCATTGAATTTTGGCTACATTGTTATGCAACAGTAACGATTTAACAATCAAGATGACAAATAAAATCCTCAGCATGATCCTTACAGTTTTGAAGGTGTTGAAACACGCGGTGTATACCTTTTTGAATTTCATTGACATTAACCAAGGAACAAATATCCTCATTTTTTATTTGTCAGTTATGCCTAGCCGACTCACAATAATGGCGTATTATTCTAGGCTGATGTTTTAACAATGTACATATATGCAAACATTCAAAGAAGCCTTTTTCACAGGGTTTTTTGAAATTGACATAGAAGTTTTCTTAAAGATGTCATCCAATTTGAATGCCAGATTAGTGGCATATGAGCTAAGCTTCTTCGCTGACCACAGACAGCCACCATATGATGGTGTGAAAGCAGAATAGTGGAAGCAACTCATGATACATGAAGCTAATCTGCTTAATGAAACAGAGCAAAAAGTATACAGAACATACTCCCGTCGACTTTCAAAGCCTGTCGGGGACGATAGAGTTCAGAAGGGGGGCAGTGTTGAGGGAGAGTCAAGCAAAAAGAAGAAAATAAGAAGACAAAGAAAGAAGCTTCACTAAAAAGATCATATCTGAAGATACATCTCTAGAAGAAGCCCCGCAAGGGCGCAACACCCATCTCTGCACAGAGCCCCGCAGGGGCACATATCAAGGAAAAGCACGTAGGTGGAAGGAGGAACCAGGGCCAGGAAAGTATCCATGAAGATGTGCAAGAAGATATCCAGCGGTTCTGAAACCACAAGAAGGTCCTTCAACATCTGGGTCTTTGGAAGGTCCAGATAGAAGGCTAAAGGACCACATCCTCATACCTTCCATTGGTGGTGTGCGTGGTAGCCCGACTTAACACAACAACCCAGAATTAAAGGGGTTATTGGTGAGCTAGACTACGAACATCAGGTAGTCCATCTCCATGGGTTGCGGGCGAGCAAAAGAAAAGAACAGGCAACACGAATGCATCAGGCCCAGAGGATGTAAAAGAAGAATTAAGAAGAGGCCATCAAAACTGAACACTTGTCTAACAAACAGGCAGAACTGACCAAGAGATGCATGCAGACAACAAACTGAAGACAAGAAGTAAAGCCTGTCAAGGGACAACAGAGACAGAGAGAGGGAGAGTGTTGCACAGCTAAGAAGAGCACAAGGCAGAGAAAAAGATGGGTCCCAAAATTTTTTCGATTTGGACATCTTATTTTTGTATAATAATCATTTTATAATATATATTTTTCGATGTAAATGCACTAAAGGAGTCCTATAGATGCATCCCCATAGAAGATTAGTAGTTTATCCATGTAAATTAGTAGGAAAGTAGCCTTTTAGTGAATAAAGTGCCGGTCTATTGTGTGAAAGGACCATTTTTAGGGCACATGTATATAAGTCAATTTGTGACTCTTTGTAGAGACTTTTTGCCATTGTGAGAATCAAAAGCACAGAATTTCGAATTTGTGTCTTCTCCTCTCTGTATCTTCTTCTTTGTGAGCTTGTATACATGTGTGTTGCTTGAAAAGAGTGTTCGGAAGTGTTGTCTATCCATGAAAGTGTTTGTTTACTCTGGTTAAGGTGTGTGTGAAGTGTAGGAAGGTCATTCCCGCGACTCAGTATTTTGCTCATAACTTGAAGTAGAAGTGTCAGAATTGAGTAAAAATACCAGCATTGGATGTGTCTTCTTCGAGAGCTTTGAAATGCATATGCTATTTGCTATATTCGGAGTTTGGAGCTGAGAGAAAAGCTCAATTTATTGTTGGCTGCTGCTCCAAGTATCGTGACACCATGACTGACAGTTGAAGCTTGTTTGGATTAGTCTTTGCCTTGTTTGCACTCTTTGGGAAGCATGTTTGCATTGATCATCATTTGAATGCATGTCTTCATACACTCGGCTAGGTTTTGATACTCCTTGGATTGATAAATAAAGTGTGAATCCCCACTATATGCACTTGAGGGGGATTGAGGTATAGTCTCTTTCTCCACAAGTCCCTAAGTTGGAACTTAGGTACACACCGAATATCAAAGGTTTACTTCATAACTTGTTGTGTGACTATCCATACACTACTAGAAATAGGGGGGTGTAGCGATGCCCCCCATTGAAAAAAAAGCAGATTTCGTCGCTTATGCGACAAAAGCATCGCATAAGCGACGAAACTTTTTTTGTATTAAAAAAAAAAGATGACCCGTCGCATAAGTAGTGCAGAGCGTCGCTTATGTGATGCTCCTATCGATGTTGGCGAACTGCCTGCGACGGTGGAGTGTCGCATAAGCGACATCCTGATATTTCAGAGCATCACATAAACGATGCTCTGGAATGTTAAAAGAAAATTTCGATTTCTCCTGACACATTTGTGCTGGGATTGAGACGAGAGAGAGAGAGAGAGAGCTACACGCACAGACAACCTCAAGGAAGCACAAAGGTATGCTCACACACACACATACACACACATGTACACATGAATACACACACACATATACACACATAGACACACACATATATACACATAGACACACACACATACACACATAGATACACATACACACATAGACACACATACACATATACATACACATACACACACATACACAGATTTACACACACATACACATGCATACACACACATATATATATGCACATAGACACATACACACACATTCACACACACATATAGACACATAGACACACACACAGACACACACATAGACACACACACACATACACACAGACACACACGCATACACACAGAGATTTACACACACATGCACACATGCATACACACACCTATACACACATAGACACACACACATATACACATAGACACACACACATACACACATAGACACATACACATACACACATAGACACACGCACACATAGACACATACACACACATACACACACATACACAAATTTACACATACATACACATGCATACACACACATATATATGCACATAGACACATACACACACATAGACACATTTACACACACACATAGACACACACACACATACACACACACACATAGACACATACACAAACACATACACACAGATTTACACACACACACATGCATACACACACACATATACGCACATAGACACACACATAGACACACACACATGTAGACACACACACACATATATACACACATAGACACATACACACACGCACACACACATACACATGCATACACACACACATATATACACACATAGACACACACATACACACATAGACACACACATACACAGATTTACACACACACATACACATATTTACACACACACATACACATCCATACACATACAGATATATACACACATAGACACACACATACACACAGACACACACACATAGACACACACACACATAGACACACACACACATAGACACATACACACATACACAAATTTACACACACACATACAGATTTACACACACACATACACAGATTTACACACACACATACACATGCATACACACAGATTTAGACACACACATACACATGCATACACACATAGACACACACATACACACATAGACAAACACACGCATGCATACATAGACACTTACACACTTACACACACACACAAACACACATCCACACACACATACACATGCATACACACACATATACACACATACACACGTATATGCACACACATACACACATAGATACACACATACACACATACACAAATTTACACACACACATCACATGCATACACACACATATATACACATACACATGTATATACAAACATAGACACACACATACACAAATAGACACACACACATACATACATAGACACACACATACATGCACATACACACATAGACACATACACACACACACAAATTTACACACACACACGTACACATGCATACACACACATATATATACACACAAACACACACATACACACACACATATACACACATACATAGACACATACACACTTACACACACACACATCCACACACATTTACACACACACATATACATGCATACATACACATATATATAGATACACATGTATATACACACATAGACACACACATACACACATAGACACACACACACACACATAGACACACAAACACATACACACACATAGATACATACACACACATATATGCATACACACATGTAGAGAGACATACACACACATATATGCATACACACACGTAGAGAGACATACACACACATACACATACATGCATACATACATACTTACATGCATACACACACATGCATACATATGCATACATAATGCACATGCATATGCATACATAATGCACATGCATATGCATACATACATGCATACACACATACACACTTACAAACACACATACACACATCCACACACATTTATTGATCAAGCTCATCAATGATAAATGCTATGATTGGAAAAAAGAGCTCCATCACGTTCTTTGGGGCATATCAAGTAGCCTATAAAATGATACTCAATGCCATTCCCTTTCAAATGGTATTTGGATAAGACATTGTGCTTTCGTTAGACTTCTTGATACCCACTCTCAAATTTTCACAAGAGCATCAATGGATAGTCCATTATCTATCTTCTAGGAACATGGATTTAGAAGGCTTATGAGAGACTAGACTAAGAGCAAAGGCAAGAATTTACACGAACAAGAAGAGGAAGAAGACCTACTTTGACACACATGTAAAAGATAAGGGATTGAAAGCATATGATTTAATTTTTGTATACACTTTGAAACAACATGCTTGAAAATTTGAGAAGTATGCCTATGGACCCATGATCATCAATAGGATTTGGACTAGTGGTGATATCAAATTAACCACTCTAGAAGGAGAAGTGTTACCAAACTACATAAATGGTTGTTGAGTCAAGATCTAACAAGAGCCCCTGATAGAAGATATGGTTAGATGACTCAATATGGATAAGAAATGAAAAGAAGAAGATAAAGAAATAAGAGAAGAAGCTCAAACTAAAGCTTCAGAACGTATTAAAAAAATGAAATTAAGAAGACAAGGCTTAAAGCAAGCTAGGAACAATAATATTCCTCCCCATTCTGATGCCCTATATATATATATATATCACATGGCTATGTGCTAGACAAAGAGAAATACCACTCCTAACATCATTGATGGATGGCCATTTATATCAGTGGAGCTAAAACAAGGCACAACATTCATGACCATTAGAGCCTTGATTGATTCAGGAGTCGCTACTAGTTCCATACAATATTCTTGGTATCAAAACATGAACTTGCATATAAATGCAATTGAGACTTACCTCATAGGATTAGGCGGTGTGGGAACTCCTTGCATGGGTGGGGTGGAAGTGCCCATCTCAATACAAGATGTCCACCTGACAATCAAAGTACTAGTATGCCATGATGAAGAACTTACTAAGTCTTTAATCTTGGGTCAAGAGTGGATCTATGATCATGAAGCTAGTCTAAACCTTCATAGTCGACTTCTTTAAGTTTGGGTACAAGAACAATGTCTTATGATAGAGTCAAAAAATAATGTGATCAATATCAAGTTCTCCTAAGTATAATATTGAATAAAAAGATGCTACATGTGTCCTAAGATCTATGATGCAAAAGAATTTTGACACTAAAGAACAAGCTTAGGATTGCGTGGAACTCTCGTCTATTCCAAAGATGAGCGTTATGTCAATAGCTCATGCCAAGTGGTGCACAAAGCAACAACAACTTCATGAACTAGGAAGACCAAAAGAGACACGGAGACACAAGCTATACCCACACATGAAGTAGATGTGGGTTAAAAAGGGTGAGCAACCAATGGCTTCAGCCCAATCAAATTCACCACCCGAGAAGCAACCAAAGAAGCCAAAATGAGATGAGCAAAAGAACAACAAAAAGATCCATCTCCATGGGTACTCCAAATCTAGGTACAAAGTGGTTGATGAAGGTTGACGTCAATACTGTACAAATTTGGGTGCCTAAGACTTGCTTGAGAGCTCAAGTCTTCTCCCATAAGCTCTTAGCTTCTAGCCATTCATAGTTTGTCCCAACCCCCCAAAAATATAAATAGAAAGTTTTTATATTTGAGTCACCATGTAATATTATTCCTAGAACAATTTGGAAATGGATGCCTAAAAAGTCCCACTTCCCAATTAATATCATCAAAGACCATGTATAAACCCATTTGCAACTTTTGTAATCCCATAAGGGAACCCGGGAAAGTCAACAAACCTTGTAACATACCTCCTCAACCAACCTTGTTATATACATGTAAACAAGTCAATGCATTTTCTAGAGTATGCATCTAGACATTGCATATCACACATTCTCACATCAACACACACTCATCACTTATAGTTCCACCAGCACATGGAGATGTAGGAAGACATGTTAATATTATAAAAAGAACAATGTCTCACTGGGTTTCTTAGACGATACTAATGTGTTCTTATTATTATATAAGATCTACAAAAAGCTCCACACTTAGTAGTGCATAATGGCTGAAGTTGGGACGAGTTCTCAACCTACATACACCAACAACCTTCCCACAGAGGAACATCCTATAGAGAGACCTACTATGTTAAAAAATTTGCAACATGCCATCCCAATTTAGCTCCGCCATCCGGCCAGATAGAGTGTGTGCATGCTATGGTGAACTGACTATTAGGAATGTAATAAGTAAGTCCATGATCCAATTGAAATCAGACACCATTTGATCATAGAATTACTATATTACACATGCATACTCACATTGGTTCAATGAGCTAGTTGGAATGATAGGGGATGCAACACACATTTAGGAGTCAAAGTGTGAGTTGAACAATGTATGGGGCAAGTTTTAGTTCTTTTCTAGAGAATTTGAGAATCTTGAGAACAGACCGTAGCTACAAGCTATTCGAAAGCATGGAGGATTGTTAGAATACTTCAATGCTTAGCTTCCCAAACCATACCTGATGAGATAATATTACTTGAAACAAACTCTACAACCAAGAACATGTAAAGGTATGCCTTGAGCATTTGTAATCTTGTCTTTGTTACACAATGAAGAGTTGAAGTGCTTCAAGCTGTCTCTGAGTTTGCTATGGAAAGCTCTATATTTGCAAGGAATGCACATTCCCTCAGTCAAGGAGACATTGATACCAAACTCCATGAAGAACAGGAACATGGTGAAGCTTTGTTGGAGTTTGAGGTCTACGGAAGCACACAAACAACACAAGGAAGAAGAAGATGAAGCTTGGAGCACAACACACAATACTAAATGTATTACCACTAGAATGTACAAAGATAAGTGACTTATTAGGGCTATAGGCATATATACAAGCCGGGGGAAAACCTCTTAAAGAGGGAAAAAAGTGCCCCAATGGTCCTAGTGTGTTCATACATATCACTACTTAAATATATCAACAAATTCCCCTTAGGAGTGATGCATTGAACAAGGAGCTAGTACTCGTGTATAAGGAAGTGCTAAGCTATGTGGAATCAATCCACAAAAGGAACTAAGGCCAAAGCTTTGCAAAAAGATTCAAATTTCTCCCTAGGCAAAGCCTTTATGAAAAGTTCTGCAATGTTCTCCTACGTGGGCACATATGCCAAGCTTATCTCTCCAACAGAGAACCTCTCCCTGACATAATAATAGTGCACCTCAATGTGCTTAATGCAAGCATGGAACACAGGGTATAGACATGTGATTTGAAATAGACTAGGGGAATAGAGAATACATTTGTCCTTACTGAGCACTTGCTGGAGACGCAAACTATATTCTTTTGTAAGCTTTGAGTTGGCTTCAAAGGTCGCCACTTCCCTCCATGATTGTCATAAGCACTATGAATTTTTGTTGATGCAAAATGGCACCTATAAGGCCGAGTAGAAGTGAATGTGCACGATGGTGTGCTTGAACTTGTCCATGACATCCTTCATGAGAACAAATTCTTGGTCTATGGACACTGAAATATTTGAACTAGTAGAACATGCTCTTGCCAATACACTGTTGATAGATGCACTTTGACTAAGATGATACAGAGTCAAGAATGGATTGCTTGAGATTAATATGCACCCCCATTGCCATGGAATAGTTTGAAACAGTAAATATTGTCAATGTACAGATCGTTGTTACATTATATGCATCCATTCTCAGGTCCAGAAGGAACTATGTAGCATAGAAAGAAACGACGATGAAACGAAACCCGAATGCCCAAATGGTGAAGAGGACAAAATCTTAAAAATTGTCTTCTGCTGTGCTTCATAATCAACATGCTAGAAAGTCTACAAGCACCACGGCACCATGAAAGCAATTGGCCACCAAGGCCACAATGAAATCGGCTCTTGCCACTAGAGGAGTAAAAGAAACTTCATTGCTTCAAGCCTCTTTCTGTTTCCTTGCATGAAATTTGCAAGTCTCAGGAAAGCACATAGTTGCTCATCCAAAAGATTACTTTTCAATGTCTAGATCATGAGATTACATAGGACTTTAAGTTGGATCTATGCTTTCAGAGCTCTGTTGTGCTAGCTCTGTAGGAGGCATCCAAAGCATATCTGGTTGGTCTTTTGAGGATACTAACCTCTGTGCAATTCATTCCAAGCACATTACTACAATGCCAAAGGATATTCAACTTGCTCGAAGAGAACCTTGCATAAGTAGAGGACATTCAAAGTAAAACCACATTGCAAAGAAAATGACATGCGTTATTAGTTGGACCATGCTATAGATGATGAATTTCCATTTGCAGAAGAGCAAGGCCACTGATTATCTTTCTGAGGTGGATGTGGATGACATATAGTGAGCCCAATAGGTTTGACATGTTGAGAGATAAGGCAAGTAAGAATTGGAGGTTTCTATTTCACTTTGAGAAGACAAATGTGATTGATCTCAATCCTTCATAGATCATTCTCGATATCATTGAGATTTTTTCTCTCCACGATAGAGTTCAAATGTCATAATAGGTATTTTGCTCTGATACCAACTGTTGAAGCCGAGTGCTTTAGCGTAGCAGGTGTAGAAGCCAAACACGAGAGAGACGTAGACAGGGACATGCACACTCAGAGACAAACATAGGAGGGAGATAAGGTTCTTTCCTACACACACATATGCACAGATAAGACGATAAAAACATGACTTACTTTTTCATTCCAAAAGATATGTGTTTATACAACTTCATGTGGCTCTTGGGCCAATGAAAAAGGATATAATCAAAGGATAAGATATCCCCCCTTGTGTAGAGGAGGTTCATGCCAAAGCTCATAGCCAACAAAAACAACATCACGGCTAACCAAAATGCATTTAGTCTATGGATGATACATACAATAGCCTTTGCTTTCAGAATTGTGCCCAACAAAAATATATTTCACTACTTTATCATCCAATTTCCTGTGTTGTTGTTCATGCACTAATGCATATGCCAAACAACGAAAAACATGCAAGTGAGTAACAGATGGCTTGCGACCATGCCAAGCCTAATATGGAGTGATAGACTGCAATGCTTTAGTGGGACACCTGTTAAGTACATATGCTACACACATAACAGCTTCGAGCCAGAAACTATGTGGTAAAGCCTGACTCTTGACCATACACCTCACCATCTCCATGAGTGACCTGCTATTCTGTTGAGCAAATCCATTTTATTGAGGTGTAACCGACATTGTACACTGATGTTTTATCCCACGTTTAGCAAAAAATGTATTAAAATCAAAAGACATATATTCCCCCTCTCGATCAGAATGGAGGGTGCCCATTTTACATGCTGACAAATTTTCAGCCAAAACCAGAAACTATTTGACGGACATAAACACTTTGTAATTTGCTTTCAATGGACATACCCATGCATGCTTGGAAAAATCATCAATCAAAGTAATGAAATAATGATAGTTTCCAAAAGAGGGTGTATGCATAGGACCATAGACATCACTATGAACAAACTGCAATTTTTGAGTAGCTCGAACTGAACCATCTTTTGGAAAAGGAAAATTACCTCTTCAATATTGTTGACACCTTTGCACTTCTTCTTCACTTTGTAATATTGGTTCTCCAATGCTCAAGATGCCTTGTCCCATCAGGCGTGCCAAATTTTGTTGGGGGATTCTTTAGTTGAAAGGTGCTTGAGTGTTTGTAGGAGAAAAATGGAGAAGAAAAACACAGACAATTACACTAAAAGCCTTTATGTCCTGACTCATAAAGAATACGATACATTTTTCTGAAATGAGACAAATAATGTTCTCTATGCAATAATGTTTAAGTCCAAGAGCACATACACAAGTGTACAAAATACCACAATGACTAACCAACCTCCTCTATGCCGGTCCTCCACCTTGTTGAGTTGCTTGCCCTTGTCCACACCTTGCAGTCAAGCTTCAATAAGGCACGAAGGGTCACTCTCTGTCAACGTGTGGCACCTCCTTGATGTTCCTTTGTTCCACCTTAGTCACTCTCCTAGTTGCTCTCTGCACACTCTCTTTGCATACTTCTTAGCATACTTTGTCACTATCCTTGCAAACCTTGCTTCTCTGTGCACGTATTGTCAAATGTCTTGCTCTCTCTTGCTCCTTAGTCTAAATCCTTTAGTCCAAGAATGAGAGTTCCGTTGGTTGTGTCGATTCTTCTTATGTACATTGCTTCAACTACTAGTGTATCTTGGTGCTCACTTTGATGTCCCAAGAACCACTTCATGTGTAAGGCTGATGACTCTCTATTTTGTCTTGTAGTGACTTTATGCGAAACAAAATTTTAAATGAAGCCCACTCATAAACTCTTGTGTCCTACTTTCTCTTCATATCTTTTCCACTTTTGACCTTCATTTCTTCAAAATGTGTGCATAAGGTAGGGTTCACTTGAACCTTCCAAAACACCTAAAAGGCCTTGAAAACCCTTCAAAAAGACTATTTTGCAACCTGCATTCAACTTTTTTACAAGACCATTGTGAAGAAACTATTTGTGCACTACCTATGCACCCATGTTCTCGGCCACTTATTCATCATCTATGCACCACTTTCTACTTGTGCAGCACCTATGCATCCCTTGCAAAGTCACCACTTTTACCAGCTCGATAGGCATACATATGTAAGCATACAACACTTATATATTATATACATAGAGTTAACACTTACTATATGTTGGAGTTAGACATTTGTGGAAGCACGCAAACATCACAAGAAAGAAGAAGAAGCTTGGAGCACAACACACAATATTGAATGTATTACCACTAGAATGTACAAAGATAGTGTAGTCTACTAGGGCAATACCTCATGAGGGAAAAAAGTGTCTCGACAGTCCTAGAGTGTTCACACACATCATTACCTAAATATATCAACAAATCCCCCCATAGAGTGATCTAGTGAACAAGGAGCTGGCACTCATGTATAAGGAAGTGCCAAGCTATGTGGAATCAATCCAAAAAAGGAACTTAGCCCAAAACTTTGTGGAAAGCTTCAAACTTCTCCCTAGGCAGAGCCTTCGTAAAAAGCTCTACAATGTTCCCCTACGTGGGCACATATGCCAAGCTGATCTCCCCAATAGAGAACCTCTCCCTGACATAATGATAATGCACCTCAATGTCCTTAGTGGGAGCATGGAACACAGGGTTCCTCGCAACTGTCAATGCACTCTCACTATCAGTGAAGATGGTGGTGGCAGAAGACTGACAAACACCCAAATCATCAGTAAGGCGTCTGAGCCACACCCACTCAACAATCACTATGAAAGTTGCCCTATACTCAGCCTCACAACTCGAAATGGCCATAGTAGGCTGCTTCTTGTTCAACCAAGATATACATGAGTTACCAAGCATGAAGCAAAAGCCACTAGTGGACACACGAGCGTCAGAGCAACCAACCAATCACTTTTAGAAAAAGCATGCAAATCTAGCGGTAGTGATTTCCCTTGGGATAAAACAATCCACGGGTATCACTCAAGTAGTGAAAGATGCGCTTAACCGTCTGCCAATGCTTGACACCTGGGCAATGCATAAACCTGCTCATTTGTGAGACAACAAATGAATATCTAGCCGAGTAATGCATAAGTAAATCAAGCATCCAACAACATGCTCATTGATAACAACATCAAATGCATCTCCAGCATCATGAAGACTCAATCGTAAACCTGTCTCCATAGAAGTGGCAATAGGCTTACAGCCTTCAAGGCCAAAACACTGCAATAATGTGTCAATATATTTTGTTTGACACAAAGCCATTCCACCATCAACTTGCATAAATTGAACGCCCAAATAGTGATGCAAATGCCCCAAATCATACATATCAAATGAGGCATGCAAATCAGCCTTAAAATAAAAAATATGCATGTCATGAGGACCAATGGGCAGCATCTCATCAACATACACCACAATGAGCAGAAGCACATCATTAGCACACTTAACATATAAGGTGATTTCAGTTGGACTGTTCTCAGAACCATGTGCAATGAGATAAGCATGTATATTTTCATACCAAGCACGTGGTGCTTGCTTTAAACCATATCATGCCTTATTTAACCTACACGCTTGGTTTTCATGCCCTTTCTACACAAAGCCATGGGTTGAAAAGCATACATTTCTTCATGCAAGTCACCATTCAAAAATGTTGTTTGAATGTCCAACTAATGTACATTCCAACCATGATGAGGTGCAAGTGCACAAATGCTACAAACAGTAGTCATTCGGCAAGTAGGAGCAAAGGTTTCATCAAAACCAATGCCTCTTTCCTTTGCATAACCATTTGCAACAAGCCTAGACTTATACATGTCAATTGTTCCATCAGGTTTATGCTTTAGCTTGTATACCCACTTAGTGCCAAAGGCCTTCTTGCCGGGAGGCAAGTCACATAAGGACCATGTTCCATTTTTCATGATAGCATCATATTCAGATTGCATTGTAGCCATCCAATGTTTAGAATTTTGTGCTTCATCAAACGAAACAGGTTCAGTCTCATCATAGAGACTAAAGGCAACCATAGCATAGCAATCTAATGCAAAAGAGGCACTATGAGAGTCTAATCGAGTACAATACGACAGAGGTGCATCTAATTTGTTGTCGCACAAAATGTGCACCAGCCATTTTTGCATAGTTTTTGCCTGCTCAATATCAGCTCTCTCATCAACAAGTGCATCATGTAAATCTTCATGAGAAATGGAATGATCTCCATCATCACATGAAACCTGCAAAGGCCGAGAAGTTGCCTCATTAGGACCAACACTAGACTGTCCACCTGTAAAAAGAGGCAGCAAAGTATCATACATGTCTTTGGAGCTAACAGATGTCTCCTTCGTACATGAAAGTCATGGTTGAATAGCATCTTCCACAAAAACAACATCATGGCTAACCAAAATGTGTTTAGTGTGGATGATACAGAAGATAACCTTTACTTTCAGAACTATACCCAACAAAAATACATTTTACTACTTTATCATCCAAATTTTTATGATGTTGTTCATGCACTAATGCATATGCCAAACAACCAAAAACATGCAGATGAGCAATAGATGGCTTGTGAGCATGCCAAGCCTCTTATGGAGTGATAGATTGCAGCCCTTTAGCGGGACTTTTGTTAAGTACATATGTTGCATAGATAACAACCTCAAGCCAGAAACTATGTGGTAAATGCCTGGAAAAATCATCAATGAAAGTCACGAAGTAAAGATAGTTTCCAAAAGAGAGTGTCTGCATAGGACCAGAGACATCACTCTGAACAAGCTGCAATTTGTGAGTAGCTCGAACTGAACCATATTTTAGAAAGGAGCAATGCTGCATTTGCCCAAACTATAGGCTTCACATACATGTTTACCGGGTGCCTCAAGTTTGGGCAAAGAGGTCACCATTTCAAATTTCTACAGGTGTAGCAAACTAGCAAAATTAGATGACCAAAGTATGCATGCCAAAGATTTGCATCTGACATAGCCTGAGAATCATGTACTGCATATGCTGAATCATTCACGGATCTTTCATAGTCTGTGAGCTTATACAACCCATGGCATAAAATGCTAGAAACAATAATCATGTCACCATTTGACAGATCATGAACTGTACACTTGTCATCAACAAATTTCACAACCAAGCCAATCTTGGCTAAAGTTGAAACTAATAACAGATCCTTCTCGATCCCTGGAACAAATAAATCATCTGAGAAAGTGAAAGAACTACCCTCAGTAGTAGTCAAAATGATCTTACCAACTCCCATGATAGGATAAGAGGAGTTGTTGGTGCATGTGATAGTATTCCCTGTAGGGGCAAACTCGAGTGAAGTGAAGAAATTATGCTGCAAAGTAATATGTTTGGTTGCCCCACTATCAAAGTACCAAACATCTGAGTCCACTATAGAGATACACTACTCATGAGAAGATGGATCAAAACTGTAAATAGTAGTAAACACATGTTCTTCATTCTGCACTAGATTAAGAGACTCTGTTTTCGGTGTGGAGGCCTCTGCATTAACCATTTGAGCCTCCTTCTTCTTTGCCTCTTTAGCAGCCAGTTTTGGACAACTCTTAATAACATTATCATTTGCTTTACAATATTTGCAAAACAATTTCTTCTTTTTTTATTTCTTCTCATCTTTGTCTTCCTTCTTCGAATGTGCAACATTCACAGATTTCTGCTTACTAGTAGAAGAGCTCTTACCTTTGCCCTTCTGACTAGCCAGGAAAGCTTGATCTGCAATGTGCATAATAGACATGTTCTTCTTAGATTGGTCTTTCTGCAACAAAATAGAAACTAACTCTTCAAATGTTAAGGCATTTGGATTTCCTTTCATCATCAAACGAAGAGTAGAAGCAAAACTCTGATACGAGTCAGGAAGACCATTCAAAACAGTCTGCAGAAGTGAATTGTCAGGAAGGACTTCATCTGCAGAAATCAATTCTTCCTTCGAATCCTTGATCTTTGTTAGAAAGATGTACATACAATCACTTTCATTCATGTGTTCACTCTCCAAGTATTTTCGGAGGTAAGCAACATGAGCCTCATTCCTAGCCTGATACAATGTGGTAAGTGTATCCCAAGCATCCTTAGCTATTTTTGCAAGAGTGAATGTGAGGAATAATGGCATGTTTGATAGACAAAGCTATCAATGCATGTGCCTGAGCATCTCTACCATCCCAATGAATTTGCTCTACAATAGGTGCAACAGAAACAACCGCACAAATAGAAATCTGTAGAATATCACCATCTTTGACACCTTCTACATCAGCTTCAATACCTGTCTTTGTAGTACCTGTATTCACAGGTGTACTAGGACGTCTTTCAAACCTTGCACAATATTCCATAGTCCTTTTGCGACCAATAAATGATGCATCATATAAGCCCATAATGGATAATTGGTACCATCCAACTTATCCTCAACATCCAACATACAAAATATATCACTACTTTCAGCCATGGCCACTAACTAAAATACCCTGATGTAGAAAAATGATTGTATCTGAAAAAGTTGAACAGAACTACCCAAACAAGTTCTGCTACAACTTGTAGTACACTTTGAGATGCTTATACTAGCGAACCAAAACTGATATACATTTTTGGCATAAAAAGATGAAATAGCCTGCACAAGCATTGCGATAGTGCATTTGGAGGTTGAAATGAGCTCAGATCTCTGAAGCACCCTAAGTATGCTCACCAAATTTCATGCAATTCTGAGACTACAACCGAAAAAGTGTCAACAAAGCCCTAGATGAAGCGGCGACCTACTCTGATACCGATTGTTGGAGTTAGATGTCTGGAGAAGCACGTAAACAGCACAAGGAAGAAGAAGACTCTTGGAGCATAACACACAGTACTGAATGTATTACCACTAGAATGTACAAAGATAAGTAGCCCGTTAGGGCAATAGGCATATATACAAGCCGGGGAAAAAAAACCTCCTAAAGAGGGAAAAAAGTGCCCCGGTGGTCCTAGAGTGTTCACACACATCACTACCTAAATATATCAACACTAGATTTACACACATAAATAATATTGCATTTTTTATATTCTACTAAGATTAGTTTACATATAAGTATTTAGGTACTCCAATATTGACATGACACATGAATATTTTATCACATATGAATAAACATGACACATGCACACATGCATATTCTTTCTAATGATTCATAGAAATGTTTCTTTCTCAACAAATAACAGAAACATCTCATTAGTTCCTATTTTGACTTGCTTAATAGTCTCATCGATGAAAGTATGCCCTATGTTTTGTCTTTCTTGTAAAATAGGGTCTTTTGAAACCTCCTTGAAATTTTTTATCACTTTCTTTTGACAATGGTTAAGCTATGAGTTTAATCTTTTTGTCAACAATTTTGTACTTGGTATCAACTTTAGCTTCTTCAAATCGGTGCTCTTTCATAAATTTAGAACTCAAATCTTATTCATCAATGGAATTAAGAAGCACAAATCTTGAAGTGTTTTATTCTTGTAATGTCTACCGAATTTCTTCAAGTAAAGAGAAACTCGATGAAGTTTCAATGATGTTCAATATGTTCATCGGGTAATATGAATAATTTGTTTTTGAAATATTCTTTTATAAATATTTTTGAAACAAGCTTTTTATGCAAGAATTGCAATTTTGTTGAAGGAAAATACATAGAAAAAATGTTTTAAATATTTACATGTCTCTAGAGGACATCAATCCATTGTCCACTATTGTATCATTGAATGGTGGTTCCTAAGAGAAATTTTTAACAGAATATGCTCCATACTCAAGTAGAGGTATGCAGTTGTTGCATGCTTGCTCTAGTGAATTTATAGGAGTCCTTATAAGTTAATCTTGACTCCTTACATGATTTGGACATACTGTCATAACTTGCAACCATCACTTTAGTTTCCATTCTCATTTTGATAATAAATGGTTGCCCAAGAATAGCCTCATATGAGCACTTATCCTACAGAAATGAGTGAAATTCTTCTAAAAGTCCACTATCGTCACAATAATATTGACACATGATCCTAGTAGAATTCTCCTTGAGTGCACATGAATCACATCTAAAATTGATCCAGACCACCTGCTCAAAATATTGTGTGAGCATATCATGAGGCAGACCATGGATTTGTGCTTGCTTTTCAAATGCATCCAAATAGTTTCTGACATTCATGTCAATGAATTTGCATTTTTCTTTAAGAATTATGTGCACCACTCATGTTCCTTGCTTCACTGTCATTAGGATTTTAAAAGCTTCCTCTATTTCTCTCCTCTAGTTGGCTCTGGTGTGTAAAACTATATCCAAGGTGATGGGTTCAATAATTTCTCTCAACTTAGAACAAAGCTCAGAGAAGAGTCGACTATTATGCTCAACGAGGGAATAAGCTGAACTTTTTGTTTTCTAAAGCCTTTTGTGTCTATATCTCTTACCAAGGTTTAATTTCAACTTCTTGTTTTTGGCCCTAGGTTTTGGATGATCTTGTTTCAATGGGGCTTCTATTTAAATTTTGATCTTAATTTTCAATATTTGTTGATGTCTTATTATCTTTCTAGTGACTTCCTTTTTTATTCTTTTTAAATCTTGTTTTTCCCAAGTTTAATTTTATCTTTTTTTACTTTAGTTCAAGTCTATTTTTAATGTTTTTCAATGTTTAGGATTTTGTTCCTTTTATGATTTGATATAGTTTGAATTGAGTTATGAAAAGTAAACTAAAATAATTGTTTGAATGTGCACACAATGGTGGGAGGTTAAGCGCATCTTTCACTACTTAAGTGGTACCTGACTGCTTTGATTGTTTTATCCCAAGGGGGGGATCACTACCACAAGATTTACATGCTTTTTCTGACTCTATTTGGGCTAACTGTTATGACACTTGTGTGTCCACCAATGGTTTTTGCTTCATGATTGGTAGCTCATGCATATCTTGGTTGAGCAAGAAGCCACCTACTATGTCCACTTCTAGTTGTGAAGCTGAGTATAGGACAACTTTCACAACGATTGTTGAGTGTGTTTGGCTCAGATGCCTTATGGCTGATTTGGGTGTTGGTCAATCTTCTACCACCACCATCTTCACTGATAGTTAGAGTGCATTGGAAGTTATGAAAACCTTGTGTTCCATGCTCGCACTAAGCACATTGAGGTGCACTATCATTATGTCAGGGAGAGGTTCTCTGTTGGAGAGATCAGTTTGGCATATGTGCCCACATAGGAGAACATTGTAGAACTTTTCCCAAAGACTCTACCGAGGGAGAAGTTTGAAGCTTTTCTACAAAGCTTTGGGCTTACTTCCTTTTGTGGATTGATTCCACATAGCTTGGCACTTCCTTATAATTGAGTGCCAGCTCCTTGTTCATCGCATCACTATGAGGGGGGATTTGTTGATATATTTAGGTAGTGATGTTTGTAAACACACTAGGACCACGGGGGCATTTTTTTCCCTCTTTAGGAGGTTTTTTTCCCCTGGCTTGTATATACACCTATAGCCCTAATGGAACTTATCTTTGTACATTCTAGTGGTAATACATTCAATATTGTGTGTTGTGCTCCAAGCTTCTTCTTCTTCCTTGTGTTGTGCTTCCACAAACCTCAAACTGCAACAATTGCAAAAGGTTATGCTCAAGAGAAAGGCATTGATTTTGATAAGAATTTTTCTTCCACATGCCAAATGACAACTCTTTGTAGCATTTGTTCACCTACAACTCATCATAGTTGGAATGTACATCAATTAGACATTAAAGATGCATTTCTGAATGGTGATTTACATGAAGAAGTGTATGTATTTCAGCCCCATGGTTTTGTGAAGAAAGGTCAAAACAAATTGTGCAAGCTAAAAAAGCAATTGTATGGGTTCAAGAAAGCACCACATGCTTGGTATGAAAAGACATATGCCTACTTGCTAGCACATGTATTTGAGAACAATCCAACTGAGAGGACTTCATATGTTAAGCGTGCAGATGATGTAATTATGATCATTGTTGTATATGTTGATGTTATGCTGCTCATTGGTGCTAATGAGAATCATATTGCTGAATTTAAAGCTGATTTACATGCCTCTTTTGAGATGTTAGATTCGAGGGCATTTGCATCATTATTTGGGCATTCAACTTATGCAAGTTTATGGGGGAATAAATTTATGTCAAACAAAATATATTGATACATTATTACAATGTTCTATCCTTGAACATTGCAAAGCTATTGGCACTTCCATGGAAATAGGTTTAGGTTTGAGTCTTTATGATGCTGGAGATGCATTTGATGTTGTTATCTATCAATAGATTATTGGATGCTTGATTTACTTATGCATAACTCAAGACAATATTCATTTTTTTTGTCTCACAGATGAATAGGTTTATGGATTGCCCAGGTGTCAGGCATTGGCAGACAACTAACCACATCTTTTGCTACTTGATTGGTACCTAGCTACTTGGATTGTTTTATCCTAAGGGGGGATCATTACAACCAGATTTACATGCCTTTTTTTAAACTCAGATTGGGCTAGTTGCTATGTCACTTGAGTGTCCACTAGTGGGTTTTGCTTCATGCTTCATAGCTCATGTATATCTTGGTTGAGCAATAAGGTTCCTGCTATGTCCACTTCTAGTTGTGAGGTTGAGTATAGGGCAACTTTCATAATGACTCTTGAGAGTGTGTGGTTCATATGCCTTTTAGGTGATTTGAGTGTGGGCCATTCTTCTCCATTTGATTTTTAGTTTTATATTTTTGCTTGATCTACTAATTGTTGAGCTATTTGCTGTTATTGTTTATGAAACAATGATAAATGTTACAAAGCCAACCAAAAAAATTAAACCCTTATGTGCCAAAGAGTCGGAGGTCAATTGCCATTGTATAATGATAAATAATTGGAATATGTGGGATCACTAAAAATAGATATAGAAAATATATCATTAAAAATAGATGTAGAAAATAAATCTTCTACAACAAGTACATGACGAAGACTACTCAATGAGAACTCATGGTCAATGTTGAGTAGGAGGATAGGGTAATCAAGCTCAAAGTTCCAATCATATGAGTTTTGATCAATATACTTTAAACATACAAATTCTTGATGTGCAATTGGGAAGTATATGAAGAAGCATTTCAGATGTAAAGATAATTTGAGTTGCAAGTGAGTTGAACCAATCAACATGCAAATGTAAGAAATCCAACCAAATAGAGTGCACAAAGAGAAGAAGGATAACATCAAATGGCTAAGAGTTTCTCTAGATTTTTCTCATTAACTTATGCACAAACTAATGAGTTTTGTAAATAAAAATTTGGGAGCCACAATTATTATGGAAGCATACGGTGTAAATAATTTTCAGACATAGCACAGAAGAGTTTTGTTTTTCGACTTGAAATGCAAAGAAGAAGCCTACTATAGAAGAATTCCACATATACTTAGTTTTAGAATGAATTCACCTCTAACATTAGAACTTTAGAAATAAATGTAGAAGGGAAGCCTACAAAAGTCACTTTCCCTTCATTTTGGAAAGAAACCAAGTTCATACTGTGAAGATCTCACTTTTCTTTGATCTCTCATGGATTTCTTATTCATGTGGCCTAAGTATTTGAGTGTCATACATGTTCCTTACCCCAAAGTTCTTTATTTCTAAGTTTTTTGTATGTAATAAAGTTAGTTTCTACTTATCTTTTGGGTATGCCATTGCTTACCATATTGTTCAAACTCATTTCAATCAAATCTGGTGATGAATATGAGGATTTCTCCCATAGTAGATAATCCTTGTTGAGAGCTTCACAACCATACCATACATGACTAGTTTTGGCTAAAAGGGTGTAAAGGTATGGTTAGATGATTGTGAGCAAGTTGCACTTATTCTATGCACATATTAATTTATCACCATCAAAACTCTCAAACATGCCCTACAACATAAACTAACAAAGCCAAACTCTAAATCATGCCCCTTCTAAATAGGAAGATGATTGAACTTGATGGACAAAGTTATATACATCAATTTATACCCATATGAACATTATCGAAGGGTTAAACCCCTCTTTTTGAGAACTTCCATCTTACTGTCTACATTTTCCAAGCCTTGAAAGTGTTTAATGAAAGGCATAGTACCTATGAGACTCTCTGAATCTCATGCAAACAAGGGTAGAACAATTAGCACTTATTGGAAATGAATAGAGTCCAAAGACATACTAAAGTTAGAAATTGAGAAAGGAGAATCCTAAAATTAGATGAGAAAACTAGTTCTAACTTATAATGGACTACCACAATGTGCATGGCCTTGCTACCCTAGAAAATGTCCATTGAAAATGCCCAAAAGCTTTGAAAGATTTTTTTTTTCATCTCAGCACAAAAAATGAAGATCTATCCTACCAATGCAACCCGCGGAAATTGAAACCCCACCCCACAAAGGGAGGCAAACAACCCAACCCTCTTTTTATGCATCCATGCATTCAAAGTTAAGGTTGGACTCAAACTAAGCAGCAACAACATTCTCTTGCATGCTTTGTCCATTAAGTTGAGGACATGTGTATAATCCCTCCTCAAGTCCAACAAATTAAGCAGTGGAACAATGGAGAATCCTAGTGACTAAACAAGACAAAACATTATGCATTGTTCCGACCCCCTCTCATGCCCCAAAGACTATATACAACAACCTTTGTTAAATTTCATGTTGTAAAATTAATATTTTCAAAACTTTTCAAAACCATTCGCTTCGAACTTATATAGAAAGTTTTATAAAATAATAATTTCAATTTTTTTTTTTAAGAAAAAGAGAAAATTCTGCCAAAGCCTAATCTCTGAATGTTTCAATGCAAACTGAATATGTGGCCAAGTAATGCATAAGTAAATCAAGCATCCAATAGCCTGCTGATAGAGAACAGTATCAAATGCATCTCCAGCATCATGAAGACTCAATCATAAACCTGTCTCCATAGGAGTGGCAATAGCCTTACAGTCTTCAAGGCCAAAACGCTGCAATAATGTGCAATATATTTTGTTTGACACAAAGCCATTCCACCATCAACTTGCATAAATTGAATGCCCAAATAATGATGCAAATGCCCCAAATCAAACATCTCAAATGAGCCATGCAAATCAGCCTTGAAATCAGCAATATGCTTCTCAATAGGACCAGTGAGCAGCATGTCATCAACATAGACAACAATGATTAGAAGCACATCATTAGCACGCTTAACATATAAGGTGCTTTCAGTTGGACTGTTCTCAAAACCATGTGCAATCAGATAGGCATGTATCTTCTCATACCAAGCACGTGGTGCTTGCTTTAAACCATATAATGCCTTCTTTAACCTACACACCTGGTCTTCATGTCCTTTCTGGACAAAGCCACGGGGCTGAAAAACATACACTTCTTCATGCAAGTCACCATTCAAAAATGCTGTTTTAATGTCCAACAGATGTACATTCCAACCATGATGGGCTGCAAGTGCACAAATGCTCCGAACAGTAGTCATACGACATGTAGGTGCAAAGGTCTCATCAAAATCAATGCCTCTTTCCTGCGCATAACCCTTTGCAACAAGCCTAGCCTTATACCTGTCAATTGTACCATTAGATTTACGCTTCAACTTGTATACCCACTGTTAGTCGGCCGCCGGATGGGGACATGTAAAACGGAATCTTGTATTCACACGCACGAAAAGTGGTTACCCGACAGTTGTAATTTCTTATATAAGCAATATAAAGAGAGTCGAAGACGATGATTCTTGGAATCACCAGACTGTTCGTCTGGGAGGGGGGAATTTCCACGCATTGTTGTAACGATTGTCTGTCTAAGTTTTTAAATCCTCTGAATATTCTGTGCACCTCTGTGTTTGGTTATCTGTGCGGGGTTGAGTTAGCATGACGACTCGTCTGATGACTAGATTGGGACATTGCATGTATTGGGCCGGTTAAGTTGAAATCTCTGTCTCGTTCTGTCGATTGTTATAGATACTGACGTGGGTGTTAGTTTCATAGAGGTTCAGTAAGATGTCTCGGTTGATGATCTGAGCCGATTATCTTGCATGATCTTATTGTTATGATCTACTGATTAAGTGTGCAGTGATGTTGCTATACCTGTAAGGTGCGGAAATCTGTTGAGTAGAGTTGGTGTAACTGCGATACTATTCAGAGAACTTTGAGTGTAATCGGTGATATTCGGTATTGTGGATGAGACGTACCTCTTCAGTAAGGTGGAAGTGCTATTCAGGTCTCTCACAGTACAGTAAGGTAGGATCGAAGCAGTAAACCCTTTTAGGGTAGTCGGGAGGTTTGAACGAGTTTGATTATGAACTGTAAGATTACGAGAATAGTTGAGGTTCGATAGAGTTGGACCGCAAGGCATTGTTAGGTGTAAAGTGGTTAGTCTGGGAAAATCAAGTCTAAGGGCCTCTGTTTTTACAGACCCCTTCCACTCCCAAGAACCCACTTAGGTCGGTTAAACACACTTCTGATAATTAGAACGAAGCGTTTAACATTTAACACTTGGCGCCGTCTGTGGGAATGTGGCATCAAGATCGTCATGCGTCTGTCAGAATCGAACAGCAAGATTACTGTTCATTTGGCGAAAGTAGCAACAGAACCAGATTGTTGCAAACTTGATGAGGAAACGTGATTATAAAAGTTTAATCGATAGTGATACTATGCGATTAGTACAAAAGATGATACATGCCGGTTACTCGATCCGGTGAAACGTATCCCAAGAACCGTCAGTCTGGAGTACTTAATGCACTAAAGACAACCCCGGGAGGTAGAAGTACAACTAGGTCTGACCCAGTTGTCAAGAAGGTAAAGAACATCAGAAGTGATTCCGGTCATATTCCGGTGGAACATGTTACGCCTCTCATACATTCCGGTACTATTTCAGCACAGTCTCTCGAAGATATAGTAACTCCAGAATCTACCAAGACGCAGTCTGAAGCTAGTTTAACAATCTTGGATAAAGATTCAAAATTTTTTTACGACTAAAAACACTTTAGCCAAAGAATTTTGCGAAGGCGAAAAAACACCTTATTCTGGAATAAATGCGGCACATTCCGGTGATATTTCGATAACAGAATCACAGTTTTTTGGCGACGGTTTACCATTTTTTGGTGAATCTTCAGCCCAGCCACCGCTTTTTGAAGTAAGTTCCCCTACACTTGACATCAAGAAGGAAGGAACTTTGTTCGAAACCGAGATTTGAAGTATACTGAGTAAGATCATCGAACCAAAAAGTGCACAGATCGATGATATAGATTCCGATAGTTCAGATATTCAGCCCCGAAATCCAGAAGATATTCACAATACACTCACCATGAACGGGCAACATCAACAACAACAGTAGCAACAACAACAAGCATGCCCACCAAGGCCGACTCCGGCAGGAGTGACGTACACTAAATTTGGTGGATTCCCAGGAGATGATCCGGATGCTCATGTGCACACATTTGAGATAAGCTACACAGTTCTCAACCATCCACCGGATCCGGCATATAAAGCTATTGTCTTCCAATCTACATTGGTCAATGAAGCAGCTAGATGGCTTACAAAATATGATATTAATCACTTCGGCACCTATGAAGCAGTACGAGATGCCTTTTTGCAGAGATTTAGGCTAAAGAAGAATCCAGCCGAAATTTTTGACTATCTGCAAAACAACAGACAGAAGGTAAATGAAACTGTACAGGAGTATGCCACCCTATTCAGGACGCATCTAAGGTAGTTGCCACCAGCACACGCCAACCTACCGGACGACGTTATTACTCAATGGTTTATCAATGGATTGACTCCACAACTTAAACAGATTATGATCATACTCTGTGTAGGAGCAATGACACTAGATGCAGTGATTGCAATGGCTCTGCAACTGGAAAACAAGGTTGGAGGATTTACAGAAGATCTGGAGTGGTTAAAAACAAACAAAAATGTCGCCGAAGATATGACCAGACAAGTATACTGCATCACATGCAAGAATTCAGGCCATACTAGTGCCACTTGTGCACTTAATCAACTATTCTGTGCTATCTGCAACACTGCTGGACACACCACCGAAAACTGCGCATACAACGCAAAAGTGCAGGGAACCGCAACTGTCAATGCTATTATACAGGAACCAGGGAAGCCAGCCAATCACTATGTGCCTCCGCAAATGAGAAACAACCAGCAACAAGGATATCAAAATTACAGAGGACAGAGAAACAACAACTACAACGCAAATCGCTGGCAGATCGGACCGCCACCAGAAAATCCTAATCTGCCACCACCGCGCTGTCATTTCTGTGGTGAATTTGGTCACATTAGAAGATTCTGTAAGGATGCAGCTGAATATGATCAGAGGAAGAAGGAACGACAAAATCCAATGGCTAATATGGTACAAATCACACTAGTAGAAACACAAGCTGCAGTCATTCAGACCCGCTCCGGTAAACAACTACAGCCTGCAACAGAATTATTTGGACCAGGTATACGCGAACAACAAAGGATGTACAACAAGGCTAGTCAATGGACCACTGCAGAACCTCCAGTCTTCCTAGATCCTATTCCGGTAACCCAGACTTCGTTAACCGAAGAAGGAACACAACAACAGGATTCCAATTCAGCAGCAAGTACATCAACAGCAGGCACCTCCTCAGCGGCAGACACATCATCTTCAGCAGACGCATCATCTTCAAAATCTATGGAAACAATCCAATCACAAAAGGCCTGGGAAATTTTATCTAAAGCATCCATCACTCTTCCTTTGGGCCAATTACTTGCACTAGTACCAGGAGTTAGACAGCAATTTCAACAACAATTCAGTCCTGTGCCTTCCTGCATTCCGGCGACAGCAACAGTACAACCGGAACCCGATTCTACGGTCGATCATTCAGTTCCTTTAATTACAGTATGGTATAAGAATCATAAAATCACGCAGGTACTAATTGATGGAGGATCTAGAGTCAACATTGCTACTGCTGCACTGTGTAAAAGGTTAGGGTGGACCGAAATCGAACCAGTTCAGTTTTTTGTCAGAATGGCCGACCAATCAAGAGTCCATCCCATTGGACTTGTACGAAATGTACCAATCACTTTACAAGGTACAACATTTAAAATGACTTTTGTCATACTAGATTTACCGGAATCCACTCTTGATTACAACCTCCTTTTCGGCCGACCTTGGCTGAAGCACGCTAAGGTGATACAGGATTGGTCTGCACAAGAGCTCACTTTCAAGGATAAAAATCGTAAATACATTGTAAAATTAGATGCTATACAACCTTGCGAGTTGCATGCTAGACCGTATTTGGCAGAACCAGTCCATATGTTAGATGGATTGTTAGATGATGAAGAAGAAGAGTTTCTGAAAAACAACATTGACTTGATCTCCCTAGGAACTGTTGATCTACAATCTGTTGTAGATAACTGGAACCCTGCAGTTTGTACAGTAATGACTGTAACAGAAGAAGATAAAAAGGAAGATACTGTGGTTATAGATGGTGCTCAACTGCAACAACTTTTTAAGCCAGCTGACGATACAGA
Organism: Ceratopteris richardii; assembly: GCA_020310875.1. Classification (NCBI taxonomy): domain Eukaryota; kingdom Viridiplantae; phylum Streptophyta; class Polypodiopsida; order Polypodiales; family Pteridaceae; genus Ceratopteris; species Ceratopteris richardii. The sequence goes on from CM035424.1 coordinate 67,766,959, forward strand.
GAAGCCTCGATAATTTTATGTCCCAGAAGATCAGTTGATCACTTATAATTTAGGCGATGAAGATCATCCACGACCTATGAGGATAAAGCAAAACTTACCGGAAACATTTCAAGCTAGCTTAATCCAGCTACTCCGAGAATTCTCCAATGTTTTTGCATGGGATTACAAGGATATGAAAGGATTGGACCCCCGCATCTATCAGCATAAAGTCGTGCTAAAGCCAGAAGCAAGACCGATCAAGCAACCCAGCTACCGGATGAATCCAAACTATGCATCACAGGTAAAGGCAGAACTGGATAGGCTACTTAAAGTCGGATTTATTGTACCAATAGAGCATGCTGAATGGATCTCACCAATTGTTATCGTCCCAAAAAAGAATAAGCAGTTACGAATATGTGTAGATTACCGGAAATTGAACGCAGCTACAGTGCATGATCCTTTTCCGATCCCTTTTCTTGACACAATGCTTGATAGAGTAGCAGGACATGAAATGTATTCATTCCTAGATGGGTACAGTGGGTATAATCAAGTTAGAATGGCTGAACAGGATATACTGAAGACCGCCTTCATTACCAACTGGGGTGTTTTCGCATGTACTGTTATGTGGTTTGGATTAAGGAATGCCCCAAGTACATTTCAAAGGTTATGCAGGAAATATTTTCTCCTTACCTTACCTCCTTTATGCAAGTATATCTTGATGATTTTTCAATTTTCGGTAAGATGATAGCACACCTGTTCCATTTACGGTGCTACTTTCAGAAATGCAGAGAATACAGACTCTGTTTGAACCCAAACAAATCTGTGTTTGCGGTTTCATGTGGCAAGCTACTTGGTCACATTGTATCTGCACAAGGCATACAGGTGAATCCAGATAAAATCTCGGCAATATTAGAAGCTCCGATGCCCACTACACTGAAGGAAGTTATGCGCTTCATGGGCCAAGTAAGATGGCATGGACGACACTTACGGTGGCTTGCTCATTTGGCAATACCACTGAACAAGCTAATCACCAAGACTCCTCGACAATTTGAGTGGACCCAGGAATGCCAGATAGCATTTGATCGTTTAAAGAATTTATTAACACAAGTCCCCATCTTGCGGCCTCCGGACTGGGGTCGCCCATTTCATGTATTTGTTGATGCTTCAGATATAGCAATAGGAAGTGTTTTGATGCAACAAATTGATAAGTGGTTCAGACCAGTGTACTATGCAAGTCGAAGATTAGCCCCTGCTGAGAAGAATTACTCTGTAACAGAAAGAGAATGTCTAGGGCTAGTATATTCTGCCAAGAAATTCAGACATTATTTGCTGGGCCGTAAATTTACATTTCATGTAGATCATGCTGCACTTGTCTATCTGGTTCGGCAACAACATCTAGCTGGTCGATTAGCATGATGGGTTCTGCTTTTACAGGAATTTGACTATGAAGTCATTCATCGGCCAGGCAGTTCACATGCCTTAGCAAATTTTCTTTCTCGCTTAGATTCCGGTGAAGCTCTGGTAGGCATAGATGACACAACTCCGACGATTTATGTCTTTGAACCAACAAATGATGAAATTACAGACCCACCTATACCATCTACATATTATGATCAGATCCTGACCTTTCTCACTAATGGCTGCCTCCCATCTCAGATTTCTATGGCACTACGCAGGAAAATTGCAGTTTTCAGTCGCCGATTTCGGTTAATTGCTAGAGAATTATACTATGTGGATCATACCGTAATTTTACTTCGATGTATTCCACCACATGAAGTTAACTCAGTTATTACTTTGGCTCACTCAATTCCTTCCGGTGGCCATTTCGCTGCAGACTTAACACACCGGAAAATTCTGCAGAGTGGTCTCTGGTGGCCCATTGTGTACAGAGATGTATCATAGTTTGTCAAACAATGTGATACTTGTCAAAGATCTGGACAACCCTTGCAACGTCATCTTTTCCCTCTGCAACCCATCTTACCATTGGAACCTTTCCAGAAGTGGGGACTAGTTATCGGTCCGATTACACCTCCAACAATTTTCAATAACAATCGTTACATACTGACCTGTACAGACTATGCAACCAGATGGGCAGAAGCCTGGGCTTTACGGTCTTCTATAGCTGTTGCGGTAGCAAAGTGTCTGCTAACCGATGTCTTTCCACGTTTTGGTTTACCACTGGAACTTGTTTCAGATCAAGGCACTCATTTTGTGAACAATTTAATGAAGTCATTAACACAGTCATTCCAGGTCACGCATAAGTTTAGTTCCCCTTATTATCCTCGTGCTAATGGTTTGGCCGAAAGTACAAACAAATCTTTGCTGAATATGCTTCGGAAATTGATTATGGAAGCACCGGAAAGATGGGATCAACTGCTACCTGCAGTGTTATGGGCATATCGGACTACATACAAGGTAACAACCGGATTAACACCTTTCAAACTAGCCTATGGATTAGAAGCAATAGCACCAATGGAGATAGTTATACCAAGTTTACGAGTAGCAATCGCTCAGAAACTGCTATCGGAAGACTCACTGTCATTTCGGTTGGATACACTCAGAGAGTTAGACGAGCAACGATGGCACAGCTTTTTAACTATACAAGAAGTACAACTAAGACAGGCTCGGACGCATGATCGACACTTGAAAACTCTAGTTTTTACGGTGGGACAACTTGTCCTTTTTTATAATGCAAAGTCGAATCGGTCTGCTGGTAAATTCAAATTACGGTGCTATGGCCCTTACCGGATTTCAGAACAAGTGGGCCCAGCAACTTTTCGATTGACTACGTTGACCAGAAAACCTCTTCCGAAAGTCATAAACGGTTCGAAGTTGCGGCTGTATCAACACATAGCAAACCCGCAGTAAAACATTTTGCGGTTGGCTGTGTTTTTTGGCTTTCACTTTTCTTTTCTTTTTCTTTTTGTGCGAGTTTAATAATACAAGTTTGTAAATATACACGTTTTGAAACCTATTTATGTCCACAGCCGCCTTGCCCTTGCCAGCTACTCACGCATGCACACCAAAGTTAAGGATGATCATTTCAATACCACGCGATGATTAGTGATTCTCATTACCCTTCTAGGCAGCGCATCTACATAACCTTCTCCATTCCGCCAAAAATCGCTATTGTGTTTGCGTGCTTTGTATGTTTGTGTATTCTTGTGTGCCTGCGTTGTGTGATTACTGTCTTTGTTGCACTATGAAAGCTTTGGCGAATTACGCCGCCTTCCGTAATGGAATCCCTGCCGACGTAGCAGAGTTCCTGCGTAACCGTGGGCTTGCTAATTTTTGCTGAACTTCCATGGCATTCAGTGGAATCCCACCCTTTCTTTGCCAATATCATCTCCGCCATCGCCAACACGCCGGCTACAAAGCAGAGTTGGCCGATCACAACCTTGCCTACACGGACCGTAATAACCCTTCACTCATTCGCTGAGTCATTTCGACTCCCTGCGTAAGGTAGACAAAAAGGCCCTAACCTCCCCGAAACAACAATGAGAGAATTATTCCCTAAGTATTCATCGAACGAGTACGCAATTTTATGTCGACCAGAACCAGAAAGATCAGCTGTGCAGTTCTTAGTTGCAATCCTAAACCTACAGAAGCGCACTTACGGCATATCCCGGCCATTTTACTATGCCATAGACTTAGCTGCCCGAGAACCAGTGAACTTTGCCACCTATTTCTTCCAACGTATCCACAAAGAGTGTGTAGCAATAATCAAGCAGGTGAACAAGGGAGGCATGCCTAGGTCCCGATTACCGCACATACTATCATTTCTCTTTCCAGCAATCCTAGCAGCCCAACCACCACCCCGGGGACCCATTCTGAGACATGAGGAGTCGATACAGCTACTAGAGGACGAAGAAGAAGAAGATGAAGAAGAACTCAACCAGCTATTCCGTCGGAAACGAATCAGAATCAGCTCGTCTGAGAGTGAAGCACAGAAGTCAACCAGAGAAGATAAAGAAGAAGATAAAGACGAAGAAAAGCAAGAAGAAGACACATTCCATGACACCGCCACATCCATGCAGCATGAGTCATCCGCACAGTCATCATCATCTGAGCAACAAAGACAGGAAAAGCGGACTGAAACAAAAACAATTTCGACCGAAGAAGCTTCTCAACAACAAACTGAGCAGGAACAACAAGGAGATGAACAACAAATTGCTAAAGATGTTTTCGAAGAGCTACTCAAGGCCGTTGAGTCAACCATCGCGAACACCGACAAACAAAATAAGGTAACTGAAACTACCTCTGCCATTCCCACTCCACCACCGGAACCTCCAATAAACCCAAACCTTCCTATTCCACCCAACGCACCCGTCGAGCCCGCAGCTTCTTCCGCCTCATCCCCCAACTACTCCCCTCCGACCTAACAACAACTACTCACTGCAGCGTCTTCCCAACCTCGTCTCCCTCTTCCACCATCCTCCACACTAGTATTTGCTCAATTGGAATCGATGGGTCAGATGCTAATAGAGTTATCAAGACAACTGCCGCAACAACTGAAGCAGATTACAGAAAGTGTTCGCGAAGATTTCTAGCATAAATTGGAAGTCATGGAGGCAGACATCATACCCGTCCAAGAAGAACTACAGGCCGTGAAGACCGAAAATCATGCGCTTCATGAACAAGTACAACAGCTACATGCCAGAATCCAAGAACAAGAACAAATAATAGTTCAGCGAGATGAAGCCCTGGTAGAGGCAAAAGAAAAAGAAGAATTACTGCTCGTTGCAGATGCAGAGATAAACAAACTGAATAAACTACTCAAGGAAAAAGAAGATGCAACGATGGCGCTAGGCAATTTACTAGAAGAAACCAGAACGATTCTAGCCGAGGAAGTAAAGAAAAGCCAAGAACAACAGAGGGAAGCCAAATTGACAGAAGAAGAACTCCATAGAACAAGTGAGGCTCTAACAGATGTCAACAGAATGCTGAAACATTACCTGGCAAAAGAAGCTTAAGCACATAAAGAAATCGCACAGCTCCGACGAGAAAGAGATGCCTATTCAACAACAATACAGTATCAAAACCAAGAAATTGAAAGGCGAGAAAATCAACTGAGCAATCAGAAAGAACGAGTAATCGAAATGCAGAAACAGGTTGCAGAAGTAAAAGTTTCAAGAGATGCAGCTCTATCTAACGAGTTCTACCTACAGGAGGCCTTTTTGCAAACACAGGCCGAAATTTTGCTCACCGAAGCCATCGCTCTAAGCTCTGTTAGAATAGATGCACAACTATTAGAACCAGACACCCTTAAACAAATGTTAGAAACACTTAAGAAAAAGATCGCCCGAACTTTTAGACTAGCCCGGAATATGTACTTAGAAGGAATAGTAGACGAGCTGTAATTTTGTAAAACTTGCGGGTTCGAGTCCCACCGGGCGTGCCAGTGTTAGTCGACCGCCGGATGGGGACATGTAAAACGGAATCTTGTATTCACACGCGCGAAAAGTGGTTACACGACAGTTGTAATTTCTTATATAAGCAATGTAAAGAGAGTCGGAGACGACGATTCTTGGAATCACCAGACTGTTCGTCTGGGAGGGGGGAATTTCCGCGCATTGCTGTAACGATTGTCTATCTAAGTTTTTAAATCCTCTGAATATTCTGTGCACCTCTATGTCTGGTTATCTGTGCGGGGTTGAGTTAGCATGACGACTCGTCTGATGACTGGATTGGGACATTGCATGTATCGGGCCGGTTAAGTTGAAATCTCTGTCTCCATCTGTCGATTGTTATAGATATTGACGTGGGTGCTAGTTTCATAGAGGTTCAGTAAGATCTCTCGGTTGATGATCTGAGCCGATTATCTTGCATGATCTTATTGTTATGATCTATTGATTAAGTGTGCAGTGATGTTGCTATACCTGTAAGGTGCGGAAATCTGTTGAGTAGAGTTGGTGTAACTGCGATACTGTTCAGAGAACTTTGAGTGTAATCGGTGATATTCGGTATTGTGGATGAGACGTACCTCTTCAGTAAGGTGGAAGACTTTGTCAGATGCTTTATTTGTGCCAGGGATCAAAAAGAACCTGTTATCAGTTTCTGCATTAGCCAAGATTGGCTTGGTTTGGAAAGTTGTTGATGACAGGTGTACAGTTCATGATCTGTCAAATGGTGATGTGATTATTGCTTCTGGCATTTTATGTCGTGGGATGTATAAGCTCATAGACTATGAAAGTTATGTAAATGATTTGGCATGTGCAGTAAATGATTCTCAGGCTATGTCAGATGCAAAGCTTTGGCATGCACGCTTTGGTCATCTGAATTTTGCTAGTTTACTACGCCTGCAGAAATAAAAAATGGTGTCCTCGTTGCCCAAACTTGAGGCACCTGGAAAACATGTTTGTGAAGGCTGTATTTTGGGCAAAATGCAGAGTTCATCCTTTCCAAAAGATGGTTGAGTTCGGGCTACTCAGAAATTGCAGCTTGTACATAGTGATGTCTGTGGTCTTATGTAGACACCTTCTTTTGGGAATTATCTTTACTTCGTGACTTTCATCGATGATTTTTCCAGGCATGCATGGATATATCCATTGAAGGCAAAGTTCGAAGTGTTCATGTGCTTCAAACAGTTTTTGGTTTTGGCTGAAAATCGGCCAGCATGTAAAATGGTCATTCTCCATTCTGATCGAGGGGGGGAATATATGTCTTCTGATTTTAATGCATTTTTGGCTGAACGTGGGATAAAACACCAGTGTACAGTGACGTATACACCTCAACAGAATGGAGTTGCTGAACGAAAGAACAGGTCACTTATGGCGAGGTGTATGGTCAAGAGTCAGGCTTTACCACATAGTTTCTGGCTTAAGGCTGTCATGTGTGCAGCATATGTACTGAACAGGTGTCCCACTAAAGCGCTGCAGTCTATCACTCCATATGAGGCTTGGCATGACCGCAAGTCATCTCTCATCTGCGTGTTTTTGGTTGTTTGGCATATGCAGTAGTGCCTGAACCACATCGCAGAAAATTGGATGATAAGGCAGTAAAATGTATTTTTGTTGGGTACAGTTCTGAAAGTAAAGGCTATCGTCTATATCATCCACAGACTAAATGCATTCTGGTTAGTCGTGATGTTGTCTTTGTGGAAGATGCTATTCAGCCATTGCTTTCATGTACTAAGGAGACATCTGTTAGCTCCAAAGACATGTATGAAACTTTGATGCCTCTTTTTACAGGTGGACAGTCTAGTGCTGGTCCTAATGAGGCAACTTCTCAGCCTTTGCAGGTTTCATATGATGATGTAGATCATTCCATTTCTGATGCAGATTTACATGATGCACTTGTTGATGAGAGAGCTGATATTGAGCAGGAAAAAACTATGCCAAAATGGCTGGTACAGACTTTGCGTGACAGCAAATTAGATGCACCTTTCTCATATCATACTCGTTCAGGCTCTCATAGTGCCTCCTTTGCATCAGATTGCTATGCTATGGCTGCGTCTAGTCTCTGTGATGAGAATGAGCCTGTTTCTTTTGATGAAGCACAGAATTCAAAAAATTGGATGGCTGCTATGCAATCTGAATATGATGCAATAATGAAGAATGGTACTTGGTCTTTATGTGACTTGCCTCCTGGCAAAAAGGCCATTGGCACTAAGTGGTGTTAAATGTTAAACGCTTCGTTCTAATTATCAGAAGTGCGTTTAACCGACCTAAGTGGGTTCTTGGGAGTGGAAGGGGTCTATAAAAACAGAGGCCCTTAGACTTGATTTTCCCAGACTAACCACTTTACACCTAACAATGCCTTGCGGACCAACTCTATCGAACCTCAACTATTCTCGTAATCTTACAGTTCATGATCAAACTCGTTCAAACCTCCCGACTACCCTAAAAGGGTTTACTGCTCTGATCCTACCTTAATGTACTGTGAGAGAACTACCATGAGCAGTAGTCAAAATGATCTTACCAACTCCCATGACAGGATAAGAGGAGTTATTGGTGCATGTAACAGTATTCCCTGTAGGGGCAGGCTCGAGTGAAGAGAAGAAACTGCACTGCAAGGTAATATGTTTGGTTGCCCCACTGTCAAAATACCAAACATCTGAGTCTACTGCAGACATGCAGTGCTCATGAGAAGATGGGTCAAAACTGCAGACAATAGTAAACGTCCATTCTTCTTCCTTCACAAGATTTGCAGACTCTGTTTTTGGTGTAGAGGCCTCTGCAACAACCATTCCAACCTCTTTCTTCTTTGCCTCTTTAGCAGCCAGTTTTGGACAGTTCTTTATGATATGATCATTCCCTTTACAGTACTTACAAAATAATTTCTGCTTTTCTGATTTCTTCTCATCTTTATCTTCCTTCTTCAAATATGCAGAATTAGTAGATTTATGCTTACTAGTTGAAGAGCTCCATTTTCCTTTGCCCTTCTGACTAGCCAGTAAAGCTTGATCTGCAACTCGCATAATGGACCTGTTTTGCCTAGAATGATCTTCCTACAACATAATAGAGACTAACTCCTCAAATGATAAGGCATTTGGATTGCCTTTGATCATCAATCGAAGAGTAGAAGCAAAACTCTGATATGAATCAAGAAGACCATTCAGAATAGTCTGCACAAGTGAGCTTTCTGGTATAACCTCACAAGTAGAAATCAACTGTTCCCTCAAGTCTTTGATCTTCGTTAGGAAACTGTCCATAGAATCACCTTCATTCATGTGCTCACTCTCCAACTGTTTTCGGAGGTAAGCAACACGAACCTCATTCCTAGCTTGGTGCAATGTGGTAAGTGTATCCCAAGCATCCTTAGCCGTTCTACAAGAGCAAATGTGAGGAATAATGGCATGTTTGATAGACAAAGCTATCAATGCATGTGCTTGGGCATCTCTGCCATCCCAGCGAATCTGCTCTGTAGTAGGTGCAGCAAAAACAGCAGCATGAACAAGAATCTGTGGAATATCATCTTCGACACCATCTTCATCAGCTCCAGCACCTGTATTTGCAGTACCTGTAGTCAGAGGTGTAACAGGATGTCTTTCAACACCGTGCACAATGTTCCACAATCCTTTTGCAACCAATACATGTCACATCATATAAGCCCATAATGGGTAGTTGGTACCATCCAACTTATCCTCAACAACCAATATACGGAATACATCACTGCTTTCAGCCATGGCCGATGACTAAAATACCTTGATGCAGAAAATTGACTGTATCTCAAAAAGTTGAACAGAACTGCCCTGCTAGACCTGTAGTAGACTTTGAGACGCTTATATTGGCGAACAGAAACTGGTATATACCTTTGGCACAAAAAGACGAAATAGCCTGCACAAGCACTGCGATAGTGCATTTGGAGGCCGAAACGAGCTGAGATCGCGATTTCAGCACCATAGAGCAAAGTTGTTTTGATCTCTGAAACACCCTGAGTATGCTCACCAAATTTCATGCGAATATGAGACTACAAACGGAGGAGTGTCGACGGCGCCCTAGATGAAGCGACGACCTGCTTTGATACCAATTGTTGGAGATAGATGTCTGCGGAAGCACGCGAACAACACAAGGAAGAAGAAGAAGCTTGGAGCACAAACACACGATACTGAATGCATTACTAGAGAATGTACAAAGATAAGTAACCCATTAGGGCAATAGGCGTATATACAAGCCGGGAAAAAAAACCTCCTAAAGAGGGAAAAAAGTGCCTCGATGGTCCTAGTGTGTTCACACACATCACTACCTAAATATATCAACAGAAACCTTAGATAACCCACAAAACAAAGATTAGACTGCCCTAAGGCATGTCAATTTTTCATTTCATCACCCCCTTTTTTTTTTAAATGGAGATTCAACCGAAGCCTACTTCCCCGGACTATAACTTTGAAATTGCAATTGTACAAGTGAATGGGCATAGTACCCGTGGGACCCTCCGTATCCCACAAAGCAGAGATTAGACAAGAAGACATGGTTACGACTGGAGGAAACATGGTTACAACTGATTTTAACTGGCCTAAGCCATAACATGTTCAGCTCAGGACTTCAACCATGGACCTCCACCTCAAGAGGCCAAAGCTCAATCAAGTGTGCTACGAGACGTGGGCTTTTCGTCACCCTTTTTTATTTCTATTTGACTGTGAATAAATGGGTGGCAGAACAAGTTACTCTATGTCGTTTCCAAGTGCATTTGCAGCATTTTGTATGCCTGTTCCGTCGTCGTCTCAATGTGAAGCCACCCTAAGACGGTGCGAATACTCAGCTGGGTGAGTAGCACGGAGAATTGACGTTGTAAGTAGCAACCACCCCCTGCCGCCGAACTCAATCAGCTTGATCTCGAGGTTACGGTTTGCTTGACCAGGTAAAGCAGCTGAAGGGACTAGAGATTTTGTGCTGAAGGGACTAGAGTTTGAGTCTTTTCCTTCACCTCATCGTCTTTGTCTGTCTCGAACCTGAGGATGTGGCGATCAAGGCCCGTCTCTAAGCTACTTCATCACGAGAGGAGAAAGCGATTGTATCTTATAGGCGACAGAATCAATCATGTCCTTATTTCTTGTAGCTCGCTTGCAGAATATACGTCTATTTCTGGGTCAGACACGGCGGCTCTACACGCTGCACCAACTAACGAGGACTTTCCATACACCCCATCCTCTTTCTTCAGTTATGATGGTTTAGGAAAACGCCCTAGTAGGCTTCCAGGAAGCTTCGCTCGCTTTCCTCATATTTTTTGGAATCCCGAGGCGGGAAAAGGTCTAGCTGCTTGCAAACACAGGATGTTCTGTTTGAATCCTGCTTCAAATGGTCATGCACGGAGACTGTTAGTTCGCATCGAATCACCCCAAGCGGCTATTTTCGATAAGGATCTTATGGGAGGGCAGAAAGTTCATCCTTATAGGGAAACGAAGTATCTTGGGGTGCACCGGTTTGGAGACATGACAAGGAATTACAGTTCTTTTAGCACAGCAGCATTTGAGTCAACGACCCAGAACGAAAATTCAGGAAGCTCACAGACTTCTGAATCTGATAAGCTTTTGAAAGCATCGAACGTAGACGAAAATCTTGACTCAAGTGATGAAGACTACGATTCCGATAGTGAAGAAGAAGTTTATGATCAGCATTATAGAAGCCTGCCAAGTGTTTCTTCAATGATAAAAGAGGAAAGTATTGATGCACTTGAGGCTTCTTTAGAGGAAATGGAGAAAGCCTTTGCGCCAGATGATGTAAGAATAGGTACAACATGCCTAAGACTAGCACAATTGTATGACTCAGCAGATGAGGAGCCTGATATTATCGTGGCACATGCAGATAGAGCCTTGAAAATTTTGCAGCCCTTCAAGGAAGGGTCCTTTGATATTGCCATGTGCTACCATGTGCTTGGTTCAGCTTATCATAAGATGGACGAATCTGAGAAGGCAATAGGTTATCTAGAACAGGCCGCTGATTTGCTAGAAAAAGTTGGAGAGGCAGAAGTCAACACTAAAACTATTGGGACAATCAAGTATGCAGGGCAAATTTTGCTTGGACGATCACGATTGGCACTTGACAAGCAAGAGGAGGGTCTTGTCAATTTTCAAAAAGCGCTTAAAATTCATGAGGGAATCTTGGAACCAGGGAATCCTGACCTTGCACGATCCTACCAGGAAGCTGCAGAGGCATACATTGAAGCAGAAAAATACGAGGAAGCTCTTAGATTGTGCTTAAAAGCACTTCCCATCTATGAGAACTACTTTGGAACATCCTCTTTTGAAGTTGCAGTGTTAAGAAGGTTAATGGCATTGATTTATGAAGACCTAGAAGAGTATGAGAAGCTTCTCAATGAGCATGAAATTATTAGAACGATTCTGCTGAAGTTAGGGAAGTCAAAGGAATTGGCTGCTCTTGACATAGCATCAGGTGAAGCACTATTATCACTTGAAAAGTATAAAGATGCTATTGTCAAATTGAAGGAGGTAGTCAAAGAGACCAAAGAGACAAGTCGGTTCCATGCACATGCGTTGGTCCTCATAGGTAAGGCATACACTGAATTAAGGGAGGGTAAAAATGCTGTTAAACATTGCAAGAAGGCTTTTAATGCCTTGAAAGACAAAAAGACTTCTTTAGATGCTGGATCAAGCCTCATGGAACTCGGTTCAGTGTATCATCAGTTGAATGAACTAGATCAGGCCATGGCAGCATACAAGAAGGCATTTGCAATTTTTGAATTTCATCCTGATCAAGTAGCAGCAAAAGCTGAAATTGAAGGACAGATGGGTTTAATATATATGTTCATGGGTAAAGTTGAGGAGGGCCTTCCCTACCTAGAAAGGTCTTGCTCTGAATGTGAAGAAATTTATGGGACAGACAGTGAAGAGTTGGTTCCTGTGTACAACCATACTGGAATTGCATACCTAGAACTAGGAAAACTCGAAGAGGCTTTACAGAAGTTTGAAGCTGCAAAAAAAATAGCAGTGGATTGCCTTGGACCTGAACATGGAGACACTGTTGCAATCTATGCCAATCTCGCTAATACCTATGCAGGTCTTGAAAGGTCAGTCTTTGTTTTATTTTATGGTCACTATTTGTTTTTGTCTTCTCATTGTGTACATATCACTCGGAAGTTTTTGTGAATTGATCATGTGATCTGCAAAAGCTGAGAAAAATAATTTGTGTTCTGTGAAAAGTATGTCATATTTTACCCTAAACAATAATGTATAGGGTCCTTTTTTGAAGTGCAAGGTAGGCCCTTGAGCATAGAACCTTTTTGCATTGTTTGCAACTATGAGCGTACTATCCCCTCAAAGTCACACCCTCCATATTGATGATTTATATGCGCATTTTGTGGGAGTATATCTGGAAATTGTGGCACTCTAAGAAGATATTATATGTAGTTAGGGTCCATGGATGTACTACCACACTTGCATTAATTTCACGACTATAGTATGGAACAAGAACATTCTTTTAGGAATATGTCTCTAACTTGTACATTTATAATTTTCTTTGTCATATTGTAATATTGGGGACTTGAATAGGGGACCTCTTTCATATGAGCAAGCCTCTTGTCTATGAGAATGGACTCTAAAACTTATGCCTTTGACCTTCAATAAGAAGAGTGGGAACCCTCTAGCGACAAATTGATGTAGAGGCAGCTATGTAACCTCCTTCATAAAGGTCAAGATCAAGTGATTTGGTGCCTAAGATCTGAAAGGTTGGGTCATATAAGGTGCGAGTACTCACTGTATTCTTGGACCTCAAGGTAAGGTGTGTTCAATTAAGAGTCCATAAATTATTTAGTATATATTGATAATTAGCCTTTATTTTCATTTATACTGCAAAAATATTAAATTAATTTAACTCGACAAACATCAATGATGTAGAAATTAAATTAGTCCATAGAGGTTCAACATCTATCCATTGCATATTATATAGATGTCATGCACATTATGAGAGATCTTAATATTATAGAAATCCAAAAGTGCAACATGGTACAAAATGCAAGAATAAGGATGTACATCAAAAAGTTAAATGAGTCATAAATTACAATTTCATGGACCATTTGCAGCGTGTTTTACAATCTACAATCAATGACAAATGTACGTGTAACTTATAGCAAGTAGAAAACAATGTGTATAAAAGAGATCAATCATCTTAGTGGATCAAAGCTATTATATAATCATCCATATCATCATTTCAAGAAGAAGAAGAAGAGCATGATTGAAATGGAATGTCTCCCATGGTCATAATAGTTTCATTCATGTCATATTCAGCTTCCACATCATAATTGTGTTGACACCATCATGGTTAGCCTCGTCTTTTGCAACAATTGCCTATTCTCTATATTGAGGGTCCTAGTAGGTGCATTCATAAGTGGAGCTTCAGGAGTAGATTCACCAATATTGGGCATATCTGCAAATTGCCGTGCTTGTATTCTAGCGAATTTTCTATCAAGCATTTTGAGCTCGACATGAAACATATGATATATCTCATCGAGCTCATCTTGAGCTTCGAGAAGGATGTTTGTGCCTGGAAGTACAAAACTCTCAAATAGGCTCAATGAAACCTACAACCCATAGTTATATTTGGAAGTTAGAAAGATAGAAATTGGAATTTGAACTTAACTTTGACGTGGTGATTTGTGATTAATTGAGTTACGAACTTCATGTTTCTAAATAATTGGTACTTTGAGACAAAGCTTATAGCATATGCGGTGCCCGTATTTTGTAATGATTCCAACACTCGAAAGGCTTCAAAGTCACATTTGGATGAGTGAAAATACTGTGTGAATAAGTAGGCTTGATGTTGACTATGTTTCTCGTGAACTCTTTATCAAATGCAATTTGTTCATTGGGACTCAAAATATGCTCTAAATACTTGTTTGTCATCATGTGCAAAGAAGCTTGTGCCCATAATGGACTCTTGAAGAGCATGTACTTTGTACAATAATGTTGCAAGCCCATAGATGGGACATGAAACATTTGTAAGATATACCAATTGTCTATTTTATGATTAAATATGGCCACCATCATGCACATTTAAGCTTGAATTGTCTCAGAATCTCGGGTCATCCTAAGATGTGCATGCATATTACACCAAAGACCATGAGATTTGCTCATACAATGCAAAATAGTATGTGGAACGATCCAATGCAAGAAAAACAACATAGTGCTAGGATGTCTTCATGCTCTTTTGCTCCTTTTGTAATAGTTCTTGCTTCCATGTAAGAATATCGACGACAAACTATGAATCCATACCTCTAGGTCTCGTGGCAATCAAAGAGATGGGCTTATGATCTTGTATCGACATGAATGGGCTATATCAATAGCTGATGTTGATTACCATTACAAGCATATAGCAAGAAGGGAAGATCACCAAATCATAATGCATATGGGGAGTATCCATTGGTAATGTATATGCCGAGCATAGATGCATCATGCAATAATAGAGTCTATCCTTGTGGGGTGGCAACGACAACGGGTTAGCAACGATGGCAAGGTCTGGACCTGGGTGTTGTGATAAAGTTATTTATTTTTCAAAATATATATATGTATTTTTCAGGTATTTTGGATCCTATGATATGTAATAAGATGGTGTATGACTATATATACCATAAAATACGTATTACAATATAAGATATATCATAGATAATAGAGATTATCAATCTAACTTAGTCGTGACTCGCGAGTCATGAGTCACGACCACGACTTGGGACTGATGACTCGTTAGTGGTCACTCATTACATCATTCATGTCACATGATCATAGTATTAAAGTTTTAACATGTTACAACTTACATCCATCAATTATCATTCAATGATCTGAATCTTGATTATATAACATCCAACATGTCACATGAATCATGATACATCATAAATTATAAGATTTAACATCAATAATCATAACGTCATCATCTAGATTCTAACAACATAATATCATATCATAACATTTAACACCTAACTTTCTAGTTTCTAACTTTTAACAAATTACATTAAACATCATGATTCATGAATCATAACATAAATGATAACACCTGACACTAGTGACCATACGTCACATGATCATATCATCGTTGATACATTAAAATAAAAACATAGAGAATCACTATGACAAATGATAAATCATATGAGTCATGACTCATGGCATAAATCATAACTGGCAAATGATAAATATAAAGTCACAAGTGAGTCACGATAAGTGTCCAGGCTCCACTGTCATCACAATAGTAAATACATATCATGAAATATCAAATGTCAAATGTGAAATATCAAAGTCTGAAATGTCAATAATCAAACTTTGTCATTTTGACATGGTCATAGTTGGTCAGGTACGATCCGTACGACAGGTACGGTACGTAATAGTACGATGCCAGGTACGTACTAATCATGAGGTACGAATCCGTACGATATTAGTACGAAATTTTCTTTTTCCCATATTTTCATGTACGTGGGAGTGTACACATATGAAGGGTACTTTTTGCCATGAATATGCATAATATTGTATCTATGCATGAAGATAATTGTTCTCTAACTAGCATAGCTTCAAAACCAATGTATTTTCTTAATAAATTCAAGTCAAAATGGTCAAAATGGAAAAAAAAAAATTTGGTACCTATTGGTACGAATAGGTACGAGTACGTACGGTACGAGAGGTACGTACGAATCTACTCGTACTGGTACGAGTACCAACTATGGACATGGTGTAAGATGACAATCATCACCCTCATCATCCTCCTCCTCCTCCCTAGTAGTAGTGGTATGTGATCTGCTTCTCGTGGATGCGCCACTACTACCGCTAGGTCTTGTGCGTCTGCAAGATGATCTGGTATCATGCTGAGGTAAGGTCAACTCATGGTAAAACATAGTATATAAGTCCAAATCCTCTAGAGGAATATCTTGAATATCTCTCACTTTCTCTATATCTACTGTATCCACGTTGACCTCCCTAACATCTCTTGTATGGCCGCCGCTCTCCAAGAGACGCAAGTTGTAGTGGCAATAAACTAGCCGCTCCAATTGCACTCTAGATAATCTGTTCCTCTTCTTTGTATGGAAGAGAGCCCGTGCTCCAATTCCTTTCACAAGGACTTATGCTACAGTCCTATGAAAGGATGCGAATAGCTAACTCTCTCTGCATAACAACATAATTAAAAAAACAGTTAGTACATAAATCATAATACATATTTAGCACATGTCACACAATACACTAAAGTCTTTTGACTTAGTACTTATCAACTGAGGAGCACTAGCACCGGTGACCGTACATCTTGCAACTCGGAGATTGGCTGCAACTGGGATATTGGCCGCAACTCAGTAGATCTCAAACAAGCTGTATCCTTCCCAAAATGGCCACCACCATTTTGGAATACCAAGAGCTGTCTCTCCAACTGAAGTTGCAACTCTACATCAGTTGGATAAAGTCTATATACATATGTGTTCCATGCACTCAAGAGCTCCTTATCCACGATGGCCTGCCGGTATCTCCATAACGGATGCAATAAGTGTGCCATACCATGGATCGGGCGATGAATCCAATCCCATCGATCCCTTCACACAGCCTTAAGCTGCCCAATCCTATAAACAAAGAATTATAAAATTTTAGAGACTAATTTTTAAGATAATAAGAGCTTTAAGTGTCAAAAATTCAAACTTGTAAGTAACAAGTAATAACTTAATAAATACCTGTCCAATGTCAAATATGGGCAACGTGAAGCCAACTCGATCCATGAACTCATAGACGAGTCCCAATGTACTCCCCTCCATATCAACGATGAGAAGAACAGAATATAATGGATGTATGGCATGCACAAGTGCCTCTACATCCCTCCAAAATGAATCTGACAAGCATGTAATCCGCACAAAATCTGCTATGGGGTAATGTGTCCATCCCAGGGGGTAGTCCACTCTGTAGATACAACTGTCTGCATCAAAGCCTACTGCACCCGAAGTAGTCTCTCCATCACTATGCACATGTAAGCAAATCTGGTCTTCGCAGGCTTTAGGATATCCAACTCACTGTATGATCTGAAAATAGCTAATAGTTCACAAAGAGACCACCTTATGGAAGGTGGAAAAAATAGAATGAATCTAAGGGATCTTTCCAAGATCCTCTATCAAAAGACCAATGCTATGTGCGGCACATGAGATCCACACAATGGAGGGAAACTCTTCCTCTAATAATCTATCCATGGCTGCACAATTACTTCCATTGTCGGTAATGATCTACACAACATTCTTTTGACCGACATCCAAAAAAGCCTGGCGGATATGACCATATATAAACTCACCTGCGAGACAAAAATTACACCAAATCAGCCATATGGCATATATGAAAAGACTTGTCACTTTACAATGTACATATATATGATATTATACACATTACAATAGATGCATGGCACATGCATCATGCATGATGCATGGCCCATGCAGCATGCAGCTGCTAGCATGCTCCATGGATGATGGCACAATGCACATTGTACATGCATGATGCACATTGCATACTATATAGTATATACAAGTAACAATATAATAGACATGCAATGTGCATGTGCCATGTACAGACATAATACATATATATAGCATATGCAAAGTTCAAATGCATATCTTAAAAAACTTGAAATTTGAGCTATACATACCTGTCACTGTAAGTCTAGCTTCTGATGCATCAATGGCGCGAAGGAACATAGTGCCTTTGCAAGAATGCACTAGTATATATACATTCTTTTTCTTGATGTCTGTCCATCTATCGCACATAATAGTGCATTCATATTTCTCCCATGTGTCCATCATGGGCTCTAACTTCTTCTCCACTATATCCTTTGTTTTGCGTAGCTCACTAGTCCTCAACTCCTCATATGAAGGGACCGCTCCATCGATATCTCAATGTGCTCACTAACTCCATGGCTTCCTTCCATGCGGGCATGCGTGCAACATTAAAAGAAAGGCCACATTGTATGAATAGCTTCATTATACCTTCTTTGGCCTTAAGCTCCCACCTGCCTCTGAAAGCGTGCACGTATGGATGCTGAAGAAAGTGATCCTCGGGCTGCCTTCGTCGGTGGTTGAGTGTCATCCTCAAGATGGATGGTATCATGTCGATGCTCATCATTCCCTCCACTAGAAGATCCCCTATGACCCTGATGTGCTGGAGCATCATGTGGATGAGGATCACATGAGCTGATAGAGGTGGAGGTGGGCCGAGAGCTCTATGGCTACTTTTTGGTTTCCCTCTGAGCTACCCACTCAAGGAGCTCATCCTTGATGTCAGCTAGCATAGGTTGATTGCATGCTTCAATGTCCAAGCCACTAAATTTGGCAAGGTGGGCTTTGATACGATCTGCTCCACCACCCCCTTTGTAACCACATAGGTTACATGTCCATCTCTCACTCCCACCTGATCCAAATTTCCCTTGGCTAGACACGTACTTCCAAAAATTTGCTTTGGTTTAGGCATGGTGAGTCTCTCTCTCTCTCTCTCTCTCTCTCTCTCTCTCTCTCTCTGGGATGAGGGCTCGGATGCACACACAGGGGAAGGACTCAGAAGAGCTCTGGGCTCGAAAGCATGTGAAATGCCCCACCCCCCTCCCCTCTCCTCTCCTCTCGCGAGCCCATTTTAGGCTCAAGGGAGAGGACGAAAAAATTTGTTTGCAACGCAACGCGTTGCGTACGTTGCAATTCAACGTCGTTGCATTGCGAATGTTGCAAACGCTGCGCAACGCATTGTATTCAACTCTAGGTTGAAGTGTGAAGAGGGTTACCATCATGGACAACACCTCAATGCCAATCCCACTCCATATCGGATGTATCTATCTAGGTATCTTGATGGCTACACCATCCACGACCACTCATCCTCAAGGAACCATATGATTATCATCTTCAGCGTCTCTTAATTTCAATCAACAGGTATTGTGGCTATCCTTTGATCACCTTGATTTTTAGATGATATGTAGAGTTGGGTTTCATATATGTGGGAACTCAAACCAAGACTTGCCGGTCCTTCTCCATAAAGGTTGCATCTATGTAAGTATCTTGATGGCTACACCATTCATGATTGCTTAGAATCAAGAAAGCATATGATCATTATCTCGATCTTATAGTTAGGACAATACTTTCTTTAGCTACAGCCTACATTCTTTGGTTGGAAAGTATACCAGTTAGATATCAAAACTGCATTTCTTAATGATGATCTAGATGAAGATGTTTATGTTCAACAGCCAGATGGTTTTGAAGAGACAAGTAAAGAGCATTTAGTATGCAAGCTTATCAAAGCTTTGTATGGACTAAAGCAAGCACCAAGAACTTGGTGTGAGAAGATACATGACTATCTTCTATCTATTGATTTTGAAAGCTTAGGTGTAGAGCCCACTCTTTATGTTAAACTTGAGAAAGATGTTTTGATTATTATTATCATATATGTTGATGATATGATCATGACAGGTCCCAAGGATTCAGACCTTTGGTTGTTTAAAGAAGAACTTAGCCTATGCAGACACCTATGGATGTCAATGTGTCATTATAGTCGGAAGCATATTCAGAACCATTTGATGCTACATTATATAATCAAGGAGTTGTTTTCTTGAAAAACAACTCCTTGATTATATAATGTAGCATCCAAATTGAAAAATTCAAAATGCTATGGATTCCTTGCTTAATGAGCTTTCCAATGACAGGTTAATCACTAGGTTTTGCTTAGATTTGACCATCTGTATAGAGCTTGCAAGTTGACTTGAGTGGAATTGTGAGAAATCCTTGAGGCTTGAATTGTTTTCTTACCTTCTCATAGATGCTTAGGGAGGTGATTTCATCTCATTAGAGATAATTATCCTTAAATATCTCTTTACTTAAATTCTCATAGGAAATGAATTAGAAGAAAGGGAAAAGTTGTTATTGATAGTCTATTATGATAAATTAGATTTTGAATTTCTTCTTTTATTGCTTTTATCGATTGGATTTCTTGATAGATTAAAGAATGAGTATTTATGCACATGGAAATTTAATGACGCATTCATTAATAGTTCTCATCAAAGATATATTTGTAGAGATTTGAAGATACACAGTGTTATGATTGGTTGATTATGAGAGGACAAATGAATGTATGCATTGATAATAATGAGTTAATTAATTCTTGGGCATGAAAGTATATGAATTCATTAAAGAATGTGCACTATTAATCAAAATACATTCAAATGATTGTTTCATTGAATCAAGCATCTAGTATTCTTTTATGTGTGTTTTGACATTACTAGAACCAATACATGATTTGATTTTGCAAACAAATATCCTCTTGATTGATGATTTATTGCAAATGAATGACGTGATTACTAATGAAACCATATATTTATGCATACCACTCCATTAAAATGTTTTATTTATAGGTAAAAGGTATTTCAAATGCATAGAAAGAATCATGACAGTACATTGAACTTATTTTTTTGCAACATGGAAGGGTACTGTTGCATCATGTTGTATTCATAAATTTAAGTAGAAAGATCCAATTAGTATGAAAATTTGTATGAACCAAGGACACGCGGATGAGCAACAGATCGCTTGCGACCATGCCAAGCCTCATATGGAGTGATAGATTGAAGTGCTTTGGTGGACACCTCCTAAGTATATATGCTACAGACATAACAACCTCAAGCTAGAAGCTATGTGGTAAAGCTTGACTTTTGATCATACACCTCGCCATCTCCATGAGAGACATGTTCTTTCTTTTAGCAACTTCATTCTGTTAAGGTGTATACGACACTGTACATTGATGTTTTATCCCATACATTAAAATCAGAAGTCATGTATTCTAGCCCTCGATCAGAATGTTATCAGTTATAACCAGAAATTGTTTGAAGCACATAAGCACTTCGGACTTTGCTCCATGTATATATGTATGCATCTATGTATATATGTAATATGTATATACTATGCAAACATGTACGTAAAAATGTATGACTTACATATGCATGTAGTATAAATTTATTATTATGTATGTAATATAATATAACCTATGAATGTATGCATGTATGTAGTATGTACTATGTATATACATATGTATGTACATGATAAGACACATCGATGACCTATACATTTGATATGTACACTATAAATATTTGTCTTGTTTTCATTCCTTTTTTATGATACTTAAGCATTTATAGGAGGATTTTCATACTTAGGATATCTAGAATAAAAAGAAAACTTAAAATAAAAATAGAAGTGAACGCAACTTTATGGCAACTTGGGGTTCGCAACTTGAACTTGTTGCCTATGGCGTTGCCATCCTGTTGCTAACCACTATGTCCCTGGTATATACAAAGCATATGACAATGTGAAAGAACTACCATCAATAGTAGTCAGAATGATCTTACCGATTCCCATTACAGGATAAGAAGAGTTGTTAGCGCATGTGAGAGTATTCCCTATAGGGGGAGGCTGAAGTGAATTGAAGAAATTGTGTTGCGAGGTTTTGGACAACTCTTTGTGACATGATAGTTTCTCTTACAATATTTGCAAAAAATTGTCCGTTTTTCTATTTTCTTCTCATCTTTGTTTTGCTTCTCAACTATGCAGCATTAGCAGATTTATGCTTACTAGTAGTTGAGCTCCATTTACCTTTGCTCTTTTAACTAGCTAAGAAAGCTTGATCTGTAACACGGATAATGGCCTTGTTTTGCTTGGACTGATCTTCCTGCAACAACATAGAGACTTCTCAAATGTTAAGGCATTTGGATTGCCATTCATCATTGATGGAAGAGTAGAAGCAAAACTTTGAGATGAATCTGGAAGACCGTCAAGAACGGTATGCACAAGTGAACTACTTGGCAAGACTTCATCGACAAAAATCAATTGCACCTTCAAATCTTCGATCTTTATCAAAAAACTGTCCGTAGAATCTCCTTCATTCATATGCTCACTCTCCAACTATTTCTGGAGGTAAGCAATACCAGTCTCATTTGTATAAAGTGGTAAGTATATCCCAAGCATCCTTTGTTGTTTTGGAAGAGAGAATGTGAGGGGTAATGGCACATTTAATAGACAAAGCTATCAATGCATGTGCTTGAGAATCTCTTCTATCCCAACGAAGTTGCTCTCGAGTAGGTGCAGTAGGAACCACAACATGAAAAGAAATTTGAAGATCATGATCTTCAACGCTATCTACATCACCTTCAATAACTGTATTTGTAGGTGTAGTAGGATGTTTTTCAACACCTTGCACAATATTCCACAATCCTTTTGCTATCAATACATGACGCATTATATAAGCCCACAATGGGTAATTAATACCATCTAACCTATCGTCAACAACCAATGTACGAATATACCACTGCTTTTAGCCATGGCCACTGACTAAATACCTTGATGTAGAAAAATGACTGTATCTTGAAAAACTGATCAGAACCGCCTTGTCGAGTTCTGCTAAACCTATAGCAAACTTTGAGGCCCTTGTATTGGCGAACCGAAACCTATATATATGTTTCACACAAAAAGACAAAATTGCATGTACGGGTGCTATGATAGTGCATTCAGAGGCTGAAAAGAGCTCATATCAAAATTTCGACGCCACAAAAAGAAGTTGTTTTGAACTCCTAATTACTTTCAGTATGCTCACCAATTTTTGTGCAATTCTAAGATTGTGATGGAGGTGCCCTAGATGAAGCAGAGACATGCTTTGATATCAATTATTGGAGTTTGAAGTTTGTGGAAGCACTCGAACAACACAAGAAAGAAGAATAAGCTTGGAGCACAACACAACACCGAAAGAATTACCAAGTGAATTTACAAAGATAAGTAACTTGCTAGGGTTATAGGCGTATATACAAGCTCGGGAAAAAGAACTCCGAAAGAGTGTTCACACACATCATTACCGAAATATATCAACAACAAAGAGAAACAATGAATCGGGCAAGGATGCTTGCTAGTCCCCATCCTTATCATTACTTCTATACTTTGAACTAGATCCAGCTTGTCAAGTGCAGAGCAAGAAGATGATTAGTATAATTTGGGCAAGGATTAGACCACCATGATTTCGCTCTTTTGAGATCGAGTATAAGATGCAATCCCCTTTTGATTAAAGAGGCGAATTAGAGAGATCACAACCATGCTCCCTAACTAGGACCATGGTTTTGGGAGAATGTTATGATATAGTTCATACTATCCTGATTCCTAACCATGCTCCCTAGATAAGACCATGGGTTTGCGAGCATGTTGTGATATAGTTTTGAGAATGAAAATGTTTTTCAAGGGGAGGAAAATGTTACGAAGTAGCCTATCAAAGATTAATGTTAATAGAACATTATGATCTTTTAGAGTAATAGCCAAGGATAAGCTAGCCTAGTGGTTGTCTAATGGATGAGGAGGTCGTCTTGGGCTCAATCCCAATGAGCAGAGGAATCTCTCGAGTACATTGAGACATGTTGGAGCTCTCTATTTTCCATCACTATATAGATTCATGAGATATGAGGACCAAAGTTATGTTGGTCTAATCTTGCTAGTGCTATGGAGGTAAAAATAGAGGCCCATGAAGAGATTGGGGAGGCAGATTACAGTTTTCTTTAGGTCAGCCTTATTTTGAGCAGCAATGGACAACTATTTGAGTGGGTTTCCTGCACTACAAATTTCCCCACATCATCCTCTTCTAGCTATACCTTCCTCTTTGTACCTTTTTATGTATAGTTTTATGGGATCAAGTGCTAGGAGATAACCAGTCTTTGTTAGATTCCTAGTGGTTTTGCAATTGTTCTGAAGCCATCACCAGCTCTTATGACCTTGTATGCAATTTGATATCTTTTTTCCCCTTTGATCTTATACAGTCATAGTATCAGATTCATGAGAATGTGACTTTTTGGTCTCATAGCCCCCCTCCCTCTCCAAAAAACAACAGAAACAACAAGACCAAAAAAAAGCCCCAACTTTTCCTCTTTTTTCAAGTGCACCGGTCAATAATTCTGTTATTGAAGAAAGATGCAAGGTGATTAATAAATGCAACAAATATTTTAAAATACTCAACTTTTTCTGAAGATCAGGGTTAGTCCTATGATAGGAAAGGCTTTATAAGTTGACACTAGATTTTTGGAGTTGATTGAGGCTGAAATTTTAATTTACTTAGTATGATTATTGTTTGGGCAGGTTTGAGGAAGCTATTGAATGCCAAAAACATGTTGTTGAAGCTGTTAGGCATGGAAAGACAGACTATGATGTCACATTAGAAGCAGCAGAGGAGAAGTTGAAGGAATTCACACAACAAGCTCAATCTGCCAAGAATGCCTGATGTGGAGCATTCCAGCTTGGCACTTGGCTGAGTTTAAGATAGCTGCGAAACTTACGAATGTGAAACTTACAGCAAGTTTTTGTTATGGAGAAGACTACACAGCTACACATTTTTGTTAGTCAATCCAAATATCCATTTATCATGTATAATATAGGTTGTCACTTTTTTATATCATGATCAATTTGTCTGTTCCTTTTTCATTTCTGATTTAGTGTTTGTGGAAAACAGTAAACGCCATTGAATCTCTACTGAATGCTAGATAAAGGTGTACACATCTGGTTAAATTTACCAGTATATAAAATTGCCAAGTAGAAGCGTTATAGCATGAAATTAGCATTCATAAGGCAGTTTAATATCTAAGTGGAAATAATCAGATGAATTATCAGGCACTCCTTATTTGGTGTTGGAACATGAAATGGGCGACTGTGTGCAAAGTTAATGATCATTTTCTAATTATGTAGTAGTATTAATCGTGAACATGTAGAACACCCAAAATATAGGAACTTTTTCTTTGGGTTTGTTTTTGAATGAATTATACGCTTACACTCCTCATAACAACGAGAATAGTAACAGCTTGGAATGACTATAGGATTGGGTCTTCCCCCTTGTTTTTGCAATATTCATAAGTTTCAAGGATTGAATATTGCTGTTTTTTTTTTCATTTACTAATTATGTAGTAGTATTAATCGTGAACATGTAGAACACCCAAAATATAGGAACTTTTTCTTTGGGGTTGTTTTTGAATGAATTATATGCTTACACTCCTCAAAATAACGAGAATCGTAACAGCTTGGAATGACTATAGGATTGGGTCTTCCCCCTTGTTATAGCGATATTCAAAGTTTCAAGGATTGAATATTGCTGTTTTTTTTTCTTTGGGGTTGTTTTTGAATGAATTATACACTTACACTCCTCAAAACAACGAGAATAGTAACAGCTTGGAATGACTATAGGATTGGGTCTTCCCCCTTGTTTTTGCAATATTCAAAGTTTCAAGGATTGAATATTGAACATTTTGTACTAAATCTGCTGGAAGCTTGGGCATGAATGTCTTCCTCTCCCCCTCCAAACATCAGTATTCACCGATTGTCCACATGCATGTCTTTAGAAAGGCCGAAATGACATGAGGCCAAGAATTTACACCGTGATGGATCTGATACAATGTCCAGGCAAGGAAGTAGGGAAAAGGAAGGATATAATATTGTGTGAAAGTACAAAGGAGGTAATAGAAGTTGTGATCAACCAACACAATGAAAAAGTCACTAGACTTCTAATAGAAAATGGGAATCTTTTGGGGACTATATGCCATAGTCATTGCATAAAATAGAACAAAAAGTTTGTAAAGGTAGTGGTAGAGAAAGAGTACGTTGAACGGAGTCCATGTCGAATGATGCTTAACGTTCGTCATTGACATGTGCTGTGTATGACGAGCTAGAACTATTCAAATCTTGGACTTGGCCTTTCATAGTTGAGGGTGCTGAGATCTTCATCATTTGTAGTTATCTTGACTAGGTTCCTTGTATGATTAGCTAAAACTAGGTTTTCAGATCTTAGACTTGGCTCTCTGTAGCTGAGGGTGCTAGCTGAGGGTGCCGAGATCATCATAGCTTGGTTATTAGATTAAGCAATGTGCCCTATGTGACAAGCTAGAATGATTTGAATCCTTGACATGAGTAATGAATAGAGTGAGACCCTTGATAGTTGAGAGTGCCTAGATCATCACAGCTTGGTTGCATATTTTGAGCAATAATCTTGTAGTCCAGGAAATCTCTAGTTAGTGTCCATATAGAGGTTGTAGGGGATTGCATCAGTCATTGACAAATCTTCTCAATGAACTCCATGCTAAATGCCTTGAACAAGTGTCGCACATGGTGAGCTATAATGATTAGACTCTCATATTGGAATCCATATTGGTAGAGTGGGGCCCTATGTAGTTGAGGCCACTAGAACATTGGAACTTTGTTGCATGATCTAGTATTTTGCACGTATTAGAAAACAGTCTCCTTGTCCATTTGACTAGGTAGTGATGGCTGGTTTAGAAAATATTTATCTTTCCTTTGAATCTCTCTTTGGTTTCCTCATGCTATTCTTTTTATGGCTCTATAACTCTAGCAAGAATAGACCCATATCCTTGGTTTTAATATCTCATGAATCTAGAGAGGCCTTGATCCTTCTCTAAATATGTAATGAATTGGTTATCTCATAGAATGCCAAGCATTGGCACATGCAATGCATCACCATCTTAGGCTCTCTTTGACATATATGATGTATTTTGAGCTCATTCAATAAAACCACTAGCTTTTGTTCTTAATCTCAATTTGGCTTGAGGATGTATTTGCGAAAAGGACATGTCTATAGGAAGCCATCTTTGTCCCCAATTCATGTATTGGATCCATCAATGTTGCATGGTGTTGAGCAAAACCCATCCATTTTAATATATAGCCATGTGATTACAAGAAAAGATGCCTCCATTGGATACTAGAATGGAGGTAATCTAGCCATAGTAAACCATGTGGCTTGGATTACTATGTTATTTGCCTCTACCAACATGTTGATCCCTTTGTGCGAAGCTAACTCAAGGGGGCACTCAAGGAAACCATGAGTATCTTTGTTTGTTGGGAGGCCACATAAGCTATGAATAAAATGAATTGAACTAGCCAGTGCCACTACCACCATAGGGCTAGAAATTAGCTCTCCTCAAATAATCTTGTGCTGTACTTAAGCTTTTGCCCTAGGCATATTAGAGAGATCATAGATGGAAAAGTTTTCTTCATGAATTTTTCCATCCATGTGTGCTATAAGGTCTTGACATAATGGTCTCTTGCTAGTCCCCAAAAAGAATCAAAAGAAGCTTTGGATGCTATTATTACCCTTGTAGATATTTTTCTAGCAATGTAACCGAAGGTTTTTTTTACCATTCTCACCCATCACTTTGAAAGTATGAGCATACTACCAAATCCAACATAGTTAGTTACATCCATTGTTCTCATGTACCTACCATACCAACTAAACCATATGAATCCTATGTGGGCATGGAAAATAATATATATATATATATATATATATATATATATATATATATATATATATATATATATATATATATATATATATATATATATATATATATATATATATATATATATATATATATATATATATATATATATATTGTTTATTTTCATATGCGGTACTGAATATAGCTGAAATAATGTTAACAAGTTGCTGAAATTCAGAATATTAAAGAGGAGGAAGACATAATATTCAAAGATTATCAATGTGGGAAAAGAAAGCATGATGATGATTTCTTTTACATAACCTACTTCTAAGAAGCAATACAAAATCCTAAAAGGATGAGAAGGTTGAAACAAAATAAGTGCTTGGAGTAGGGAGCTTAGGAGACAAGGTGAAGGACTATAGACAAGAAAGAAAAAATAACATTCCACATGGGCATTGCTACTATTCATATATTTTGATAGTGATGTGTGATAACACACTTAGGATTGCTAGGGCACTTTTTTCCCTCTTTAGGAGGTTTTTCCCTCCCCCCCCCTCCCCCCACAAACTTGTATATATGGCTATAACCCTAATGGGTCACTTATCTTTGTATATTCACTTGGTAATACTATCAGTATTGTGTGTTGTGCTCCAAGCTTCTTCTTCTTCATTGTTCGCGTGCTTTCGTAGACCTCAAACTCCAATAATTGGTATCAGAGTGGGTCGCCACTTCATCAAGGGCGTCGTTGACACCCCTCCGATCATAGTCTCAGAATCGCATGAAAATTGGTGAGCATACTCAAGGCGATTAACAATTCAAAATAGCTTCGTTTTGTGGTGTTGAAATCTTGATATGAGCTCGTTTCAGCCTCTGAACACATTATCACAGTGCCTGTGCAAGCAATTTTGTCCTTTTGTACCAAACATATATACAGGTTTCGGTTTGCCAGTACAAGCGCCTCAAAGTCCACTACATATTTAGCAAAAGGAGTACGGAATATTATGGAGTGTGTTGAAAAACGACCTACTATACCTACAAATATAGTTATTGAAGGTGATGAAGATGGTGTTGAAGATGACGATCTTCAAATTCCTGTTCATGCTGTGGTTCCTACTGCACCTATTGCAAAGAAACTTCGTTGGGATGGCAAAGATGCTCAAGCACATGCATTGATAGCTTTGTCAGTCAAAGATGCCATTATCCCTCATATTTGCTCTTGCAAAACAACAAAGGATGCTTGGGATACACTACCACTTTGTACCAGGCAAGAAATGAGGCTCGTGTTGCTTACCTCCGAACATAGTTGGAGAGTGAGCATATGAATGAAGGAGATTATATGTATAATTTTTTGATAAAGATAAAAGATTTGAAGGAGTAGTTGATTTTTGCAAATGAAGTCTTGGCAGATAGTTCACTTGTAGAGTGAGCATATGAATGGACATTATATGGATAATTTTTTGATAAAGATAAAAGATTTGAAGGAGTAGTTGATTTTTGCAAATGAAGTCTTGGCAGTAGTTCTTAATGGTCTTCCAGATTCATATGAGAGTTTTGCTTCTACTCTTTGATTGATGATGAAAGAAAATCCAAATACTTAACATTTGAGGAGTTAGTCTTTATTTTGTTGCAGGAAGATCATTCGAGGCAGAATATGTCCATTATGCATGTTGCAAATCAAGCTTTCTTAGCTAGTCAGAAGGGCAAAGGTAAATGGAGCTCATCTACTAGTAAGCAAAAACCTGCTAATGCTGCACAGTTGAAGAAGGAAGACAAAGACGAGAAGAAAACAGAGAAGTAGAAACAATTCTACAAATGCTGTAAAGGTAATGATCATGTCATAAAAAGTTGTCCAAAACTGGACGCAAAAGAGGCAAAGAAAAAAGAGGTTGGAATGGTCGTTGCAGAGGCTTCTACACCTAAAACATAATCTGCAAATCTTGTTCAGAATGAAGAATGGGTGTTTATAACTCTTCGCAGTTATGAACCATCTTCTCATGAACAATGTATGTCTGTAGTAGACTCTGATTTTTGATACTTTGATAGTAGAGCAACCAAACGTATTACCTCACAATGCAGTTTCTTCAATTCACTTGGGCTTGTCCTATAGGAAATAATGTCACATGTGCCAACAACTCCTCTTATCCTGTCATGGGAGTTCGTAAGATCATTATGAATACTGCTCATGGTAGTTCTTTCACATTGTTAGATGCTTTGTTCGTGCCAGGGATCAAGAAAAATATGCTATCAATTTTAGCATTAAGCAAGATTGGCTTGGTTGTCAAATTTGTTGATGACAGGTATACAACTCATGATCTCTCAAATGACAATGTCATTATTGCTTCTTGCATTTTATTTCATGGTCTTTATAAGATCATATACTATGCCAAATCTATCAATGATCCAACATGTGTAATTCAAGATTTTCAGGTTATCTCAGATGCAAAGCTTTGGCATGCATGCTTTGGCATGCACGCTTTGGTTATCTCAATTTTACTAGTTTGCTATGCCTACAAAAATATGAAATGGTTTCTTCTTTGCCCAAACTTGAGGCCCAAACTTGAGGCTCAATTCGAACTAGTTAGAAATTGAAGCTTGTTCCCAATGATGTCTGTGGTCCTATGCAAACACATTGTTTGGGAAACTATCTCTACTTCATGACTTTTATTGATGATTTTTCTAGGCATGCATAAGTGTATCCATTGAAAGCAAAGTCCGAAGTGTTTATGTGCTTCAAACAGTTTCTAGTTTTGGTTGAAAATATGTCAGCATGTAAAATGGGCACCCTCCATTCTGATCGAGGAGGGGAATATTTGTCTTCTAAATTTAATGCATTTTTGGATGACATGAGATAAAACATCAATGTACATTAACATATATACCCCAACAGAATGGAGTTGCTGAAAGAAAGAACCAATCTCTCATGGATATGGTGAGGTATATGGTCAAAATTCAGGCTTTACCTCATAACTTCTGGCTTGAGGTTGTTATGCATGCAGTATATGTACTTAACAGGTATCCCAACAAAGCACTGCAATCGATCACTTCATATGAGGCTTGGCATGGTCTCAAGCCATATGTTGCTCATCTGCATGTCTTTGGTTGTTTGGCATATGCATTAGTGTCTAAACAACAATGTAGAAAATTGCTCTCAGATGAGGAGGTTTATGCTTTGCCTAGGTGTCAAGCATTGGCAGGCGGTTAAGCACATCTTTCGCTACTTGAGTGGTACCTAGCTACTTGGATTGTTTTACCTCAAGGGGGGATCACTACTGCTAGATTTATATGCTTTTTTTGACTTTGACTAGGTTGGTTAATATGACACTCATGTGTCCATTAGTGGTTTTTGCTTAATGCTTCGTAGCTCATGCATATCGTGGTTGAGCTAGAAGAAGCCTACTATGTCCACTTCTAGTTGTGAGGCTGAGTATAGGGAAGCTTTCAAAGCGAATATTGAGCATGCGTGGCTTAGATGCCTTTTGGCTGATTCGGGTGTTGGTCAGTCTTCTACCACCACCATCTTCACTAACAGTCAGAGCACATTGGCACTTGCGAGGAATCTCATGTTCCATGCTCACAAAAAGCACTTTGAGGTGCATTATCATCATGTCAGGGAGAGGTTCTCTATTGGGGAGATCAGTTTGGCATATGTTAGACTCCTAAACAAGTGTATTTCCATGGCCATTTTTTGGTCACATGCTCCATTGATAGAAGTTTTTCTTTTAATTAGTATATGCCTATTTTCCATATTATTTAGTGGGTGAGAGTTGCTTATTGAGCTTAAGTATTTTAATTAATCATTAGAATTCAATGTAGAAAGCTATTTTGGGCTACTTTTTGCCACATTTATCACTTGAAGGTGTACATATGCCATAAATTTTAGGGATTTTGGTTCCATGCATGATCTTTCTACTAAGCACTTGAATATAATGGTACAACCTTTTTTTTTGCATAAGAAATTACAAATTGTAGGATGTTGGAAGTTTATTTGCAAAAAAATTGTACCAAATTCACTTTTTTGTATTTCAGTTTGAGTTTATCCTATTGATTCTCCTTGCTATCGAATGGCCTTGTGTGTGCTTATTTCCACTATTTAGGAAATTTGTGCTATTTGTGTAAAAAAATATATAGAAAATTGATTTCCCACACATTGATTGCCTAGTTTTTTAGAATATTCAAAGGGGAAATGGATCGTATCTTCACTTATACCAAATCACATTTTGGGTTAAAGAGGTTTGATGACACTAATTTCAATGTATGAAAGATGAGGATGCATGATATTATCTTTCTTAAGTGTGATGATGATGTTGAAATAAAAAATCTAAAACTATGATAAATGAAACATGGAAAAATGCAAATACTAAAGACATTGCCTATTTACAAATGGTCACCAAAGATGCAACCTTGGAAAACCTTGAGGGGATGGACATTGCATATGGTATGATATGCAGGGAAAGTGAGGGAATGTATGAGAAAAGTTGATGAACCAAGCACATTTTATGCCAAAATTGGTTTATGTGCACTTGGATGCTGTTAAAAATGAGTTTGAACATATATTGTTGTTTCATATCAACATGAGAAAGTGGAGCCAAGTAAAAGAAGAGAAAGGAGAGAAACCATAAGAAAAAATTACCTATAAATATTTTCCATTTTTGAAATTTTGGCTCATAAAAAGCCAAATATCAAGACATCTAGATCAAGTAAAATATCATAAGACTTGATTCCCAACTATCCTTGAAAATTGGGTTTTGAATATCACAATTGTTCATGACGAGTATCAACAACACTTGGCCACCAATTGTCATGGATTCAAGTATTGAAACACCTTAACATGTATTTTTGAAACTTATCAAACATCACAAACATATGAGAAGTATCATGATATTTCCAAAGTATTGCATTACTTTTAAAGCATCATGATGCTCATCAAGTATTGGGACTCATGTTAGATATTCAAATTATAGATGAAACTTGACATCTAGACATCACTCGTAATTCATTTCAAGTGTCATGACATTTCATAAGTGTCATAAAGAATGTAACCTAAATATCGCTTATACTTAAGTTACAAACATCACTAATGCTTTTCAAATATCATCCACATTTGTGTGACCAAGGTATTATGAAATTTCATTTCAAATATCACTCATATGAGTTGAGTGTAATTATATTTGACAAGTATTTTCTTGCCAAGTACTGCTGACACTTGTTAGATATTGCAACACTTGTCAAGCGTTGGCTAGGACAAATTTCGCCCTAGAATAAGATTTGTGGAAAACAACTCTAGGGGTTGGGGAAAAGAGTGGAAAAGAATATTGAATTCCTCTAGTGCCTTATTAGACACCTAGAAGCCATGTTTACCAAATTTAACCTGGTTTGAATTGGCTTAGGTTTTATTCTGGATATTTGTTTTTTGAGCTCTAAGGCTTAAAGTGATCCCATTTACACTCTCACACAATATAAACTATTTTTCTTGAAAATCACATCGGGAATTGTAGATACATCCAATTGGAGTTTGGCAATCTATTGAGTGAGATAATTCCTAGGTGGAGTTGTGTGTGATAGTAATACTAATAGTTCCTACTTCTAACTTTGTATAAACTAGATCTTCTTTTGATTGTAGTGAATTTAGAGAGAGGAGGCATTTGAGTGAAGTAAAAATCAAAGATCATTAAAAAAGTGAGAGATAAAATCTATTATCAAGCCCTCACATCTAAATTTCTATG
The DNA here is from genome assembly GCA_020310875.1 of Ceratopteris richardii. Classification (NCBI taxonomy): domain Eukaryota; kingdom Viridiplantae; phylum Streptophyta; class Polypodiopsida; order Polypodiales; family Pteridaceae; genus Ceratopteris; species Ceratopteris richardii. The sequence continues at coordinate 67,800,326 of CM035424.1, forward strand.
CTTATTGGTTTATTGTGTAAATTAAAACAATATGTTGAGAAGTTTGCTAGCTGCTCTTGAGATCAAGATGTGACATATGCACACTCCAACCATTGAATCCTAGTCATATATCATATGAAGAGAGTGTGTCTTTGAGTGAACTTAGAAACACATCCTATGGAGAGGGTGAACTAGAATGAGGAAAAGGAAATTCCATCATGGTTAGGATTTTATAGATATTTTAGTTAAATCCATGGAATAATCACATGCGTTAAATCCATGGAATAATCACATGCATTGTAACTAGCCAAGGAATTAGATGATCAGGCCTACATAATATACTCAATTTCAATTATTATGTAGATTGAAAACTTCTTACCTACCAGGATGGAGTTCATGGTCGTGTGGATAGGGTGATAAGCTTATAAAGGTTATTCTTATAGTCAAGTTCATACATGATAGATATATGGATTGATTAGGAACAATCTGCTTTTGGACCAAAAATCCTTTAAAAATCAATGTTAATGGAGAATAATTGGGACTATAGAACTACATAAACAAAATCCCATAAGAAATATGATAATAAAACCCTATAGAACTTAGATGATAGATGCCCTCATACCACTCTAGGTATTCGTCTACCTTGAGTGTAAATATTCTTGTGTCCCATGCAAATACATCATCTAAGTTTACATATACAAAGTTCTTGATAGTAGAATGAAATCTCTACATCACACTATCCAACAAATTCTTTGTTTGTGATCCATTTAACTTGTCAATTCTATTGGGAGGTTATCTATTAGCAGTGTAATGCAAACTTATGCATAGTTTTCCATTTGAATGCATAAACATTCCTTTTGTGAGATTGAGGCGATCCTCGAGTACCAACATTTCTAGCCCTTAAATTTTTTCCTTGGATGGCCATGATTAAAATAAAAACTTGGGAACTAAAGGCCAAAATAAGAGCACACACTCTGGCATTAAAAGACAAAATAATAACATTCACACAAGGAGAGAGAAAAAGGAAGATCGGGACACATGTAGAATTTTCAGTCATCCAATCTCCTTAACTTTGTATGGTGGGGATTCAAACCCGAAAATCTAGCACTTAAAGACTAAATAGGAGCACACACACTTCCAATAAAAGACAAAATAAAAAAATCCATGCAAGGAGAATGAAGGAAACTTGAATTTTGCATAGATTTTCAGCCATTGGATATTATGGAGACTACATGGTGTAGATTTAAAGTCACTTATCCATGTAAGGATGAAGTCACAACCATAAGATTCTTTCAAGATCAATTAGCTTATATTTAAGGTGTTTTTTCTTCTTTGGGGAGCATCGACAACCATTAGTTTATCAAGAAATTATCTTAGCCATTGAATCTTGAAGGGCATCCAAGGGTTGTGTCTGAATCCCATGTCTCTCAAAAACTACTCGAAGGCAAAGACCACAAATTTTAACATGGTTTTGTGGTTTTGACTGGTCCAAACCAAGGGGAGCTTGTAGCCATCCTAGTTGATTAAGGGACTAGACTGTATCCACCACCCTTTTCTCATTGGTCCATCACTAATCACACACTAATCTAAAAGACCCATGCATGCTTCATTTTTTATTGTAATGGGAGACTTCATCACTCCATTATGAGTCTCTCTAATGCAAAAAAATAGAATCTCTCATCTAGTTGAAGATCATCATTGATAATAACTCCCTTAAAGTCTTCAAGTGAGACACAATATAACCGTTATGGCTATCTAATCTCCTTATTTCCTTTAATAGGACAATACCACTTCTATCTAGAAAATCCAAAGAGTTTTTCAACTCTCTCTATCTCAAAAAGGAATAGGGTTCTAGTAGTAAAGTATTTCCCATTCCCCTTTCCTTTAAAAGAGACTTGGGTGAATTCATTTTCTCTACTCTTTCACAAATAAGAACCCATACAAGTGCTTGAGAGGAGAATAATGGATGCAATGTGTAGCTTAGAGTGATGAGTTTTGATTTAAATCTCCAGTACAAAATCAGCCTATTATCACTTGGAGCCTTTGCTTTACCTTATAGAATTCTATTTAGTGTAATAAAACACCATATGTTCTTTTATGCATCACAAAGAACAAGTTGATGCAAAACATGCTATCAACTTGAAAATTGATAATGAGAAACCTTCTATTTATGGAAGGAAAGTTCAAATTCAAACACTTAGCTCTCAACCTGATTACAATTGATCTAATTCATCTTAGAGGAAATTTATAGTAGTTTAAAGATTCTACTGTGCACAAGAGTTAGAATTATAAGTGACACATGCTCAGATTATAAGCTTAGCATCAACTGGGGGTCACCTCAACTTTTCAAGGAATAGCAAGAATAGAGACCGAGGAAAAAAACATTGCCCGAGAACATAATAGGTGAATTCCAATGGTACAAGATTTTCAAAAATTCAAGTAGACTAGTACCTTTTGAGTGAGTCCTTACCATGAAGATTGGATTCCTAAGCTATGAGAACCAAACTCTGCAATCTTGCTAACTTGAAGGAGATGACATAGAGAAGAAGTGCAATGAGAAAGATGTTGATAATCTTGATTGTATTTTCTTCTTACATAAGTACAAGTACATGGAATGATTACATACACTCCCTTGGAGTCTCCTCATGGTATTCCATGACTTCTAACAACCAAATTGAATTCCAAATATTGACAGACTGATTTTTTTTGTGAATCATTCCCTTTTCCTACAATCTAAGAATTGAGGAATAAAACTTAATTTGATTTGATTTTGGCAGGATATTTCAACCACCTGATTTGCGGCTTTTGGACTTTGTATTAGATCTCAAATAAAATATAAAAAACATGAATAATCATGTGAACATACAAGAGTATTTGATAAGCCTTAAGATTTTCCATAAAAGCTAAAGTTCTCTTCAAGACATGAGCCTTGATTTGTCCATGAAAAAAAATCCATCCTCCAAGCATGGTGAAGGCTTGTTGTTCTTATAGCCCCCCTCGAACTAAAGCATGCTTGATCTTCAATATTGAATAACTTGAATACCTACGATTGCTTTGAACTTGCAAAGCTTAACTCCATCTAGAGCTTTGGTTATCATATCTACCACTTGCATATTTTTTGGACAAAATGACACATCAATCTCCTTTGACATGAGTTTCTCTCTAACAAAATGATAATGAACCTCTATATGTTTGGTTCTTGCATCGCATATATGGTTTTCTGCTAGATGCATTGAACTTATGTTGTCTCTAAACATGTGAGGTTTATTGGCCACAAGTCCCAAATATGAATATAGCTCATTCAACCATATAGCTTCCTAAGTGGCTATTGTCAAGCCTTTGTACTTAGCTTCAATTGATGAAAGTTCTATTGTAGGTTGCTTCTTGGAACTCCAAGAAACAAGCTTTGATCCTACAAATGCTAGAAATCCTAATGTAGTTATCTTGTCATCCTTGCCTCATACCCAATTTGCATCTAAATATAATTTGAGACCCAAATTAGATGTATAAGAGTATAATATACGTTCATTGATTGTACCCTTTAAGATACTTGAGAACCCTTTTAGCTACATCTATATGTGGCTTTCTTGGAGAGTGCATAAATTGGCTAAGCACTCCAACACTATAAGATATATATGCCCTTGTAGGGAAAGCAACATTGTATGCAACATTGTTTGAACAACCAGAATCTATGTAGAAAAAAATGATCATCCTCTTTACCTTGTTTATGGCTCAAGTTCATTAGAAGCGATGAATCCTCATGTGACTAATCCTCTAAATATGTGTTGTAGTCTCTTTTGATATTATTTCTATTTTTGTAGTTGTATTTTTGTTGACCTTAGCCTCGTGTATTGCCAAATACACTTCTACCTCCTTTTTGTGTTCTTCCATTGAACCAACAATTTGGATAAGTGTGATTGGACTTGTTACAATTGGCACAAGGCTGACCTTCTTGTCCTTTAGGCTTGTATTGCTTTGCTTCTTTCTTCTTTCCCTTCCATTTGCTTTTCCTACATAGTTGCCTTGGGAAACTTCTTCATCATCAGCATCCTCCTTCCTTTTGTTCTTCTTGTCCTCATAATCTATATAAGCAATTCTAGATTTACATTGGAAAGAGTTACCTTCTTTAGTGTTTTTGTTGGCCTCTTAATTGAAGAATCATCCACGAAATATATTGAAGTCAGATGAGTGCACATTCATGATGAGGTCATAGGCAATTGTGAATGATTGCCATTACCTAGCATTCCTTATTCCATTCATAATCTGCCTCATAATGGCTTCATCTTCAATCAATTCCCTAATCAAAGCTAACGGATATGCAACCTCTTTGACTTTGGTTAAAAAATATGTGATTTTTTGCTCAAGTGTCTTCTTCATTTTGTTGGATTCATTCCACAAATGATTCTTCCTTGCCTTGGTGCTAGCAAAGAAGAATGTCTCAAGTGCATACTAGTGATGTTTTACAACTTCTAATGTGTGGAAGCAAGAAATTAGAGATAGAATTTAAGATATAAGAACTGGCTTGAGCATCTCTTGCACACTGTAATGTGAGCTTCTTGGTCTCTTCTTGTGTTGGTCCTCCTTTGGATCTTGGTGTAGGCATGATTTCATCACCCGTTACTACTCCATAAAGGTTTCTTCCTTGTAGATAAGCTTCCAACATGATTTGCCAAGCAACATAGTTGTTCCTATCAAGATTCTTGATTATGGAAGGAAATTCATAACCCATCCTGAAGAGGATAGCTCTGATACCACTAAAAGTGCTTGAGAGGAGAAGAATGGATGCAATGTGTAGCCTAGAGTGATGAGGTTTGATTCAACTCTCGAATGCAGAATCCTCCTATTATAACTTGGAGCCTTTTGCTTATCTTATAGAATTCTATTTAGTTCAATAAAACACCCCATGTTCTTTGAATTATCACAAAGAACAAGTTGTTGCAAAACACACTATCAACTTGAGAATTGACTATCAAAAGCCTTCTATTTATGAAAGGAAAGTTCAATTACTCAATGCTCTTGGCTTGCTTACAATTGATCTAATTACTCTTAGAGGAAATTTTCTAATAGTGTAAAGACTCTATTTTGCATAAGATTTAGAATTATAAGCTACATATTCTATGATTATAAGCTTAGATCAATAGGAAGTCACCCAGACTTTTAAGGGAATAGCAAGAACAAAACCTGAGGCAAAAAAATTGCTCAAGCACACAATAGATAAATTCAAATGGTAAAAGATTTTGAACAATGAAAGTAGATACTAATATTTTTCCCATCATGAAGATTGGACTCTTGAGATGTGAGAAATAAACTCTGCAATCCTCCTAACTTGAAGGAGATGACACAGATAAGAAGGGAAATAAGCAATATGTTGATAATCTTGATTGTATTTTCTTCTTATATAAATTACAAGTACATGGAATGATTATATACACTCCCTTGGAGTATGTTCCTTAAGTATTCCACGACTTCTAACAGCCAAATTAAATTCAAAATACTCACGGAGTGAGTTTTTTGTGACTCATTCCCTTTTCTTACAATCTAGGAATTGAGGAATAAAACTTAATTTGGTTTGATTTTTGGTAGGAGACTTCAACCACTTGATTCGTGGCTTTTGGACTACATATTATATCTCAAATAAAATATAAAACCTTGGATAATCATGTGAACATATAAGAGTACGTGGTAAGCCTTAAGATTGTTCATAAGACTAAAGTTTTCTTCAAGACATGAGCCTTGATTTGTACATGAAAATCCCTTTCTTGGAGCATGGTGAAGGTTTGTTGTTCTAATAGTAAGTTCTCAATGTTTTCTTTCTAAATAGTGGAGAATCAGCCTCCCATATGAAGGCACTTATGATAATCTAGTAAATGAATTCCTAACTAGAGCCAAATTTTGAGATGTTCAACCATCTGTTAGGGATGTAAGGTTCAATGACATGTAAAATTACCCCTATATTCATATATATATATATATATATATATATATATATATATATATATATATATATATATATATATATATATATATATATATATATATATATATATATATATATATATATATATATATATATATATATTGATTTCATCTTAGGATTCATCTTTTTCATTGGATAACACAAATATGGCTTGGTTGCTTGATTCATTATGCACTTTCCATATTACTATAGTTCATAAGTGATTTTGTTGATTCTCAAGTGAGATTCATGGATGTGTGCACATGCTTGATGGTATGACATATGACATTGAGGATGTAGGAGATGTGTGCCTTATACTAACTAGTGGAGAAACATTTATTCTAGACATGTACATTATGTGCCTTCATTCCCTATGAGCTTGATTTTAGTTAGCAAGCTACAAGAGAGTAGATGTTATGCATTCCTTGGTGAGCATCACTTTAAATTGCAATTGGGATAACTTATGCTTGTCAGAGGTGCTAGGATTTGGCACATGTATCCACTACAGATACTCCATGTGAGAGACAATCTCATCGCAGTGAGAGTTTATCCTATGTGTGATGTGAGACTCTTCATGTCTCATTTTTTTCTACCGACATATAGGTCTATTGACATTCATGATGCACATGTATGGTAGGATTCAAATGCTCAGATTGATGCACATATAGAGCATGGTCCGGATACCCATGATCTTATGTAGAGCATGATTTTTTTGATCATATAGATGCTCATGTAGAGCATTGTGATGATACTTAATTAGAGTTAGATCATCAGATGGACCTTCATGTTGATGTTCTGCAATTAGCTCATATGGAGCATGATGATACACTTGGTGTGGTAGATCAAGATAGGTCTTATGATACACAATGTGGTATAGCATATTAAATCTTAGGATGCATAACTAGACACATCCTTGGTTGAGAGGATGGTTGATTTGGATGTTGAGGAGTTAGCTGTTATGTAGTGATTCTTGGATTTTCTCATGCATTGGCATGGTTATATCAGGACATGTTGGTCTTGATGATGGTGCTTTGGATGATTTGGATACAGGCATGGCTAACATTGTAATGTTAGCTAGGATAGCACAAGTTTTGTTAGCATTCAAGAGTTTGAAGTATGAGTTATTGCACTTGAGACTAGACATCGTAGATGCTATTGGAGCATCTCCACTTGGAGTTGTCAATAATTTGATGATTGACACAATCATAGAGCGAGTGGAAGCTTTGCAAGAACTTCATCAATTCTTGCATCAGTTGGATGTGAGCTCGACTCTTGTCGATATGAGTCTACAACAGTTTGAGGTACATGGATACACCTTGTTTGAGGTAGTTGGTGTAGGCTAATTAGTATGAGTTGAGATACAAAATCCTCTTTTACATTATTGTATAATCCTATATCATTATTTGTATGTGTTGCCACTTATGGTCATGTAACCTTATCCCTATGTTCATATACATATATCTTTTATAGCGTATTGTGTCAAAAGATCATTATGTGGTTTTTGAGGCTCCCACACGTGCTTGAATCTCTTCTCCTCTCTCTCCCTCCATCTCCTCCTTAGTCCTCTTGTTCTGCCCACCAAAACGTTCACCATCATCTCTTATTTCTCTAGAAAGAATCACACTATATGGATGATTAGTCCTTTTCTTCTTGTCCAACAAAGAAAATTTCTCAAAGGGACATAGTTTCCACCATCCTACACCAATGTATCCTACTTCCAATACAAAAGGATAATTCCACTATAGATATTATAAATCCACTTTCCATAACTAAGAGAAAAATCTGATACATTCTAATAGAGTGGATTCCTATGGATCCTGCTTCTCAAGTGACCAAACTTACTTGGTTTGGATGATCCATTGACCACCTACCTCCCAAGTCTAAGAAATGCATACGTACCAATATAGATGGATATTCTAGATCATTCTATTATGTGACATCTCATCTATATTCCTACTTAAGGATCTTATGCTCTCTCTAGAGCTAAGGTCAATCCTAGAACTTTCCTTGTAAGTGATTCATGTGAGCATATGCCATTTTCTCCTTGGGAAACCCATAAGGGATGTTGATTACCTCTATTTGATTTCCATATAGGCCAAGAAATCTAGGATAACGAGTAAATGCCATGCGCAAGCCCATCTTTACTCTACAAGTGAAATACTATATTGTCCACTTCTTTGCACCCACTGGCTCCATGGGAGCCTCATAGTTGGGGGAATTCTTTAGCTAAAGGGGCATGAGTGTTTGTAGGAGAAAATTAGATAAGACAAAATACATGTTGCACTTGAAAGTTTTCTGTGTTTTGATTAGTACAAAAAGGTTACAATTATTTTTCTTTCATGGATAAGACAAATGTGCTCACTATAGGTTACACTTTAAGACAAAAACTACACCCAAGTACAGCCAAATACTTCCAAGTAATTGTGTAGGTAGTCAATCATGTCGTTTCTTCCCCTTAGCTAATTGGCTTGATTATGTGCACCCTGTTGGAAGTGAGGTAGGCCCTTAGGCTCATGTCACAGGTCCATGGTTCCATGGTTCCAGTCATGCACAACATTAATTCCAACAATCTTCCATATTGACAAAACATGAACATAACACAAATTAATCATACAAATGATGAGAAAAAGATAGAGAAAGAATAGACAACATGTGTAAGGTGTTACGTAAGCCATCGCTTACTCATAGTATCATATATACCAATGTTCAATGTACAATGTGGGAGTAAAATTCTCAACCACTCTATGTGATGAGAAATAGATGAATGAGTGAATGTACAATGTAACAAACATATTCATATGTGTGGGCAGTAATCTGAATATACATGAGATGTGTGACCTAATAGGTTATAGAAGAGTGAATATGAGTGACTGAATGAGGAAGGATCAGTGTGAAACTGATGGTCAACAAACCTACATCTAAACTTAGGCTATGGAAGACCCTAAGTCAGATATATGTGTGAAAAGATCACATACTTATAAAGTAGCATGGAATGCTAACAAGATTGTTGCCAGAAATCCTCAAACTCATGTGAACACACCTTCACAAACACCTCATAAAAATATGCATAAAGCATATAAGTACTGATTCTCTTGTACCTATGCTGAATAGGACTCCTCCTGATATGAACGCCACAGCCTCCATAAACTTCAAGTAGTACCTGTGTGCATAAAGAGAATATGTACCTGAATACTTAACATAAGATGTGAATCTTATGTTAATCACCATCTAATGTCTTTGAAGTAGCCCGATATCTTCTTGTAGAAGACAATCTTCAACCTAATATCTTCCTATAGAAGATAATCTTCAAAATCATGTAGATGGTCCCATCCAATGTCTTTGAAGTAGCCAGACATATTCTTGTAGAAGATAATCTTCAACCTAACATCTTCTTGTAGAAGATGATCTTCAAATACATCATGTAGATGGGCGATCCTCACCATCAAGCTGCTAATAATCAAGTCTTCTTGCCATGAACAAGAGATGACCTCCTCTCCATGAGCTAGAGTGTGAGCACACCCTTCATCTTCCCCAAGAAGAATCACCAAGAAGAACTCCATAGCTGCTCCTCAACATGCTTCAAGTTAGCACCATGGCTGCCCCATGTGCTAGAAGAAACACCACCTCTACTGAGGTCCAAGCTCTAGAAAGCTTGTGTTGATCCTAGGTGAAGGATACAATACAAGTGACCAAGCATGTACTTATATAGTCTTGTGTGTACTCTCAAAAGCTTCTCCAAAAGCCAAAATAAAGCTACAATCTTACGATCTCCAATAAAGCATGATCGCTACGCAAATAGTCTTCCGCGTTCGCTGTTCGTTTTGCTTTTATTGAGTCGAAAAGCATGATATCAAAAGGATTGTATAACTCCATGTTGCTGGCGACGGGATTTGATCTCGGGTGGCTGGGTTAAGAGAGTAATGGCGTAGCCATGCACACTAGCACCTTCTTGATGTAGGGAGTATTAAAAAGTTTCTATAATATCTGATAGTGCCCGTCGATTCTTGAATTAAAGACTATACAAGATGTCTACACATGTTCTTCTTATTAAGAAAGATTGATCAATTTGGACCAATGGGACATTGTTTCCAACAATCCCCCCTGCAATGTCATATTGGTACATCTTGAACTGAATCTGCAAGCTGTCAAAGCTGCAAATTATCACAAGCTTCAAGCTTGTACTTCCGATACTTCAGAAAAAGTCTTCTTCAAAATTGAAATTGACTTTCCTTCAAAAAACTTGAACTTGTTGAATATGAACCATAATACCTGAGAAAATATGCAAACTAGATATAGTGTTCTTTTCAAGCAATCACTGCTTGACAACAAATATAGCATGAACTGTCTCCTGAACCTGCTATCTCGTGTTTTCACAAACCTGAAAACATACACTAGGATCCATATATTTGCATTTACCTTCCAAAAAACACTTCTCAATGTACATCTGTTATGTCATGTAAATACACTAAACAAAATCAGGAACTAAATCCTGGAACCTGTGACTGTCAACTCACAACTTAGTGTATTATGAACATTGCTGGTTCATTTCTGACTGTACTCAACTCAATATGAGTCAAAAAATCTATGATGTCATCATGTCTTCATCCTTTAAATCCTTCATACCTCTTTCCTTCAGAACTTGGTATAAACATATATGTGCGCACTTCTGAAATATACCTTTCTGAAATATCAAGCTTCTCTTAGAACTCTGGAACCTTCTCCTGAACAGGAACATCCTAACAGGAACTTTCTCCAAACATTCTTCTTCTTCCTTCTTCTTTCAAAGCTGGAACATAAAGAGAACTTGACAAAGGAAATATAGGAATTCTTGAAATAGGAATACCTGAAAGTATGACTCTGCATTCTTTTACATATGGCTGAAAATAAGTCTTCATGTTTCATCACCCCCTGGATGACTTAACACTAGTATCCAGAATTCTTCAAATATATCAGACTTTATGAAATGTGGAACGTCTTCCTTCATAAATCTGATGTTCAGTGATCAATACCTGTATCTGAAACAAAATCTCTGAACCCTTTTTATTAGCATTGTGCACATGCCAATAGCTTTCCATGTCATTCTTCAGCTTTCCAAAATCTAGAATAAGGTTAGCTGAACCTAACATAATAAAACCTTGCTGAAAGCTTTTTAGGATTCATAACCTTCTGTAACATAACAAGTATCTTCTTCTATCTCTCTGCAAGACAAATCTGATAGAACCTGAATCTTTGACTTACTTCTTCCAATGTTAAGAATCTTCACAAACAAAGGATAGACAACTGAATCATATATACTCAAGATCATACAAGATCATACGAGATCAATGATCTCTCCTGTGTAGAATCTGCTCTTATCAAACCTTCATGACTGAATGTTTGATTTATTACCTGAATGTCTCCAAGTGTCCATGCTTCTCAAAAAGTTGTAAAACTTTTCTTCAAACAAATCCTTCAAGGAATCTGCATTTCCTACTTGAAACATAAGTGGACAAACTTCTCACCTTGAGAACTCCAAAAGCTGCAAGTTGATACTTCATAACTTTCATATTTTACTCGGGTGAAATGTGATAGTACCTGCTTGACTTTCTTTTGGCTAACTCCACTTCTCAATCAAGTGATAGGATATGATGGAACACCTTTTGGAATACAAACATGTATCCAAAAATCTAGACGATCATAAAAAGTAGATTCTTCAACTGACTGGTACATCAACAAGTCTGAATTTTCTGAAGTTTTTTGAAAATATTGAATATGAGGTAACCTTTTCCAAACATAAAACCTCAACCCAAGTCTCCAACATCTGCTTACAAAAAACTCTTTTACCTCAAGAGTTAGATAAAGAAGAAATATACTTCTCTGCAACTTGTCATATACCAAGTAGCTCTGTATTGACACTCCAAGAATTCTTTGAGGGAACATATAAGCTGCCTGCTTAAAAGCTTCAACATAACTCATACACATATGAGTGCTTTTGTTTCTCTCAATGCAATTCTTTGTCAAATCTACTAAATCATGACCAAGTGTAATGCAAAACAAGAAACTGCTTCTTCTTTAAACAAGATGTTCTCGTAGACTTGTCTTTGGATGTAGAGGATAAAATAGGAAAAGTATATAGAAAATATATGAGAAAAGGAAGCCTTATTTTTCTTTTGGAAATGATGGACTTTCTTCTTCTGCATCTTTCTTCCACCTGATGATGTCAACATTTTCAAACTTCTCTTCCATACCTTTTGTTCTCTTCATCTTGAAGTAGCAAACACTCTTGACTTCTTCAACTGAACTTTTCTCTTCCTCTAATGCTAAGAGTAAGAGATAAAACAAACATGGTATATAAATGGAAGTTGAATATCATGTTTTATCATCTCCTCATATCTCTGAATCAAAATGTTGTTTCAAATGTCTGAAACGACTAAATTCACCAATCCTTGTCTGAATGATGAATTGCCCATCTAGAGTTACCTTCTCTAGATATATTTGTACCTTGATATCCAACCAACTTACAACAGAAAATTGGCTGAAAACAAAACTCATCTCATCTCTGCACTTGTCTTCTTAGATGAACTTTCTTGCCATGAAAGAGATCTTTCAAAACTCTCTAGAAAAACCTCTAGATACCTGTTTTGATGTAGCTAATGCTTTAACTTTCAAATGATGAAAGTGTATAAAAGCATTCCTTGAATTTCTTCAAATCTCTTCATAACTGCTCTTCTAAGATATGACCTGCAAATGATAATCTGATAGTAAACATTGATACCTGTGATTTGATGTTGATCTGATTCCTTCATCTTCTCTAAACAATTGTTCTTCCTTGAATTTGAAGTAGTCTTCTCTTCATCAAGTCTGAGTCTTCAAACAATACTTTTGTAAAGTATTTGCATACTCTTCAAAAATATTCGGCTGCTAACAGATCATCAACTTCATACTCCACACTGATGAATACACATGTAACTGAAGTGTCTAATTCTCAAATCTCTACTCATCTAGATTAAGTGTGTATGTCAAATGTCAAATATTAGAAGATGCTTTCAAATCATATGTTGTAAATCTGGAATTCTGGGAACCTGGGATATGAATGAGCCTTAATCCATTGATGCCAAAGATCTAAAGTTCTGTAACCAAAACCTTAGTGCTTTGATACCAAATGCCTAGAGCTCTGATACCAAATGTTGGAAGTGAGGTAGGCCCTTAGGCTCATGTCACAGGTCCATGGTTCCATAGTTCCAGTCATGCACAACATTAATTCCAACAATCTTCCATATTGACAAAACATGAACATAACACAACTTAATCATACAAATGATGAGAAAAAGATAGAGAAAGAATAGACAACATGTGTAAGGTGTTACGTAAGCCATCGCTTACTCATAGTATCATATATACCAATGTTCAATGTACAATGTGGGAGTAAAATTCTCAACCACTCTATGTGATGAGAAATAGATGAATGAGTGAATGTACAATGTAACAAACATATTCAAATGTGTGGGCAGTAATCTGAATATACATGAGATGTGTGACCTAATAGGTTATAGAAGAGTGAATATGAGTGACTGAATGAGGAAGGATCAGTGTGAAACTGATGGTCAACAAACCTACATCTAAACTTAGGCTATGGAAGACCCTAAGTCAGATACGTGTGTGAAAAGATCACATACTTATAAAGTAGCATGGAATGCTAACAAGATTGTTGCCAGAAATCCTCAAACTCATGTGAACACACCTTCACAAACACCTCATAAAAATATGCATAAAGGATATAAGTACTGATTCTATTGTACCTATGCTGAATAGGACTCCTCCTGATATGAACGCCACAGCCTCCATAAACTTCAAGTAGTACCTGTGTGCATAAAGAGAATATGTACCTGAATACTTAACATAAGATGTGAATCTTATGTTAATCACCATCTAATGTCTTTGAAGTAGCCCGATATCTTCTTGTAGAAGACAATCTTCAACCTAATATCTTCGTGTAGAAGATAATCTTCAAAATCATGTAGATGGTCCCATCCAATGTCTTTGAAGTAGCCAGACATCTTCTTGTAGAAGATAAGCTTCAACCTAACATCTTCTTGTAGAAGATGATCTTCAAATACATCATGTAGATGGGCGATCCTCACCATCAAGCTGCTAATAATCAAGTCTTCTTGCCATGAACAAGAGATGACCTCCTCTCCATGAGCTAGAGTGTGAGCACACCCTTCATCTTCCCCAAGAAGAATCACCAAGAAGAACTCCATAGCTGCTCCTCAACATGCTTCAAGTTAGCACCATGGCTGCCCCATGTGCTAGAAGAAACACCACCTCTACTGAGGTCCAAGCTCTAGAAAGCTTGTGTTGATCCTAGGTGAAGGATACAATACAAGTGACCAAGCATGTACTTATATAGTCTTGTGTGTACTCTCAAAAGCTTCTCCAAAAGCCAAAATAAAACTACAATCTTACGATCTCCAATAAAGCATGATCGCTACGCAAATAGTCTTCCGCGTTCGCTGTTCGTTTTGCTTTTATTGAGTCGAAAAGCATGATATCAAAAGGATTGTATAACTCCATATAGCTGGCGACGGGATTTGATCTCGGGTGGCTGGGTTAAGAGTAATGGCGTAGCCATGCACACTAGCGCCTACTTGATGTAGGGAGTATTAAAAAGTTTCTATAATATCTTATAGCGCCCGTCGATTCTTGAATTAAAGACTATACAAGATGTCTACACATGTTCTTCTTATTAAGAAAGATTGATCAATTTGGACCAATGGGACGTTGTTTCCAACACACCCTTGATCTCAAAGCCTCCACTAAAGTTGAAGTCTTGATCACCTCCACTGTGGACTTGCAAATCCTCTTTGGTAGCACTCCAACCACACCTTGATTTTTTCCTTTTTCCTTGAACGTGGTTGGCCGAGATCACACAATAGAGCATATAATACTCTATCACTATTCACTTGGCTCTCAAGCTATCCTCTGACTGTTAAAGAGTCTCAAATATTCTCTGCCCACTCTCTCTCAATTGCAATCCACTATTCTCTCTTCTTACACTTCCTTAGTGTATCTTTTTGCTCATACACTCTTTATTTGACTTGTCGGCTTCTTGTGCATTCAATTTGAATGTGTATCCAAGATCATGGCCATGGATGTGCAACCCAATTCCCCACTCCGTGGCACACATACTTCCGAACTTTGTGCATTCCTTATGATGCTTTTTCCTTCCTACTCTCTCTAAGGTCTTCTCATGTACATAACCATGTGGCAACCAGTATGGGATGAGGGTTGTCTTTGTTGCCTAACTCAATTTCTTTAAGTGGGTTCCACTACCTCAATGTGTATGGAGGCTCTTTCTCTTCTATACCTTATGCATTCTCCATAACTTTCTTCCATGTGGTCCTTATATCATATGTAGGGAAACTTTGGATATCAATCTATTCTTCCTTTTCTTATATCCACCCTATAGGAATTTCATGAATCGAAAAGAAGATTCTTCACTAGCTTGCTTTAGCTTCTTTGTGCAACTAAGTTTTCTTCTCAGCATTTGAATCAACTTCATCTATGTTGCACTTGAGGTGTGGTTTCTTCCCTCTCGGCCCCTCTACATTTTTCATAGAGAAATTCCATAACAAGTAGATGAGTTACCTGTTTCCAACCTTGCTAAAATATCTTCTTCCTCTTCAACATCCAAACTTGGATCTTCCATCATATCTTTGTTAGATGCTAATGCTAACTGTTTGAGTCATGTTGGCTTTTCCATGGCAATCTGGTCCTTCCAAATGAATTTCATTTAGCTCCTTCCCTTCTATAGAGTAAAAATGTTACCTTGTACCAATGTTTGTACTTGAGGCACCACTCTCAAAGGCTTTACTCTGCTATGGTCCATCAATGTTACTATGAAATTGGCTGGTTTTGAGGGTTGAAGCCCAAGCTTTTCCATAGTATACTCTAACATTAAATTTATAGCTAAATCACAATCCATTATGACTCCCTATAGTGCGTGAAATCGTATACTTATAGTGAGCCTTAGGCTCTTATAATAAGTAAGGGCGGCTTTCCCTAACCCCTTTCCTTCACACACGGTGAGAATCCTTGAAACCAAAGTGGATGTGGAAACAATATATAATTTGGAAAAACTCGGACCTGAATTTTGCATCCATTTCTAAGAGATAAAAAATAGTCACCTCCTACTGTATTTCATGTATGTTTATATGATCCACTCTTGATTGGTTATCTTCACTCTCTATGGGAATAGACTTACTATTTTTCTCCTTATCCTTAGTCATTGCTTGTGTCATGGAAGTTTGACTAGTTTCTTCATGAGGGAGTCCTCCATTGTTCCTTGTCTGCATTACCCTGGATTCGTGCTCTTCCAAATGGAATAATCTAGCAGTTAGTGATGTTGCCGCATATTTGTATCATTTACACTATTTTGTTTGTTCACATAGATATTCTAGATGTGTGGTCTAGATGTGTAGACTTTATTTTTTTGAAAGAGATTCCATTGGATTGCTCCTATGCATCATTTCGCTCGAGTCTCCACTCAAGTTGAAGTCCTAATCACCTCCATTGTCAACTTGCAACTCTTCTTTGGTAGCACTCCAACCACACCTTGGTTTTCCTTCATCCTTGGATGTAGTTGTCCTATGACACACAATAGAGCATAAAATACTCTTCTCACTCTTCACTTGTCTCTCAAGCTCTCCACTAACTATCGGAGAGCCTATGCACACTCTATCTCAATTGCAATCCAATATTCTCTCATCATACACTTGTTTAGTGTATCCTTTTGCTCATACACTCTTTATTTGACTTGCTCACACCTTGTGCACACACACACTTCACTTCAAGTATACAAGATCTTGCTCTAGGATGTTCAACCCACTTTCCCACTCCTTGATGCACACACTTCCCAACTTCATGTATTCTTTATGATACTTTTTCCTTCTTGCTTTCTCCAAGATTTTCTCATGTACACTCCAACTATATCCACTTTTGTGTTGTAGTGACCTCAATAAATTACAAAAAGTTGGGAGGCCAAACATACATTTTTGCACTGTACATAATCTTTGCACTTTGGTTCTTGAATTATCCCAAATGTACACATAAGGGAGGGTTCATCTGAAACTTCAAAACTCTTTAGAGCCTTTAAAACCTTGTAAAATCCCTTTTAAAAGCTATAATTAAATTCAAACAAAGGAGAACTGTGAACATACACATGTGCACTACCTGCATCTACTCTCTTGTTGGAGTTTGAGGTCTATGAAAGCACATGAACAACACAAGGTAGAAGAAGAAGCTTGGAGTACAAGACAATAGATAATGTATTACCAAGTGAATGTACAAAGATTAGTGACATTTAGGGTTATAGGTGTATATACAATCCAGGGGAAGAAACTTCCTAAAGAGGGAGAACATGCCCTTATAGTCCTTAGTGTGTTCACACACATCACTATCTAAATATATCAATAAATCCCCTTTGAGAGTGATGCGATGAACAAGGACTTGGTACTCATGTATTAGGAAGTGCCAAGATATGTGGAAAAAGATCAATCCACTAAAGAAATTAAGACCAAATCTTTGCAAAAAGCTTCAAATTTCTCCCATGGAGAATCTTTGTGAAAAGTTCTGCAGCATTATCATGCGTGGGTAGATATGCCAAAATGATCTCTCTAGACCGCTCCCTAACATAGTGATACTAAACCTCAATGTGCTTACTGTGAGCATGGAGCACAAGGTTCCTTGAAACTTCCAATGTTCTTTGAGTGTGAGTGAAGATGGTGGTGGCAGAAGACTAATCAACACCCAAATTAGCCAAAACATGTGTGAGCCACACACACTCAACAATCACTGTGAAAGCTTCCCTATACTCAACCTCAAAACTAGACTTGGCCATATTAGGCTACTTCTTGCTCAACCAAGATATGCATGAGCTACCACGCATGAAGCAAAAACCACTAGTGGACACACGAGTGTCACAACAACCAACCCATTCCACGTCAAAAAAAGCATGTAAATGGGGGTTAATGATTCTCTCTTGGGATAAAGCAATCCAAGTAGCTGGCACCACTCAAGTAGTGAAATATGCTCTTAACCATCTACCAATTCTTGACACTTGGGCAATGCATAAACCTTCCATATGAGAGACACCAAACTGAATATCATGCCAAGTTATGCATAAATAAATCAAGCATCCAATAGCTTGCTGATAGAAAACAACATCAAATGCATCTCCAACAACATGAAGACTCAATTGTAAACGTGTTTCCAAAGGATTGGAAATAGGTTTGCAATATTCAAGGCCAATATGTGGAAATAATGTTGTTAATATATTTTCTTTGAAACAAAGATATTCCCCCATAAACTTGCATAAATTGAATGCCTGCAAATGCCCTGAATCTAACATCTCAAAAGAGGCATGCAAATCAACCTTAAATTCAGCAATATGCTTCTCATTAGGACCCATGAGTAGAATGTCATCAACATATACAAAGATGAGAAGAAGTACGTATGCAAGGTTAACATATATGATACTCTTACTTGGATTATTTTCAAAGCCATGTGCAATCAAATAGGCATATATCTTTTCATACCAAGAACATGGTGCTTGCTTCAAGCCATATAATGCCTTTTCAAACTGCACACTTTCCTTTCATGCCTGTTATGCACAAAACCACGGGGCTGAAATACATACACTTCTTCATGTAAGTCACCATTCTAAGATGTAGTTTTAATGTCTAACTGATGTACATTCCAACCATGATGAGCTGCAAGTGCACAAATCCTATGAACAACGGTCATTCAACATGTGGGATCAAAGGTCTCATCAAAATAAATGCCTCTTTCTTGAGCATAAACTTTGGCAACAAGCCTAGCTTTATACTTGTCAACTATTCCATTAGGCTTATGTTTCAGCTTACCTAATGACAATGACCCTTTTTCATGGAGACAAATCACATAGTGAACACATTCCATTCTTTCTATAAGCATCATATTCTGATTGCATAATAGCCATCAAATTCTCTAAATTTTGTGCTTCATCAAAATAAACAGACTCATTCTCATCACAAAGACTAGAGACATCCATTGCATAGCAATCTGATGCAAGTGAAGCAAGGTGCATCTAATATGCTATCTCTCAAAGTCTACACTAGCCAATTAGGCATAGTTTTTGCCTCCTCCATATCAACCCTCCCATCAACAAGTGCATTGTGTAAATCTGCGTAAGAAATGGAATGATCAAAATTATCATTTGGAACCTATAAAGGCTGAGAAATTGTCACATTTGGACCAACACTTGACTTTCCACGTATAAAAAGAGGTAGCAAAGTGTCATACACATCTCTAAAACATCTCTAGAGCTAACTGATGTCTCTTTGGTACATGAAAGTAATGATTGAATTGCATCTTCCATAAAAAAACATCATTGCTAACCAAAATGCATTTAGTCTGTGGATTATATAGACAATAACCTTTGCTTTCACAACTGTACCCAACGAAAATACATTTCAATACTTTATCATCCAATTTCCAACATTGTTCTTCATGCATTAATGCATATGCCATACAGCGAAAGACACTCTGATGAGCAACAGATGGCCTGCGACCATGCTAAGCATTTGTTGGAGTTTGAGGTCTATGAAAGCACAGGAACAACACAAGGAAGAAGAAAATCTTGGAGCACAACACACAATACTGAATGTTTACCACTAGAATGTACAAATATAAGTAACCCATTAGGGAAATAGGTGTATATACAAGCGGGGGGAAAAAGACCTCATAAATAGGGAAAAAAGTTCTCGGATGGGCCTAGTGTGTTCACACATATCACTACCTAAATCTATCAACAAATCCCCCTTTTGAGGGATGTAGTGAACAAGGAGCTGGCACTCATGTATAAGGAAGTGCTAAGCTATGTGGAATCAATCCACAAAAGGAAGCCCAAAGCTTTGCGGAAAGCTTCAAACTTCTCCCTAGGTAGAAGCTTCGTGAAAAGTTCTGCGATGTTCTCTTGCATGGACACATATGCCAAGCTGATCTCTCCAACAGAGAACCTGTCCCTAACATAGTGATAATGTACCTCAATGTGCTTAGTGCGAGCATGGAACACAGGGTTCCTTGCAACTGCCAATGCACTCTATCTGTTAGTGAAGATGGTGGTGGCAGAGGATTGACCATGGGATAAAATAATCCAAGTAGCTGGGTATCACTCAAGTAGCGAAAGATGTGCTTAAACGCCTACCAATGTTGGACACTAGGGCAAAGCATAAATCTGCTCATCTATGAGACAACAAATTGAATATCTGGCCAAGTAATTCATAAGTAAATCAAGCATCCAATAGCCTACTGATAGAGAACAACATCAAATGCATCTCCAACATGATGAAAACATAATCCTAAACCTGTCTCCACAGGAGTGGCAATAGGTTTGTAGTCTTCAAGGCCAAAACATTGTAATAATATGTCAATATATTTTGTTTGACACAAAGCTATTGGGCCATCAACTTGCATAAACTGAGTGTCCAAATAATGATGCAAATGCCCCAAATTAGACATCTCAAATGAGGCATGAAAATCAACCTTGAAATTTGCAATATGCTTCTCATGAGGACCAGTGAGCAGCATGTCATCGACATACACAACAATGATCAGAAGCACATCATTAGCACTCTTAACATGTAAGGTGCTCTCTGTTGGGCTGTTCTCAAAACCATGTGCAATAAGATAGGCATGTGTCTTTTCTTACCAAGCATGTGGTGTTTACTTTAAACCATATAATGCCCTCTTTAACTTGCATACCTGGTTTTCGTGCCCTTTCTACACAAAGCCATAGGGCTGAAAAGCATACACTTCTTCATGCAAATCACCATTTAGAAATGTAGTTTTAATGTCCAACTGATGTACATTCGAACCATGGTGAGTTGCAAGTGCACAAATGCTATGAATAGTAGTCATTCAGCAAATAGGAGCAAAGATCTCATCAAAATGAATGCCTCTTTCCTAAGCATAACCCTTTGCAACAAGCCTAGCCTTATGCTCCCAACTATTCCATTAGGCTTACACTTAAGCTTGTATACCCACTTAGTGCCAATGGCCTTCTTTCTAGGAGGCAAGTCACATAAAGACCAGGTACCATTTTGATTATAACACCATATTCAGATTGCATAGCAACCATCCAATTTTTTGAATTTTATGCTTCATCAAACAAAACAGGCTCATTCTCATCACAGAGACTAGAGGGAGTCATGGCATAGCAATCTGATGCAAAAGAAGCACTATGAGAGCCTCAACGAGTATGATATGATAGAGGTGCATCTAATTTTCTATCATGCAAAGTCTGAATTAGCCATTTTGGCATAGCTTTTGCCTCCTCAATATCAACTCTCTCATCAACAAGTGCATCATGTAAATCATCATAAGAAATGGAATGATCTGCATCATCACATGAAGCCTGTAAAGGCTAAGAAGTTGTCTCATTAGGAGCAGCACTAGACTGTCCAGCTGTAAAAAGAGGAAGCAAAGTGTACTACATGTCTTTAGAGCTAATAGATGTCTCTTTAGTACATGAAAGTAGTGGCTGAATAACATCTTCCACAAAAACAACATCACGGATAACCGAAATGTGTTTAGTTTGTGGATGATACATACGATAGCCTTTGCTTTGAGAATTGTACTCAACAAAAATACATTTCATTGCTTTATCATCCAATTTTCTGTATTGTTGTTCAGGCATTAATGCATATGCCAAACAACCAAAAACATGCAGATTAGCAACAAATGGCTTGAAACCATGCCAAGCCTCATACGGAGTGATAGACTGTAGTGCTTTAGTGGTATATATGTTAAGTACATATGCTGCACACATAACAACCTCAAGCCAAAACCTATGTGGTAAAGCTTGACTCTTGACCATACACCTCGCCATCTCCATAAGTGACTTGTTCTTCCTTTCAACAACTCCATTTTGTTGAGGTGTATATGACACTGTACACTCATGTTTTATACCATGTTCAACCAGAAATGCATTAAAATCTGAAGACATATATCCCCCCCTCTATTAAAATGGAGCATGCCCATTTTACATGTTGGCAGATTTTCAACGAGAACCAAAAATTGTTTGAAGCACATAAATACTTCAGACTTTGCTTTCAGTGGATATACCCATGCATGCCTGGAAAAATCATCAATGAAAGTCACGAAGTAACGATAATTTCCAAAAGAGGGTGTTTGCATAGGACCATATACATCACTATGAACAAGCTGCAATTTTTGAGTAGCTTGAACTGAACCATCTTTTGGAAAGGAGGAACGCTGCATTTTGCCCAAAATACAGCCTTCACAAACATGTTTACTGAGTTCCTCAAGTTTGGGCAAAGAGGACACAATTTCAATTTTCTGCAGGCATAGCAAACTAGCAAAATTTAGATGACCAAAGCGTGCACGCCAAAGCTTTTGGTCTGACATAGCCTGAGAATCGTGTACTGCACATGCTGAATCATTCATAGATTTTTCATAGTGTATGAGCTTATACAACCCACGACATAAAATGCCAGAAGCAATAATCACATTGCCATTTGACAAATCATGAACTATACATTTGTCATCAACAAAATTCACAACCAAGCCAATCTTTGCTAAAGTTGAAACTGATATGATAAAAGATTCTTCTTGATCCCTAGCACAAATAAAGCATCCAACAATGTAAAAGAACTACCATAAAAAAATTGATTGTATCTCAAAAAGTTGAAACTTGTAGCAAACTTTGAGATGCTTTACTGACAAACCAAAACTTGTATATGTCTTTGGCACCAAAAGATAAAATAGCCTACACAAGCATTGGGGTAGTGCATTCAGAGGGTGAAACAAGCTCAAAATGCAATTTCAGCACATAGAGCGAAGTAATTTTTAATCTCCTAGTCACCCTGAGTATGCTCACCAAAGGGGTGTCGACGATGTCCTAGATAAAGTGGCGACTTGCTCTGATACCAATTGTTGGAGTTTGAGGTTTGTGGAAGCACATGAACAGGACAAGGAAGAAGAAGAAGCTTGGAGCACAACGCACAATAGTAAATGTATTACCACTAGAATGTACAAAGATAAGTAGCCCATTATGGCAATAGGCGTATATACATACTGGGGGAAAAAACCTCCTAAAGAGGGAAAAAAGTTTGGATGAAACAAGGTAAAGTAATTCTGAATTTTGAAGTGATGAATCTTAAATTAAAAGTGAATGAAAAAACATTTTTAATGCCATTTTTGAGTAATAAAGAACAGGGAGTTCAACAGGAAATCTATAACTCAGAACTGGAAATATTTATCTTTCCAATAGAAGATACAAAGTAATCACAAAAGAATTTTTTTTATGACCAAACAAAATTCATTGAAAAGCAGAAGGAAGTTGAAGGAAAACAATCTTGCGGAAAAATAGTTGGGGTATGGAGACCTAAAAATATCCATAAAAGCCTTAGCATAAGGACAAAATGGATATGGAAACCTAAGACATTCAAGCACTGCTCATTGCAAGAGGTCTGTTTGACTCAAAAGAAAAAACTGTCAACTATAAAGTATTGTTGGGTGAAAAAATCAGATTTGCTTCAACTGAGA
The DNA here is from genome assembly GCA_020310875.1 of Ceratopteris richardii. Classification (NCBI taxonomy): domain Eukaryota; kingdom Viridiplantae; phylum Streptophyta; class Polypodiopsida; order Polypodiales; family Pteridaceae; genus Ceratopteris; species Ceratopteris richardii. The sequence goes on from CM035424.1 coordinate 67,823,847, forward strand.
GTTAACAAGGACAAAGACATTTTAACATTACAGAAGCATGAAGATCCAAAGGTTAAGGATAGTGCAACTTCATCATCAGATAACCACTTGGGTTGTCTATCTAAGATGTCAGAGCTACATATTGTTCAACATTGCACTTACAGAGAATGCAGTAATAGAGTAACATTAAAATGCTGTGGATTCACTAAGTACTTGGAAATATTTCCATGTACTTTGCCTAATTCTTTTTCTAGAGAAAAGAATAGGAGGGAAGAGAGTTCCTTAAGAAATTGCCTATGCAGAAGGCAAAGGTTACAGGAATATGAGTATGGAAAATTATGGAAAAACAAATGTAAAAAAAAAAGGGAGAGAAAGAAAAAAAAGAAAAGAGAAGAGGAAAAGATTTAAAAGAAAAAACAAACAAACAACAAAAACTCTTCAAGTCTAGATTCAGTTTTTGTAATTTTATTTTTTATTTTTTATTCGTTTTCTTTTTACATATTTTACAAGTACAAGCAAGATATAGGGTACAATTTGGAGATAGTTGTTGAAATGTTATTCAATTTCTTTTTCCTTGGAATTTTGATATACCTTTGATATTTTTATTTACATTTTTGTTATCTCTTTCCCATCAACACTAAAAGAATAGGCATCTTGCTACACATGTGATGAGCAAAGTGTGCATGCCAAAGCGTTGCATCACGAATAGCTTGAGAATCTTAAACTGCACATGCTGAATAATTCACAGATTTTGCATAGGTCTATGAGCTTATATAGCCCATGAAATAAAATGCTAGAACCAATGATAACATTGCCATTTAAGAGATCATGAATTGTACATATGTCATCAACAAATTTGACAACCAAGCCAATCTTGGCTAATGTTGAAACTAATAACAAACGTTTCTTGATCCTGGCTACATACAAAGCATCTAACAATGTGACAAAACTATCATCAATAGTAATGAGAATGATCTTACCAACTCCCATTACATGATAAGAGGAGTTGTTGGTGCGTGTGACTATATTCCTTGTTTGGGTAGGCTCAAGTGAACTAAAGAAATTATGCTGCAAGATAATATGTTTGGTTCCTCCACTATCAAAGTACCTAAATCTTGAGTCTACTATAGACATACATTGCTCATGAGATGATGGGTCATAGCTGCATGCAATAGTAAATGCCCATTCTTCATTCTGAACAACATTACTAGTCACAATTTTAGGTGTAGAGGCCTCTGCAACAACCATTTGAGCCTCTTTCTTCTTTGCCTCTTTTGTAGCTAGTTTTGTACAAATCTTTATGACATGAACATTTCCCTTATAGTAATTGCAAAACTGATTTTGTTTTGTTTTTTTTTTGTTTTCTTCTCATCTTTATCTTCCTTCTTCGGGTGTGCAAAATTAGCATTTTTTTTCTTACTAGTAGATGAGCTCCATTTACCTTTGCCCTTATGAATAGCTAGGAAAGCTTGATCTGCAACATGCATAATGGACATATTCTACCTAGATTGATCTTCTTGCAACAAAACAGAGACTAACTCCTTGTTGGAGATAGACGTCTGCGGAAGCACACGAACAACACAAGGAAGAAGAAGAAGCTTGGAGCACAAACACACAATACTGAATGTATTACTAGAGAATGTACAAAGATAAGTAGCCCATTAGGGCAATAGGCGTATATACAAGCCGGGGGAAAAAAACCTCCTAAAGAGGGAAAAAAGTGCCCCGACGGTCCTAGATTGTTCACACACATCACTACCTAAATATATCAACAAATCCCCCCTGGGAGTGATGCGGTGAACAAGGAGCTTGCACTCATGTATAAGGAAGTGCCAAGCTATGTGGAAATCACTCCACAAAAGGAAGTAAGCCCAAAGCTTTGCGGAAAGCTTCAAACTTCTCCCTAGGCAGAGCCTTCGTGAAAAGGTCTGCAATGTTCTCCTGCGTGGGCACATATGCCAAGCTGATCTCCCCAGCAGAGAACCTCTCCCTGACATAGTGATAATGCACCTCAATGTGCTTAGTGCGAGCATGGAACACAGGGTTCCTCGCAACTTCCAATGCGCTCTGACTGTCAGTGAAGATGGTGGTGGCAGAAGACTGGCCAACACCCAAATTAGCCATAAGGCGTCTGAGCCACACACACTCAACAGTCGCTGTGAAAGCTGCCCTATACTCAGCCTCACAACTGGAAGTGGCCACAGTAGGCTGCTTCTTGCTCAACCAAGATATACATGAGCTACCAAGCATGAAGCAAAAACCACTGGTGGACACACGAGTGTCATAGCAACCAGCCCAATCTGAGTCAGAAAAAGCATGCAAATCTGGCGGTAGTGATCCCCCCTTGGGATAAAACAACCCAAGTAGCCGAGTACCACTCAAGTAGCGAAAGATGCACTTAACCACTTTCCAATGCGTGACTCCTGGGCAATGCATAAACCTGCTCATCTGTGAGACAGCAAACTGAATATCTGGCCGAGTAATGCATAAGTAAATCAAGCATCCAATAGCCTGCTGATAGAGAACAGCATCAAATGCATCTCCAGCATCATGAAGACTCAATCGTAAACCTGTCTCCATAGGAGTGGCAATAGGCTTACAGTCTTCAAGGCCAAAACGCTGCAATAATGTGTCAATATATTTTGTTTGACACAAAGCCATTCCACCATCAACGTGCATAATCTGAATGCCCAAATAGTGATGCAAATGCCCCAAATCAGACATCTCAAATGAGGCATGCAAATCAGCCTTAAAATCAGCAATATGTGTCTCAATAGGACCAGTGAGCAGCATGTCATCAACATAGACAACAATGATCAGAAGCACATCATTAGCACGTTTAACATATAAGGTGCTTTCAGTTGGACTGTTCTCAAAATCATGTGCAATCAGATAGGCATGTATCTTCTCATACCAAGCACGTGGTGCTTGCTTTAAACCATATAATGCCTTCTTTAACCTGCAAACCTGGTTTTCATGCCCTTTCTGCACAAAGCCACGGGGCTGAAAAACATACACTTCTTCATGCAAGTCACCATTCAGAAATGCTGCTTTAATGTCCAACTGATGTACATTCCAACCATGATGGGCTGCAAGTGCACAAATGCTCCGAACAGTAGTCATACGGCATGTAGGTGCAAAGGTCTCATCAAAATCAATGCCTCTTTCCTGTGCATAACCCTTTGCAACAAGCCTAGCCTTATACCTGTCAACTGTACCATCAGGTTTATGCTTCAGCTTGTATACCCACTTAGTGCCAATGGCCTTCTTGCTAGGAGGCAAGTCACATAAAGACCATGTACCATTCTTCATTATAGCATCATATTCAGATTGCATAGCAGCCATCCAATTTTCTGAATTTTGTGCTTCATCAAAAGAAACAGGCTCATTCTCATCACAGAGACTAGATGCAGCCAAAGCATAGCAATCTGATGCAAACGAGGCACTATGAGAGCCTGAACGAGTACGATATGACAAAGGTGCATCTAATTTGCTATCACGCAAAGTCTGCACCAGCCATTTTGGCATAGTTTTTGCCTGCTCAATATCAGCTCTCTCATCAACAAGTGCATCATGTAAATCTGCATCAGAAATGGAATGATCTGCATCATCATATGAAACCTGCAAAGGCTGAGAAGTTGCCTCATTAGGACCAGCACTAGCCTGTCCACCTGTAAAAAGAGGCATCAAAGTATCATACATGTCTTTGGAGCTAACAGATGTCTCCTTAGTACATGAAAGCAATGGCTGAATAGCATCTTCCAAAAAGACAATATCATGGCTAACCAGAATGCGTTTAGTCTGTGGATGATACAGACGATAGCCTTTTCTTTCAGAACTGTACCCAACAAAAATACATTTTACTGCCTTATCATCCAATTGTCTGCGATGTTGTTCAAGCACTAATGCATATGCCAAATAACCAAAAACACGCAGATGAGCAACAGATGGCTTGCGGTCATGCCAAGCCTCATATGGAGTGATAGACTGTAATGCTTTAGTGGGACACCTGCTCAGTACATATGCTGCACACATGACAGCCTCAAGCCAGAAACTATGTGGTAAAGCCTGACTTTTGACCATGCACCTCGCCATCTCCATGAGTGACCTGTTCTTTCGTTCAGCAACTCCATTCTGTTGAGGTGTATACGGCACTGTACACTGGTGTTTTATCCCACATTCAGCCAGAAATGCATTAAAATCTGAAGACATATATTCCCCCCTTCGATCAGAACGGAGGGTGCCCATTTTACATGCTGATAGATTTTCAGCCAAAACCAAAAACTGTTTGAAGCACATGAACACTTTGGACTTTGCTTTGAGTGGATATACCCATGCATGCCTGGAAAAATCATCAATGAAAGTCACGAAGTAAAGGTAATTTCCAAAAGAGGGTGTCTGCATAGGACCACAGACATCACTATGTACAAGCTGCAATTTCTGCGTAGCCCGAACTGAACCATCTTTTGGAAAGGAAGAATGCTGCATTTTTCCCAAAATACAGCCTTCACAAACATGTTTTCCAGGTGCCTCAAGTTTGGGCAAAGAGGACACCATTTCAGATTTCTGCAGGCGTAACAAACTAGCAAAATTTAGATGACCAAAGCGTGCATGCCAAAGCTTTGCATCTGACATAGCCTGAGAATCATGAACTGCACATGCCGAATCATTCACAGATCTTTCATAGTCTATGAGCTTATACAGCCCACGACATAAAATGCCAGAAGCAATAATCACATCGCCATTTGAGAGATCATGGACTGTACACCTGTCATCAACGAATTTCACAACCAAGCCAATCTTGGCTAATGCAGAAACTGATAACAGGTTCTTTTTGATCCTTGGCACAAATAAAGCATCTGACAAAGTGAAAGAACTACCATCAGCAGTAGTCAGAATGATCTTACCAACTCCCATAACAGGATAAGAGGAGTTATTGGCGCATGTGACAGTATTCCCTGTAGGGGCAGGCTCGAGTGAAGAGAAGAAACTGCGCTGCGAGGTAATATGTTTGGTCACCCCACTATCAAAGTACCAAACATCTGAGTCTACTGCAGACATGCACTGATCATGAGAAGATGGGTCAAAACTGCAGACAGTAGTAAACGCCCATTCTTCTTCCTGCACAAGATTTGCAGACTCTGTTTTTGTGTAGAGGCCTCTGCAACAACCATTCCAGCCTCTTTCTTCTTTGCCTCTTTAGCAGCCAGTTTTGGACAGTTCTTTATAATATGATCATTTCCTTTACAGTACTTGCAGAACAATTTCTGCTTTTCTGATTTCTTCTCATCTTTATCCTGGTTCTTCGATTGTGCAGCATTTGCAGATTTCTGCTTACTAGTAGAAGAGCTCCATTTTCCTTTGCCCTTCTGACTAGCCAGGAAAGCTTGATTTGCAACACGCATAATGGACCTGTTCTGCCTGGACTGATCTTCCTGCAACAGAATAGAGACTAATTCCTCAAATGACAAGGCATTGAACCGAAGAGTAGAGGCAAAACTCTGATATGAATCAGGAAGACCATTCAGAACGGTCTGCACAAGTGAGCTATCTGGTATAACCTCATCAGCAGAAATCAATTGTTCCTTCAGGTCTTTGATCTTTGTAAGAAAACTGTCCATAGAATCACCTTCATTCATGTGCTCACTCTCCAACTGTTTTCGGAGGTAAGCAACACGAGCCTCATTCCTAGCCTGGTACAAAGTGGTAAGTGTATCCCAAGCATCCTTTGCTGTTTTGCAAGAGCGAATGTGAGGAATAATGGCACGTTTGACAGACAAAGCTATCAATGCATGTGCCTGGGAATCTCTGCCATCCCAACGAATCTGCTCTGCAGTAGGTGCAATAGAAACAGAAGCAGGAATAGGAATCTGCGGAATATCATCTTCGACACCATCTTCATCAGCTCCAACACCTGTATTTGTAGTACCTATCGTTACAGGTGTAACAGGACGTCTTTCAACACCTTGCACAATGTTCCATAATCCTTTTGCAACCAGTACATGTCGCATCATATAAGCCCATAATGGGTAGTTGGTACCATCCAACTTATCCTCAACAGCCAACATACGGAATACATCACTACTTTCAGCCATGGCCGGTGACTAGAATACCTTGATGCAGAAAATTGATTGTATCTCAAAAAGTTGAACAGAACTACCCAGACGAGCTCTACTAGACCTGTAGCAGACTTTGAGACTCTTAAACTGGCGAACAGAAACTGGTATATACCTTTGGCACAAAAGGATGAAATAGCCTACACAAGCGCTGCGATAGTGCGTTCGGAGGCCGAAACGAGCTCAGATCACGATTTCGGCACCACAGAGGGAAGCTGTTTTGATCTGGGAAACACCTTGAGTATGCTCACCAAATTTCGTGCGAATCTGAGACTACAAACGGAGGAGTGTCGACGACGCCCTAGAAGAAGCGATGACCTGCTCTGATACCAATTGTTGGAGATAGACGTCTGCGGAAGCACGCGAACAGCACAAGGAAGAAGAAGAAGCTTGGAGCACAAACACACAATACTGAATGTATTACTAGAGAATGTACAAAGATAAGTAGCCCATTAGGGCAATAGGCGTATATACAAGCCGGGGGAAAAAAACCTCCTAAAGAGGGAAGAAAGTGCCCCGGCGGTCCTAGAGTGTTCACACACATCACTACCTAAATATATCAGCACTCCTCAAATGTTTAGGCATTTGGATTGCCTTTCATCATCAATTGAAGAGTAGAAGCAAAACTCTGATATGAATCTAGAAGACCATTAAGAACAGTCTGTGCAAGTGAACTATCTAGCAAGACTTCATCAGTAGAAATCAATTTCTTCTTCATATCTTTGATCTTCGTTGAAAAAATGTACATAGAATCTCCTTGATTCATATGCTTGCTCTCCAATTGTTTTTGGAGGTAAGAAACACGTGCCTCATTTCTTGCCTAGTATAAAGTGGTAATTGTATCCCAAGAATCCTTTTCTATTTTCCAAAAACAAATGTGAGGGATAATGGCACATTTGATAGACAAAGATATCAATGCATGTGCTTGAGCATCTCTGCCATCCCAATGAAGTTGCTCTATAATAGGTGCAACAAGAACTGTAGCATGAAGAGGAATTGGAAGATCATCATTTTCAATGCCATATGCATCACCTTCAATATTTTTATTTGTAGGTGTAGTAGGATGTTTTTCAACACCCTACACAATATATTCCACAACCCTTTTGCTACCAATACATGACACATCATATATTTCCACAATGTGTAATTAGTACCATCCAACCTATCCTCAATAACCAACATATAAAACACCGCTTTTTAGCCATGGCCATTCACTCAATACCCTAATGTAAATTAATGATGATATCTCAAAAATTTGAACAGAAGCACCCTATCAAGCTCTGCTAAATGTGTAGCAGACTTTGAGGTGCTTGTACTTGAGAACCAAAACCTATGTACATGTTTGGTAGAAAAGGATGAAATTGCCTGCATAGGCACTATGATAGTACATTTGGAGTGTGCTTAACAATTTTAATGCAGCTTTGAGACTATGATCAAAGGGGTATTGACGAGACCTTAGATGAAGTAGCGACCTACTCTAATTCCAATTGTTGGAGTTTGAGGTGTGCACAAGCACACTGACAACACAAGGTAGAAGAAGAAGCTTGGTGTACAATACAATACAGAATGTATTATCAAGTGAATGTATAGAGATTAGTGAGCTCTTAGGGTTATAGGTGTATATACAAGCTGAGGGAAAAAACCTCCTAAAGAGGGAAAAAAATGCCTCGATGGTTGTAAGTGTGTTCACACACATCACTACCAAAATATATCAACATCTCCCATAACCCATTGGCCACATGTGCACCATTTGTGCACCTCTTTGCCAACTGAGCACCAGAATTAACCTAACACTCAAAAAATAAAAAAGATGTATGATTTGTTACCATGTTGATACGATTTTCTCTAATGCATGTGCTATAGACTTTCTTGTTGATTGTCATATCAGTGTTCAATCAACAAATCCCACCCAAAAGTGATGCAGTGAACAACGAGTTCCCACTCATGTATAAGGAAGTGCCAAGCTATGAGGAATCAATCCACAAAAGGAAGTAAGCCCAAAGCTTTGTAGAAAGCTTCAAACTTCTCCCTAGGCAAAGCCTTTGTGAAAACATCTACAATGTTCTCCTATGTTTGCACATATGCCAAATTGTTTTCTCTAGCAGAGAACCTCTCCTTGACATAATGATAGTGCACCTCCATGTGCTTATTGCGAGCATGGAACACAGGGTTCCTTGCAATTGCCAATGCACTCTAACTCTCACTGAAGATGGTGGTGGCAGAAGACTAACCAACACCCAAATCAACCATAGGCATCTGAGCCACACACACTCAACAGTTGTTGTGAAAACTGCCCTATACTCAGCCCCACAACTAGAAGTGGCCATAGTAGGCTACTTCTTGCTCAATCAAGATATACATGAGCTACCAAGCATGAAGCAAAAACCATTGGTGGACACACGAGTGTCATAGAAACTAGCCCAACCGGAGTTAGAAAAAGCATGTATATATGGTGGTAGTAATCCCCCCTTGGGATAAAACAATCCATGTAGCCGAGTGCCACTCAAGTAGCAAAAGGTGCGCTTAACCGTGTGCTAATGCTTGACACCTTGGCAATGCATAAACCTGCTCATCTATGAGACAACAAACTGAATATTTGGCCAAGTAATGCATAAGTAAATCAAGAATCCAACAACTTGTTGATAGAGAATAGCATCAAATGCATCTCCAACATCATGAAGACTCAATCGTAAACCTGTCTCCATAGGAGTGGTAATAGCTTTGTAGTCTTTAAGGCCAAAATGGTGCAATATGTGACAATATATTTTGTTTGACACAAAGCTATTCTGCCATCAACTTGCATAAAGTGAATGCCCAAATAATGACGCATTTTCCCCAAATCTGACATCTCAAATAAGGCATGCAGATCAGCCTTAAAATCAACGATATGCTTCTCATGAGGAGCAGTGAGCAGCATGTCATTATCATACAAAACAATGATCAAAAGCACATTATTTGCATGCTTAACATATAAGGTGCTCTGAGTTGGGCTTCTCTCAAAACCATGTGCAATCGGGTAGGCATGTATCTTTTCATACCAAGCATGTGGTGTTTGCTTCAAACCATATAATGCCTGTTTCACCTGCACACTTTTCATGCCCTTTCTGCACAAAACCAGAGGGCTAAAAAACGTACACTTCTTCATGCAAGACACGATTTTGAAATGCAATTTTAATATCCAACTGATGTATGTTCCAACCATGATGAGTTGCAAGTGCACAGATGCTACGAACAATAGTCATTTGGCATGTAGGAGCAAAGGTCTCATCAAAATCAATGCCTCTTTCTTGAACATAACCCTTTGCAACAATCCTAGCCTTATACCTGTCAATTGTTCCATCAAGCTTACACTCAAGCTTGTATACCCACTTAGTGCTAATGGCCTTCTTGCCATGAGACAAGTCACATAAAGACCACTTATCATTTTTCATAATAGCATCATATTCTAATTGCATAGAAGCCATCCAACTTTTTGATTTTTTTGCTTAATTAAACAAAACAAGCTCATTCTCATCACAGAGACTAGAGGCAACCATAACATAGCAATTTGATGCAAAAGAAGCACTATGAGAGCCTGAACGAGTACGATATGAAAAAGGTGTATCTATTTTGCTATCTCTCAAAGTCTCCACTAGCCATTTAGGCATCATTTTGTCCTCCTCTATATTAATTCTCTCATCAATAAGTGCATCATGTAAATCTGCATTTGAAATGGAATGATTTGCACCATCACATGAAACCTATAAAGGCTAAGAAATTATGTTATTTGGACCACCATTAGATTGTCCACCTGTAAAAACAGGTAGAAAAGTATCATACATATCTTTGGAGCTAACGGATGTCTCTTTAGTACATGAAAGTAATGGCTCAATAACATCTTCCTTAGAAACAACATCATGGCTAACCAAAATGCATTTTGTCTATGGATGATACACACAATTACCTTTGCTTTCAGAATTGTACCCAACAAAAATACATTTCACTGTTATAATACATTTTAGACATTCATTTCTTGGAAAAATCATGAATGAATGTCACAAAGTAAAGGTATTCCCAAAAGAAGGTGTCTACATAAGAACATAGACATCATTGTGAACAAACTGTAATTTTTGAGTAGCTTGAATTGAACCATCTTTTAAGAAGGAGGAACGCTCCATTTTGCCCAAAATACAACCTTCACAGACATGTTTACTAGGTGCCTCAAGTTTGGGAAAAGAGGACACCATTTTAGGTTTCTGCAAGTGTAGCAAACTAGCAAAAGTCACATGACCAAAATGTGCATGCCAAAGCTTTGCATTTGACATAGCCTGAGAATCTTGAACTACACATGCTGAATCATTCACAGATTTTGCATAATCTATGAGCTTACATAGCCCACAACATAAAATTCGAGAAGCAATAATAACATCGCCGTTTGATAGATCATGAATTGTACATCTATCATCTATAAATTTCACAATCAAGCCCATCTTGGCTAATGCAGAAATCAATAATAATTTTTTCTTGATCCTTGGCACAAATAAAGCATCCAACAATGTAAAAGAACTACCATCAACAATAGTCAGAATGATCATATCAACTCCCATGATAGGATAAGAGGAGTTGTTGGTGCATGTGACAATATTCCCTGTAGGGGCAGGCTGAAGTGAAGTGAAGAAACTTGTAGAGGCTTCTGCAACAACCATTCCAGTCTCCTATTTCTTCACCTCTTTTGCAGCAAGTTTTGGATAACTCTTTATGACATGATCATTTCCTTTACAATACTTGCAAAACAATTTTTGCTTTTCTGTTTTCTTCTTGTCTCTATCATCCTTCTTTGATTGTGCAAAATAAGCAGATTTATTCTTACTAGTAGATGCGCTCCATGTTCCTTTGCCCTTCTAACTAGTTAAGAAAGCTTGAACTACAACATGAATATTGGACCTTTTCTGCCTACACTGATCTTCCTTCAACAAAACAAAGACCAAACCCTCAAATGTTAAGGCATTTGGATTGCCTTTCATCATCAACCAAATAGTAGAAGAAAAATCGTGATATGAATCTGGAAGACCATTCAAGATAGTCTGCACAAGTAAACTATCAGGCAAGACTTCATCAACAGAAATCAACTGCTCCTTCAAATCTTTGATCTTTGTCAAAAAAATATCCATGGAATCTCCTTCATTCATGTGATCACTTTCCAACTGTTTTCAGAGGTAAGCAACATGAACCTCATTCCTTGCCTGGTATAAAGTGGTTAATGTATCCCAAGCATCCTTTGCTATTTTGCAAGAGAGAATGTGGGGAATAATGGAACCTTTGATAGACAAGGCTATCAATGCATGTACCTGAGCATCTCTACCATCCCAAAAAAGTTGCTATGTAGTAGGTGCAGGAACCGAAATAGGAACAGGAATTTGAAGAATATCACTATCTTCAACACCATCTGCATTAGCTTCAATAACTGTAGTTGCAAGTGTAATAGGACGGTTTTTAATACCCTGCACAATATTCCATAGTCCTTTTGCAACCAATACATACCACATCTTATAAGACCATAATGGATAATTGGTACCATCCAACTTATCCTCAATAGCCAACATATGGAATACAACACTGGTTTCAGCCATGGCCACTGACTAAAATTCCTCGATGCAAGAAAATGATTATATATAATAAAATCAAACATAATTACCATGATAAGTTCTACTAAAACTATAGTAGAATTTGAGACGCTTATACTCGCAAACCAAAACCTATATATATCTTTGGCACAAAAAGACAAAATTTCCTACACAAGCGCTACAATAGTGTATTCAGAGGCTAAAACAAGCGTAGATCGGCATTTGAACACCGCATAGCAAAGATGTTCTGAACTCCTAATCAACTTGAGTATGCATACCAATTTTTGTGTGATTTTGAGACTATGACTAGAGGGATATCGACGAAATACTAGATCAAGCTGCGACCTACTCTGATACCAATTGTTGGAGTTTGAGGTCTGCGAAAGCATGTGAACAACACAAGGAAGAAGAAGACAAAGATTGGAGCACAACACACAATACTGAATGTAGCACCAAGAGTATATACGAAGATGAGTGACCTGTTAGGGTTGAAGCCGTATATACAAGATGGGGAAAAAAATCTCCTAACGTGGGAAAAAAGTACCCTTGTGGTCCTAGTGTGTTCACATACATCACTACCTAAATGTATCAATATCGGGTGCTAACTTATTTCAATATTTTCATTAAAATGTATTGCTTCTATTTTCCATTGCAATGGATGATCATTAGACAAGATCTATTGATGTCGTAGATAAATAATTCTGTTGCGATTCTTCCTATAAATCAATTTCAACCAATCACCATACTAAGGACAAGCCTTATATCCCTTAGTAAGGACAAGCCTTATATCCATTGCAATGGATGATCATAAGACAAGATCTATTGATGTCGTAGATAAATAATTCTGTTGCGATTCTTCCTATAAATCAATTTCAACCAATCACCATACTAAGGACAAGCCTTAGTAGATATTCTCACATGCATTGAAACCATAAAAGTATAATTAGTTTAACTCACATAAGGATGTTTATACGTTAAAAAAGAAAATTACATTATTTCCTAAAGAAAAGCCATGTCCTAGAAATTCATGTATAGTCCAACCCACAATTATAGGAACCATAATTTATCTTTAATCAGTGATTTTCGATACATCTATGAAATTAGTACCTCTTCACAACTTTCAAAGATTTTTGATAAGAGGAGCAGTATATACATTCATGTCGTTAACTTGTCTTTTTCTCAGGATTAAAAGTGAAAGCATTAAATGTTCTATTTTAATGCTAAGGTATGGCTAGAGATTATAGTTGATGACTACCACTGGTCATGTGGAACATTTGTTAGATTTAATTGAAAATGGATTAATACCATCTAATGCAACACCCAAGTTTAGATTGCATCTCTTATGCAAAATTAGGCCATCTAGAATCAATGTGATCAAAAGCTGCACTATCTGTTGTAATTTTCATTAATCCATATGTACTTTTATGATCAAATCCCCATGTTAGAAGTTTTTATAAATTTGGGCTTTGAAACCTATGTTTAATTCATAAAGCAAATGGAAAATGTCTCAACACCTTCTCTTGTATTATACTTTTGTTGTCCTTATATCAAGAAGATTGATATTTTGGATATGTCAAAGAGTCTACGTATTCACCTCTATAAAATACAATCATTAAGACATGCAATATACAATGATAATGTATACTAAGATTGTTGATCATCTTCTTCATTTCATCACGTGATGTAGGAAGAATATTTTTGCTTAATAAAAAGATTTCAAATAGTAGCCTACAAGTTCAAGAAAAAAATTTATTATGAATATATATATATATATATATATATATATATATATATATATATATATATATATATATATATATATATATATATATATGTGTGTGTGTGTATATATATATATATATATATATATATATATATATATATATATATGAGTGTGTGTGTATGTGCATGTGTGTGTTTGTATGTATATATATGTGTGTGTATGTATATGTGTTTGTATGTGTATGTGTGTCTATGTCTATATGAATGTGTATGTGTATGTGTGTGCATGTATATGTATGTGTATGTGTATGTGTATGTGTGTGTATGTGCATATGCATGTGTCTGTGTATATGTATGTATGCATGTATGTGTATGTGCATGTATGTGTGTATGTATGCATGTGTATGTGTATAAGTGTATGTATGTATGTGTGCATGCATGTGTATATATGTGTGTGTATGTATATATGTATGTATGTGTGTATATGTACATGTGTGTATGTATATGTGTGTGTATATGTAATTGTATGTGTGTATGTATATGTGTGTGTATGTGTATGTGCATATATGTGTGTGCATGTATATGTGTTTGTATATGTGTGTGTCAGTGTATGTCTATGTGTGTGTATATGTATGTGCGTGTATGTGTGTGGGTATGTGTTGTTTTTGTGTGTTCTATAATGTATGTGTATGTGTGTATCTGTGTATATGTGTATGTATGTATATGTGTGCGTATGTATATGTGTGTGCATGTGTGTGTATGTGCCTATATGTATACGTGTGTATGAAAAGAAAAATTATATATATATACACACACACACACATACACACACACACATGTATACTTTAATCGAGTTGCAATAGATACATTTAAATTGCTAGAGGTAAAGTGATTTAAATTGTGAGAGGTAAAGTGATTTAATTTTCTAGAGCTAAAGTGATACGTCTAATTGCTTCATCTCAAGTTTCATCACATTTCAATCTCTACTCTACGAGATACATTAATTTGAAGTGACCTATGTATGCATGCAGTGTACTCCTGAAAAGTCAATTTGAATTCCCAATGTTCCTAGATTAATTTCTCTCAGTATAGTCCATTAAAATTCATTAAATTTGTTGATTTAGATTCATCATATATTATTGAATGTGTGAAAAGTTTCTCTCGTCAATTTTTAGGAGATTGTGAGCTCCTAAGTAAAATACCAGAGTGCTCTTCATCCCAAAATAACAAGTTTTTGATTATTTGTTTTGTGTTGAGTTATCTATTTTAATGAGTCAATTGGAGAATGATCTTCCAAAGCACTAAGGAGGTCTTATTGCATCATTCACAAGCTCAAAGTGTCTACTAAGCATTCCTGGAGTGAAACTTGTAGGTGTAGAGTAGGTTATTGCACCACCAACCTCATTATGTATTCTGAGGTTGCGAATAAACAAGTGATGGCAAGGCAAAGCCCTACCTGTGAAGAAAAGGAGACAATCAATTATGATTTTGTATCATGGTTATAAGATCAGCTGTATGAAGTGCTTTCAAAAACTAGAAATGAAGGAGGAGACACATCAAGAAGACATACGAGAGCACCTTATGTAGATCAGGCAAAAGAAGAAGATGATGAAAAGGTTCAAAGGAAAAAATATCACAAAGAAGAGGAGCAACCAGCCCAAAAAGCATTTATGAGGGAAGTGATCGATAGAGGAGAAGCATCCATTCTTGCTTATGAAGATCAAGGACACAAAGGTAAGAAGATTTTGAAACAAAAAGCAAAAGAAGACAAGTATAATGCAACCACCAACAAAGGAAAGCAAATGGAAGAAGCAAGAAAATATCAACATGAGAAAAAGAAGAATGAAAAAGAGAGGGAAGCCACAATAATGAAAATAGGAGAGCAAGAGAAGCAAAATAGAGAGAGAGAGAGAGAGAGAGAGAGAGAGAGAGAGAGAGAGAGAGAGAGAGAGAGAGAGAGAGAGAGAGAGAGAGAGAGAGAGAGAGAGAGAGAGAGAGAGAGAGAGAGAGAGAGAGAGAGAGAGAGAGAGAGAGAGAGAGGAAGAAAATGAAGAAATTATGTATGAAGACTTGAAGAGTGAAAGAAATGGAAAAATATTCAAGGATTTAAAAGTCCAAAAGGATCAAGTATCTAAAGGGAACATCATCAAACTTGAAGTGATGGTTAAGAGGAAAAACGTGTTTCCCTTTCCCATATCTTTAAGATCAAATGGATGGACAACTCACTTCTTTATCATCCTACTCATGTTGAAGAGCATCTACCAAGATATATTCAAGGAAGTCATGAAGTGCTCTCTTGGATTAACATATGATCCAAGTCATCTCTTTATGTGAAGAAGCATAGAGCGGAATGGAAAATCTTCAAGACACCAAGGATCTCAAGTATTCATTGCTATGCTCAAAGAAAACTTTTATGGCATGTTCCTTGGCTCTTCCAGTGAATCTTGCAGGGGAGTGTTGAAAATCATGCAAGCTTCAATGGAAGCATGTCTTTTAATTCCCACTCCTCACTATTTTCTCTCACATTTTATTCTCCTAGGAACCCTCTCTTGAATTCTATCTTTAGAGCTCACCTCACTTGCATATGAATAGTCTCTTCAGTTCCTTCCTAAAATCAAACATGAATAAACATAGGCACTTAGATTTCTTTATCACTTACCAATCTCACTTGTGATATTCTCCTTACATCATGCACTTGATTGAAGATCACCGCAAGCTACATGAATTCCTACATAAGGAACAAGACGGAATGAAGATTTGTGGCTTGTAGAGCACTGAGGCTTCCATAGTTTTTTTTTCTCTATTAGTTCTTCCAAATAGTTCTTGATTTATGTATCTACCGAGAGCTCACTATTTATGTAGCTATCATATGAATATTTTTTTATACTTGAGTTATATACTCTATCTATCTCTCTCTTTGTATGTATTGAAGAGTGGAGGAAGGTCGATATACTGGCATGAATTCAAGAGGTGATACCTGTGAAGGAGAAGTTGCAGAACAAGGAGCAGATACATATTATCTTCAATGTCAAGAGAGGAATAATCAAATCGGGTAACAAAGTTCTTATGTTTGCATGTGCACCTGTTAGTAGATGAAGCATACATGATACTATCATAAAATTGTTGATACGGATGCATATAAGTTTTTCACATGATGTTTGCATATGAAGCAATGATCAATGCAATGTAAATGCATGTGAGAGATCTTGATGTGATCGATGGTTATTGATGTTGGAATTTTCTTGAATCATAAATGTTGATTGCACATATGTTTCATAAAGGTTCTCATTTGAGATGCAATGAGTCGCCGAGATGTGACTTAACCATCATAAAGGGAACAATTGCAAGAAGGCATTAACGTGTGTTTTAGTAAAGCATATATAAATATGACAATGTGGGATATACTAAAAATATGAGTATAGAGAATTACTTCATGATGATACATTCTTTTAATATGTGAGGCACATGTGTAGAGTCTTAAGGGAGTGTGTACATGAAAATTATATTGCACACACACACACACACACACACACATACATATATATATATATATATATATATATATATATATATATATATATATATATATATATATATATATATATATATATATATATATATATATATATATATATATATATATATATTATTGACATGCCCTTTTTCTCCACTGTATGCAGCTTGTTCTTGAGTTGCAATTTTCATGCCTTCTATTGGTCTCATACAATGTGAACAAACTCTTCCAAGCCTCTTTTAGAGTCTTTGCATCCTGCATATGCCCAATCATACTATCATGTATGCTAATAGATAGCCAATACATTACCTTTTGTGCTCCTTGATTCCATTCTTCATACACTCTTAATTGGTCCGTAGTCTAATTCCTCTCAGGTAAATGTAGACCATTTTCTTTCTCTCCTTCGATGTACTTCTAGTAGCCTTTTCCCATTAGTAAATTCTTCATTCTGAATCTCGAAGCATGGAAATTGTTCTTGTCGAGCTTATCCCTCATATGTAGACTCATTCCATTTGTGTTTGCCATTTCGATAGAAATTCACAACACTGCAAAAACACCTACAATCAGTACTTTAGCTTGCACACTATCGCACTATGATGTGACCGTTCCATCTCAGAAAAACATATATACAACAATACACCAAATCACTTAAGATTCTGGATCTATAATATTTGAGTGTTTCTAAATAGGATGCAAGTTACAGTTTTGCATAGTGACTTGCTAATAAGTGTAAGTACAATTTTCATTATTTCTAAACCATTTAGGTTGTTTTGTTTACACAAATTAACATGCGCATACACATACATGCACATACACAACACCCACATATACATACACATGTGCATGCATATGCACAAACATATATGCATGCATATGCACAAACATATCTGCATGCACATGCATACACATACACACACATACTTGTACACATACATATATACACATGCACATATACAAACATGCACATGCACAAACATATCGACATGAAAATGTATGCACATACACATGCATGAACATTCACATACACATACAACCACATACAAACATACTTATACACACACATATGCATGCATGCACATGCACATGTACATGCATGCTTATGCATGCAGATAACACACATACACTATCACACACATGCACACACATACACATACACACACACACACACTATCACACACATGCACACACATACACATACACACACATATGCATGCATATGCACACATGCACATGCATGCTCATACACATACACATGCACATACACATGCATGCACACATACTTACATATGGACATGCACATTTACACACACACACACACACACACACACACACACACACACACACACACACACACACACACACACACACATATATATATATATATATACACACACACACACACCTACATATGCATATGCACGTACACATATATACACACACCAAACACATAATATGAACAAATGATACAATTAAAGTAAAAAATCACATCTTAAAGATATATCGTAATAAAAATCATTAGTAAATTTTAGTCATATAGTTCATTTCAATAAAATAAATTAATTTAATAAACACACTAAAACTATCAAATTTATGAGCTCATATCATAGATACAATTAAAAACATAATTGATATCATACATTCAATATATATATATATATATATATATATATATATATATATATATATATATATATATATATATATATATATATATATATATATATATATATATATATATATATATATATATATATATATATATATATATATATATATATATATATATATATATACACACACACACACACACACACATACACACATATGTGTGAGTGTATATATCAATGTATATAAAACATCAAATGCAAATAATATCAATCGTAGGAAGAAGCATTCCCATGATCATCATCCACATGATCATGATCATCTTCATGATCTAATGTATCTCAAGAGGCATGGGTAGAGGGGTTATGTTGGTACATGTCAATCATCAATTGAAGGTTTATGAAGAAATGAAGTCAAGAAATCAAGAAGAGAACAAATTCAGAAGTTTGAAGGAAGGACATACTCAGAAATTCAAAGCTATGTACACATATGTACATTAGTTCAGATATAGGTGACTCACACTTTTGATTAGTCATAAGCTTGTACATATTTGCCTATAAATGTTTTGAAAAAAGTCGGGGCATAGAAGAAGAGAGAATAGGAAGAGAGAAATCAGAAGTAGAAAGTGTCATTGGACACATGAAAATTAGTTGAAGTTATATCTTCAATGTAGTTGTAACTTTTCTGAGAAATCAAGAAAATCTTGCGCCCGATGTTTTGCTCTCTGCTACTTTTGTAGTTAATCTTTTGAGAAATCCTTCTGAACATATCTAAGTCCATAGTTAATCAATCTATGGCTAGAATTTGAGAGTCTAATTGTCATCAGGTTAAGAGAATTTTGCATAGGAATATTCATATGTGATGATGTTCTGAGAGTCGACAAAACTGGCGCAGATTTCATGTTCAGAGAAATGAACATTGCTCAGTGCATGGTGTAAAGTTTTACACAAGTGAGGGCTCAAAATCTAAGTTGGAAGGTAAGCCATCTATGGCTAAAAGATCTTGATCAAACGGGTTCGACATTGGGAGAACTATAGCTAAGAAGTTACAGGTGTCAAAGTCGCTACTGCAGAGAAGGTGTTTTACACATAGGTAAATTGTTTGTATGATTTCTGAGAGTATACTGAATCATTTGCAGAGATTTAAGTTGGAGAAGGTGCGCAACCTTAAGGCAAAGCATTGTGCAAAGTTTTATTAAAAACTTTACAGGATTGATTAGTCAATGAGTGATTAATCTGCAGCAGACTTTTCAGAGAAGTGATTTCTTCACAGTTAGTCAATTTCTTGGTAATGTGTTAGTGGATTTTCAAAATTATGTGGAGTCTAAAGTTATTCTTGGTCTAGAGGTGGTCTAATACCAAGGATAGCTTGTTCTTTTGGAGATTAACACTCTCCATCAGTGGTATCAGAGCAGGTTGTGTCAAAATTAAGGAAAGGGAGACTCCGACTACTACAGACATACAAGTTCTACATTTCGAAGGTTCAGAAGGATAAAGTGTTGAAGAAAGATTGAAGGGAGACACGCAAAGATTATCAAAAGGATCAGAAGAAGCAACACTCAAAGTTAAGGTACATTTATTCCTTGTAAAGTCTAAAGTTTTGAGACTACAGGTGAAGCAAGGATGGGAGATAGTCTCCAAATTGAAAAGTTGGATAGAGAGAACTATCCAGCTTGGTCTATGAGAATGGAAGCTCATCTGATGAGCAAAGATTTGATAGCATACATTACAGGTGAAGAAGAGAAGCCTCAGTTCAGAGATCCTAGTGTTCCAACTAGGGAAGAATTGTCAGATCTAAAGAATTGGATGAAGAAGGATGCTCAAGCAAGGAGCATAATCTACATGGCAGTCAATGACTATTTGCTTCCTCACATTAGAGGACTTGAAAGTGCAAGTGACATTTGGAATGCTTTGGAAGAGCATTTCCAAAACACAACCAAATCAAGGAAGGCTTCACTATGGGCAGAATTTACTACTTTCAAGAAGAAGGCCTCACAATCAATCTCTGATTATGTGACAAAGATGAAGGACATTGCAGATTCTCTAGGTGCAGTGGATGAAGATATTGAAGAAGATACATTGGTAAGACAAATTCTCACAGGGCTAAGAGGAGATGAGAAGTGGAAGCCTTTTATCTTATCTACAGAACTTTCATTAGATCACTTTACTCCTGATTTGAATCAATTGTTAGGTCATATGCTAACTTTTGAGAATGATATCAAAGGAGATGTTGATAAGAGTGCAGGTCATGCAATGTATTCTAAAGACAAGAAGAAAGCTAACAAACGAAAGCAACAATCAGGTGAAGAAGAAGGTACTTCAAACCAAGCAAATTTCATAAGAGGAAAAGGAAATGGCAGAAGTAGAGGAAGAGGCAGAAACAACAAAGATAATGCAAGAGCTTGTTGGATATGTGGTAAGACCAATCATCTATCTCATGATTGTTGGCACAATAATCAGAACAATGGTAATTATCAGAACTTTAATCAAAGAGCAAGAGGTGGTAGATTTCAGAGAGGAAACTTTAGAGGTAGAGGTGGTAGGAATTCTTTTGGAAGAGGTGGAGGAAGAAGCTTCCAAAATCAATCCTACAATAACACCTACTACAACTATGCATCAGATAAGAAGGAGGATTCGACTCTCATTATGAATGCAACATATGAAAACTCACATGAGGACATGAGAGTGTTCTATATTGATTCAGGATGTAGTAATCATTTAAGTGGAAATATTGCTTTGATGATTGATCTAGATCATAATGCAATTAACCATATAGTTCAGACAGGTGATAATACAAAGCATAAGGTAAAGTCAATTGGTTCAGTCAAGGCTAAAGATGGGAGCACTCTTCTGAGTAAGGTTCTTTATGTTCCCACAATTCCAAAGAATTTGATCAGTGTAGGTCAAATTGTGGAAAAAGGATATGAGGTAAGATTCACCAATGATGGAGTCTATGTTGAAGACCCTAGTCAAGGGTATAAACAGGTTGTTACAGGAAAGAAGGAAGGGAGGCTTTTCACATTGAAGGTACAAGGAAATGTTGGACATGCTATGTTCACATATGGAGAGCAGAAGGTGTCAGAATTGGATCTTTGGCACAAAAGACTTGGACACTTCAATGAAAGAGGTATCAAAGACAGGATTAATAATGATTCAGTGCTTGGATTGCCTAACATTGCAGGTCAACACATGACATACAGATGTGAGGCATGTCAATTAGGTAAGGCTCATAAGAAATCCTATTCCAAGCATGGGTTTATGTATTCAGAAAGACTTGAGTTGGTGCATACAGATGTGTGGGGTCCTTCAAAGGATTTTAGTATAAATGGTTCAAGATATTATGTCATATATGTTGATGATGCTACCAGATGGATCACAATTTATGTGATTAAAGAAAAATCAGAAGTGTTTAATACATTTAAACACTATCATGCATATGCAAAAAGGATTACAGGTCAAAAATTGAAGAGACTAAGGTCAGATGGAGGGGGAGAGTATTTTTCAAATGAATTCAATGAATACTTGTGGAATGCAGGTATAAAGAGAGAAGTTACTTGCAGGTACTCTCCTCAACAAAATGGGGTAGCAGAAAGAAGAAATAGGACTCTTGTTGAGTTTGCAAGGTCCATGATGAAAGAGAAGAATTGCCCAAATTATTTGTGGGCAGAGGCTGTAAATACAGCTACTTATTTGGTCAATAGATTGCCTTGTAAAGCTTTGCAAGGTTTGACACCATATGAAGCTTGGTGGGGTAAGAAACCTACCTTGGATCATTGTAGAATATTTGGATGTTTGGCATATGCATATGTGCCATCTCAATTGAGGCATAAGTTGGAGCCTAAGGCAGAAAAGTATGTATTCATTGGTTATGATGATAAGCAAATGGGATACAGGTTGTGGAGTCCATCCACAAAGCAATTCCTTGTATCCAAGGATGTTACATTTGATGAGCAAGGTACTTGGTATGCAGGTAAATATAATGTACATACAGATGTTGAAGAAGTAGTGGATCAAAGGAAAGGGAAAGCAAAGATTCAATTACTTGATGAAAATGAGAATAATGAAGTACAGGTTGAAGTTGAAGAGAGGCCAAGGTTTGATCCAGAATGTGATGAACCAGAGACTTCAAAAAGTGCAGAAGTTAGGAGGTCATCTAGGCACAAATAGCAACCTACAAGGTATAGCTATGACACCTCATTCTTGACTACTAAAGATTATGCTTATTTGGTAAAAGCAGATGAAGATCCATCTACATATGATGAAGCCAAAGGCAAGAGAAATTGGGAAGAAGCCATGCAAGAGGAGTATGATGCATTGATAGAGAATCAAACTTGGGATTTGGTTCCTAAACCAAATAGTCAGAAAATTATTGGATGTAAATGGGTTTACAAAACAAAAAGATTTGCAGATGGAAGTGTGTCTAGGTACAAAGTCAGACTTGTTGTGAAAGGGTATGCACAGGCATATGGAGTGGACTATGATGAGACTTATAGTCATGTGGCAAAGATGAAAACCATCAGAACTCTCATAGCAATTGCTGCTTGTAAAGGTTGGAAGCTATCTCAATTAGATGTTAAAAATGCTTTTTTGAATGGTTACATTTCAGATGAAGTTTACATGGAGCAACCAGATGGATTCAAAGATCAAGTGAATCCAAATTATGTGTGTAAGCTCAAGAGAGCTTTGTATGGATTAAAGCAGGCCCCAAGGGCATGGAATTATAGGCTTGTAAAGTTCTTGAATGATCTTGGATTTCAAGCATCAAAGGCAGATAGTAGCTTGCTAGTCAAAGCAAGTGAAGATGGATTCATTTATGTTTGTATTTATGTTGATGACATAATACTTACAGGAACAGATGATAAAGGAATACAAATGATCAAGAAGCAGATGGAGAAAGAGTTCAAAATCAGTGATTTGGGGAACTTGTCATTCTTCTTGGGAATGGAGATTTTATATACTCAACATGGAGTATATGTGACCCAAGAAAGGTATCTTAAAAATTTGCTAACCAAATTTAAAATTGAAGATTGCAGGGTTGCACCTACACCATTGGAAGTGAACCATAAATTGTCTAGATTTGGAGGAGAAGAATTCAGAGACATGAAGCTCTATCAAAGTTTGGTTGGTAGCTTGATTTATGCTACATTAACAAGGTCTGATTTGTCATATGCAGTTGGTGTGCTTTCACAATTCATGCATTGTCCTAGAAAGGAACATTGGATTGCAGGACAAAGAGTACTTAGGTACATCAAGGGTACACTCAAAGAAGGGTTGTACTATGGATTTACTTCTGATACAAGAGTGAAGATATATAGTGATGCAGATTGGGCAGGTAATGTGGATGATAGAAGATCAACACATGGATATTTGTGCTATGTAGGAGACAAATTGATTTCATGGTGTTCTAAGAAGCAACATACAGTTGCTTTGTCATCTACAGAAGCAGAATATAAAGGTATGGTGGAAGCTGCAAAGGAGGTAATATGGCTAAAGACACTTATGATGGTTTTTGATGTGATTCAAAGTACTCCTATTGTTTGTGGAGACAATATGAGTTCTTTATACTTGGCAGCTAATCCTGTGTTTCATGCTAGAACTAAGCATATTGAAATACAGTATCATTTTCTAAGAGAGAAGGTCATTGATAAGGAAATTGAAGTTATGCATACTCCTACAAAAGATCAACTTGCAGATATGATGACACAAAGTCTAGATGGACCAAAGCTACAGAGATTCAAGGATATGGCAGGAATTAAGAAGATAGAGAAGAACCTCAATTAATGATTGAGGGGGAGCTGTTGGTACATGTCAATCATCAATTGAAGGTTTATGAAGAAATGAAGTCAAGAAATCAAGAAGAGAACAAATTCAGAAGTTTGAAGGAAGGACATACTCAGAAATTCAAAGCTATGTACACATATGTACATTAGTTCAGATATAGGTGACTCACACTTTTGATTAGTCATAAGCTTGTACATATTTGCCTATAAATGTTTTGAAAAAAGTCGGGGCATAGAAGAAGAGAGAATAGGAAGAGAGAAATCAGAAGTAGAAAGTGTCATTGGACACATGAAAATTAGTTGAAGTTATATCTTCAATGTAGTTGTAACTTTTCTGAGAAATCAAGAAAATCTTGCGCCCGATGTTTTGCTGTCTGCCACTTCTGTAGTTAATCTTTTGAGAAATCCTTCTGAACATATCTAAGTCCATAGTTAATCAATCTATGGCTAGAATTTGAGAGTCTAATTGTCATCAGGTTAAGAGAATTTTGCATAGGAATATTCATATGTGATGATGTTCTGAGAGTCGACAAAACTGGCGCAGATTTCATGTTCAGAGAAATGAACATTGCTCAGTGCATGGTGTAAAGTTTTATGCAAGTGAGGGCTCAAAATCTAAGTTGGAAGGTAAGCCATCTATGGCTAAAATATCTTGATCAAACGGGTTCGACATTGGGAGAACTATAGCTAAGAAGTTACAGGTGTCAAAGTCGCTACTGCAGAGAAGGTGTTTTACACATAGGTAAATTGTTTGTATGATTTCTGAGAGTATACTGAATCATTTGTAGAGATTTAAGTTGGAGAAGGTGCGCAACCTTAAGGCAAAGCATTGTGCAAAGTTTTATTAAAAACTTTACAGGATTGATTAGTCAATGAGTGATTAATCTGCAGCAGACTTTTCAGAGAAGTGATTTCTTCACAGTTAGTCAATTTCTTGGTAATGTGTTAGTGGATTTTCAAAATTATGTGGAGTCTAAAGTTATTCTTGGTCTAGAGGTGGTCTAATACCAAGGATAGCTTGTTCTTTTGGAGATTAACACTCTCCATCACGTTAATGCCTTGTGATGATCGATATCCTCCTGCTTGTGTCTATTTGTCTACCTCATCCATATGAGCCGCTTCGTAATACTCTTGTATTACATATAAAAAACATAAATAAATAAAAAATATAAAGCATCAATCAAAATAAAATAAACTACATGAGATCCAATAATACTCACTAAATCATTTGGATGATCTCTTAATTTCTCACTCAAATGATGATATCCAAAAAAACGTAGCATTTTCAATTAATCTTTCATAGGATTAGGACCATAATCCTTACCTAGCATTGAAAAAAATGACAAAGGTTAATGGCTAGTGTCTTAAATAAAATAAAAAATATAATTTTAATCATGCATATACTTACAGATATTACAACAAAACTGTCATGCTCCATTTGACTTAAATGTAACATATGACCTGATTCAATTCTCTTTTTGCAGCCACCTATGTTTATTTAATGAAACAAAAGTACATAGATTAAATGTAAAATATATCTGAAACATATGAGAATTATAACTCACATTAATATAAGGCATTCTACATATCTTCTACTAAGGAAACATTTCCTATAAACATAGCTTTTTGAAAATTATTACCATGTCTTAGGTGGTATGTCAAGCATTTTCTTAGTTCTTTTTATCATGCAATATCTCTTATTGTTTTAATTTTAAACAAAAAAGGGAGATATATACACACATATACATCCACATACACATACACACATACACATACATAGATGCATACACAAACATATACATATATATACCACATACACATACATATACACATACACATATACATACATATAAACACACATACACACACACATACATATATACGCACACATACACACACATCCACACACATACACACACATACCAATTAAAGAAAATTGAATCAAATTACAATACAATTTCTAATTTATAGACATTCATATGGATGTGTATGTGTGGATGTAGTGTGCATGTGTAAATTTATGCATGTGTATGTGTAAATGTGTGATTGTGTTTTTGCTATTGCACATATCAAAGACTAAGATTGGAATGTATTGAGCATGATGCATATTATGGTATTTTTGAGCATGTATCACCAATTGAGCTTGGGTATGTATTGAATCCATAAATTAATATCATTATTTTATATTAAAATCATACTATGTATAAAAGTATACTCAATATACAAGAGTATTTACTCGATGATGATGATGATGATGATGATGATGATGATTCTCCTATAAATAATGCTAATATTCCTTGTACACATCACGAACATGTTGTTTATCAATTACAAGCTGAGGTTTCTCAAAATCCTCTACCTTGTAGTTTACATATTAAACAATTGGAGATTATCCATTAGTAACTTGTGATCGTCCTCTAGTGCAAACATGTGATAGAAGAAGATATGGAGGATAGCATAGAGGACCAATTTTTTTAGACAGAGAGGTTTTTTACTTTTGGGGTAATTGCTATATGATTTATCCCTTCATTATTACACATACTAGTCACAGACTCTTTATTTTAGAGGGTTTATATGTTCTTGCCAACTCTGAAATCACTCTTATGTCATTTTGTGGTCCTATATATAGATGGTGAGATTGGCATTGACATACACCTTACATCCAAATCATGAGTACTTATGGATTATGTTTGAATGTAGCTTCTCTTTCCAATGATGGATTACACATGCTGAAAATGAAAGATTATATATTGATGGAAGACCTTACACTCATGGAGATTTAGTTGTTTTAATAAACAGTAGCCGATGATATAATACTTCAATGATTGATTGGATATTTGAAAAGCATGAAAATAGTCATGAATCATCATACATGAGTAGAGATGTCACAGCATACATAGTTGTCAATGCTACTATTTCATTACATGCTAGTGATGAATTATTAGTGAATTATGGACGGGATAGACCTCCAAGAGCACCTTTTAATGATCATTAGAAACCAAGAGCTCCAGATCCAGAGTCACATTCCTCATGCCCCACATGAAGATATGAACCATTTCTCCATATCAAAAGCTATAAAATTAAGACCAAAATGGTAAACACTAACATGAGAACAAGAACTTGCATTGAATGAACACTTTCAGTTAGCCTATTTTGTAGATAAAAATGCAAGAAGCCAACACAACTTTACATTCTCCATAATAAAAAAATGCATGCAAGAGGAGGAGGAACTTGCCATGGGTAGAGGAATGAATTTGGAAAACTTGGTACCATGTAATAGTGCTAGAAACTTGCTTTGATTGAGACATAAAATATTCAAGCTTATGTGCATCTCAGTGGAAGCAAGTTCCTGGTGCTAATATACACTGGTAACTTGCTTTTGTTTATGTGCATTGATTATGAAATAGTTCCCTTTTTTATATTTCATGGTTCCTTTTAGACATCCAAGAGCACCTCTTAGTGAGCATTAGAAACCAAGAGCCCTACATCTGGAATCACATTCCTCATTTCTTGCATGAAGACAAACCATTTCTCCATGTTAAAAGCTATGAAAGTAAGTCCATAGTGATAAAAGCTAAGGCAAGAACAAGAACGTGCATCGAATGAATACTTTTTGTCTGCACATCCTATAAATGAAAATGCATGGAAAACCAACACAAGTTTACATTTTACATAATAAAAAATGCATGTAGGAGGATGAGGAACAAGCCACGGATGGAGCGATAAGTCTAGAATGCTTAGAGCTAGATGCCATGTATTAGCTCCAAGAACTTGCTTTGATTTAGATGTACAATATTCAAGAGGTGTTGTGCTCCCTTAGGATTCATTATTTATTTATGTTGAATACCTTTGTATAGATTCCATGATCATTTATAGAAATATCTTTGTAATGCAATGAAACTCTAATTAATAAAATCTCGTTTCGAAGAATGATACTTATTTATGATTATTGATTATATACAATTAGCAATATACATAAGAAAAATTAAGCCTTTGTTAAACTCTTTTAATCAAATTTAAATTTGATAATAGAATTTTCTTTTCTTTACTTACATATTTAAATTTGTGTTTTAAGCTTATTTTTCATTCATGTATGAATAATATTTTTTTATTCATGTATGTAGATTCCACTGAATGATATTGATGATCTTCCACCACACCATTGAGAGTTACCTGTAAGACCTCGTTTACATGAGGCATCCATGAGGAGGCTATGCAAAAATGATCTTTTAGAATATGTAAGATTGAAATAAATATATTCAAAAGAAGACAAAGTACAAGATGTGTGCAATGGTGATGATGAGGGCATGCCAAATTTTATTCATGATTGTTATCAAAATGAAAGCAAAAGAAATGATATTTCTAAAAATGAAAAATATCTTCGAGAAGCATGTCTTAAGCACATCTATGAAGAAATAAATGAAACACAAGTAAGTCT
The DNA here is from genome assembly GCA_020310875.1 of Ceratopteris richardii. NCBI lineage: Eukaryota > Viridiplantae > Streptophyta > Polypodiopsida > Polypodiales > Pteridaceae > Ceratopteris > Ceratopteris richardii. Next base: position 67,852,603 of record CM035424.1, read on the forward strand.
TTCTATTCATGATTCAAGCGGATTACTGATGAGATGCGTGGAAGAAGAGGAACAAGAAATGTGGCTTCAAAAAGCACACATAAACCAATGGAACACTCATTTGAATGCAAATGGCACTTGGCAAACACTCAAGAGATTTGGCATATATTGGCCAACCATGCAAAGAGATGCACATAACTATGTATCAACCTGTCAAACCTGTCAAGAACAAATCCCAGATGAGAACTCTACATTATGCTATTCTACAATAGCACCAAGGTGGAGCATGCCTCTAGTAAAGTTCTTGAAAACTCAAGAATACCCTGACGGAGCTACTTTAGCAAGGAAGCGTGCTCTTGAAGAACAGAGTAAAGACTATGCCATCATAGGAAAACAACTCTTTAAACACGGGAAAGATAACCAATTAAGAATGTGCATTCACGAAAATGAATATCTTTCTGTCTTAGAGATGGCTCATACAGGAGGTGCAGGAGGACACTTCTCTGCAAACAAAACAGCAAAAATGATCCTCTTTGCTGGAATATGGTGGCCAACTCTACACCAAGACGCCATAACATATGTGCAACGGTGTGATACTTGTCAACGAACGAAATATCCTATTAGAAGAGATGAGATGCCACTTAGACCCATGATGAGTGCTAGAGCTTTCACAAAATGGGGAATAGACTTTATAGGACCTATTAGCCCACCAGCAAAAGGGTCACATGCCGAATACATAATTGTAGCCACAGATTACCTGACCAAATGGGTTGAAGCAAAAGCAACAAAGAAAAATGACGCAAGAACTACAACCAAGTTTCTCTTCCAGAACGTCTTTACTAGATTTGGACTACCTATAGAGATTGTGAGTGATAGAGGTACGCACTTTGTTAATGAAGTGATAGAAGCCTTATTGAATGAATTCTTGGTAATTCATAAGAAATCTACCCCTTATCACCCACAAGCAAATGGACAAGCAGAAAGTTCAAATAAAATCTTGTGTACTGTTCTCACCAAAATCGTTAACAACGGTAGATCAGATTGGGATAAGCAGTTACACCATGCTTTATGGGCATTCCGAGTATCCTATAAAACTGCAATAGGCACTACTCCTTTTAACTTAGTGTATGGACAAAATGCTACTTTGCCAATTGATTTCTTGATTCCCACTCTTAGAGTAGCAACTACGTACGAGTGGACAGGACATGAATTATCAGCCCAATTGGACCAAATAGAAAAGCTTCATGAAACTAGGTTACAAGCAGTAGCAGGTATTTATGCTGCTAAAAGACGACAAAAAGCCTATTTTGATGCGCATATCAAGGACAAAAAATTGAAGGAAGGAGATTTAGTTTTGGTATACACTTTGAAACAACATGCTAAGAAATTGCAAAAGAGAGGATATGGTCCATTAATCATTAATCGTATATCTACAAGTGGAGCCATCAGCTTAGCGACCTTAGATGGAGACGTGTTACCAAACTACATCAGTGGGTGTAGAGTGAAAAAATACCTAGAACCATTAACAAAAGAAACTATGTCTCGATTAATCAAAGGTAAGAATAGACGCTTAGAAGAGGAAAGAATACGAGAAGAAGCGAGACAAGAAGCATTGGAAAGGATAAAAAAACGAAAAGAGTGGATGAGAGAGCGAGATGAAAGATATCGTCTAGGCGAAGAACTCATCCCGATGGCTAATTTTAGAGCCACTCAAAACCTAAGATTGCAAAGAACACAACCATATCTAAATTTGGGAGCCGGAAAAACGGAGTATCACTTGGTGAATGCTCTTATTGACACAGGAGCCGCTGTAAGCTGCATTAAGTTTTCTTTGACCCAAAAACTCAAGGAGACAATACGCCCCTCAATGGCCCAGTTGATAGGAATAGGAGGAAAAATTACTCAATGCATAGGTGAGATCACCTTACCATTGCATCTTGGCAACAATACTCTGGAACAAAAGCTGTTAGTATGTCATGACCAAGATTTACTTGAAGAGGTTGTGTTAGGTCAAGACTGGATTTATGAATACGAAGTGACCATTCAATTGGCGTTGGGATACATCTCAGCCAGGATAGGACATCGCGAAGTATTCAGCCTGATAGACGAGCGACCATTAACGTCTGTAAGCATGGAGCAACCAGTCCCCTCTAATGAACCAAGTCCTGAATGTACAATCTCTAGCACTATAGATACACCTTCATCGAGTACTATATGTGCGGACACGTTGAATTCTGCTTGCACAACATGTTCTAATCTAGCAAATCATGAGAGTTTTATTCCATCTAAAACACACCTCACTAAAACACCATGCATTAGAGAGACTAGTTCTCTGAGTGATTCAAAATCTGTACCCATTAAAATATACCCTATTCCATCTTCTAATCAAGCGTGGATAAAGAAAGATCAAGTGGAGGAGTATCTTCGACGACAGAAGCACAACCGACATCAGAACAAACGAGCACAGCAAAAACCAACTCCATCTGAACAGCGAAATCATCGACAAATTACTACAATATGGATTCCCAAGAAAGTCGTAGCCGCTCAATGAGAGCGATCGCAAATATGGGTTCCGAAGTCTTGCATTCCAAGGAAAATCAACCGAAAGGATGATCCCCAAAACAAGAAGAACCAATGCAATCCACAGGCAAAACAACCACAAATAAAGAGTTACTGGAGAAAAAAGGAGTCTGCAAGGGCAACCCGACCCTCCCCGAAATTCACGAAGTAGACCAAGCAGACCTACAACAAGAAGAAAAGAGCCACATTCAATGGAAGTGGGCAACATACAACGAAGCCCAGCACAATGAAGCAAACCTGGATACCGAAAGACAAATTGGACGGCATGCATACGCCAACTACTTCCAATTGCACACATATGGAGTTGTCGAGATCCCAAGTATGCATGATAGGGCCACATTACAAGGCCAAGCATTCGGCACATCCTTCTTCTATTTCAGGATAGTCAAGCACATTTTCCTAATGGGGAAATAGGAGAGCACTTGTCCATATGTTAAGAAAATACTCCAAAAAATTTAATAACCGCTTCGGCTACGAACTAACTTTTCTGTTTTTCTTTTCAGCAGAAAATATAAAAATACATAAAAGTGAGAAAAATCCAGGTATTACCTTTCTCACACACACGGGAAAGGGACGACACCATTCACTTGGAGCAACATCGAACTTATAACCAACATATAGAGGAGGATTTCTGAGAACATATGGATACTAATTCATACTCTATATTGAGTGCAGATGGATTCCACTGATTCCGAATCTACACAGCAAGAAGAGGTGCAACTTCTTCCATTAGAACCAGTAACAAAAGCAAGAGGTCACTGGTTCAGAGATGATCAACCAGTGGCAGAGCTAATCTTCATGGCTACAATCAAAATTATGGACACAGATCATTACTATCCTATCATGTCTCAGGACTTCAAAACGATCATACAAGGACTACCTCATATTGAGGATGTATGGACACAAGCAGGAATAGAGGCATTTCTTAAACTGCCTATATATGTACCAGACTTTCAGAGGTGTGCACAGGTGATGAATACCATGCAGCCTGCCGCAACAAAAATATCAGTTCCAGAAGCGTGAGTATTGGATAAAGTAGGGACATGGAAGACCATCCAATTCACACATGAGTTGATTAACAGAGCTTTTGGATGGAATCAAGCAGGCATTACTAGTGTGAAAGAAGAATGCCATGATCCCAAGAAGAGATCATTCTTGGAGATAAATAGAATTGACATAGAAGATGCTGTGCGATTGGTACATCAACATTTTTGCTTTCCCAGCATGCACAGGTATACAGCTCCACAGAAGATAGTAGTCCAACTATTATCACATGCCATGAGGCAAATTGGAAACAAAATCAATCTAACAGGGTATGTCCAAGAAAGATTGTTTGAAGCACAAAAGAAGTGGGGGCAAAAGAAGTTTTTGAATGGCAGTTCAGCTCTTACATTGTTGATTTATGAAGCTTTAGAAATGAAGAACTGTTTGAGAGAGATGCCAACCTCGGAAGGACTAGCAAGATACGTAAAATCAGCTACGATCCCTAAGAAGAAGAAAGCAGTAGCTATGGTGGAAGAAGCTGGAACCAGCACACAGAAACCCATGAGGGGTACGAAGCGTTTACGGGAAGAGGAAGCCCAAGCTACACCACAATCAAAGAGAACGCATCTCTTACCGAAGATTACGACGGCACAAGTGCCTATCACCAAGAGAGATCTGTCCGCTGCCCTCGAAGAGACACATCAGTATATGCAAGGGCAGATCAATTTGAACGTTCAAGGACATCATTATAGACAAGCTAGTCAAGAGAAGACACAACGGAATCTAGAGCAAACACCAAAACAAGCTGGAAGATACAAAGAGCTGGGTATTGATGATTCTAGTACCAACACGAAATCCAGCCCTGAAAAAGATACATTGGATACTGACATACGGACAGAAACACAAGAGGATGAATGGAATGAAATGGATCAAGTAGAAGTCACGACACAAAATCAGGAAGAAAAGGAAAAGAGAGTCGAAGAATCTATGGAACCGGAGCACGTCATTCAATTGAATGACACTACAAAAATAAGCATCAAGGAAGATACAACCACTGGTATTACACATGTAAAACAACCTATTAAAGAGGAAGATCAAACTCCAGTGAGTAAGGAAATGAAGGAGCTCCAACACCAAGCACAGACCGTGATCGAGGTGCCTGATGACACACCTCAGGGAAATAAAGAAGACATGGGGGCTGAGCCAAGGATCCAGCTTCAGATTAGGCAGCCCCATGACACTACATTACACATTGCACAAGGAAAAGACGTCAATACCGGAGAAGAGCCGGCAATACCAAAAACATGGCTTAACGTGGATGTTACGCAGTTGAAACCTGTAGTAAAGAAGATGATTCAAACAGCCATGGACACTCAACAACAGATGATGGATATAGATGCCGAGTATGATCAAGCAAGAAGAGAAAAGAATCAGTTTCAACTCATGAGTGAACAGCTATCGGCACAATTGATTGCAACACAAAAAGAATTAGCAAACAAAAGTACTGAGGTGTTGGCAATCAAGACACAACATGAAGAATCCATTGCTCAGAATCAACAGCTGCATACACAACTAACCGAGTTGCAAAGATTACACGAAGCAAGCGAGGCTGAGAAAGAGAAAATGAAGATGCGAAGCATGCTATTAGAGCAACAACACAAGCTATATCTGGAAGAGAACGACAGCCTACGCAACAGAAATAAAGAATTAATGAAGTCTTTATTATATGATCAACCACTCATACAACAGGAATCCACAGAAACCAAAGATCAAGAATTACGGGATTAGATCTCGAAATATGAAGAGCTGCTAAAGCAAGAACAAGCCCAGATAGAAGAATGGAAGAGCAGATATGCCAATGAAACCAGTGAACTGAAGCGTCAATTACAAAAGGTGAATGCCAAACTGGTCCAAAGCTACAGCGAGAACATGGATCATGTAGCTGACATAGGTAAAGAACTATTGGCAACTAAAGAAGCACTCGGAGAAGCCATGCAAACAATAAAAGAAAAAGATGAATGCATAGAACAGCTGAAGAATCAGAAGAAAGACAAAGAACCAATTGGGACATCAGTAGTGCCAGAAAAAGAAAATTCTACTGACGAGGTAGAGGTAAGTCCTCTATCTCACCCGATCTATGATTCTCCAATACGTGAGCAGGTGGCGGATATACATGATGACCATCCTATGCCATATACTGCAGGAATAAGTCAGAAGGAAAGGGCACTAGTGGTGTCCCGATTAACCGAAAATTTTGAAAATGAAGTGGTCAAAGTCATGAAAGAGGCCAAGATCAAAGGTAAAGACCTAGATAAGATCATGAAGCCCTTCAATATTCCCTATGGACTCTTGAAAGAAAAGACCAGACGCTATATAATAAAGATTACGGGGAAGAGTCCAGATGAGCAGCTGAATTTCAAACATGATACATTCGCATACACTCAAGAAGAGTTTGAAGCTGCGCAACCAGTGTGGCGGAGAAAATTTTTGGACAAACATCCCACATTACGAGTGCATTGGCAAGCAGCGCCATATGCATTCCAGGTAAACCCTTCATTTTGTCCACTACCACGCAGAAGGGATACCAGAGAATTTTTGGATCTACAAAGAAACGGTACTATCAATAAGCAGTGGCTCAATTTTCCTCTGCTTCCGAGACCGCCACATAATTATTTGCCAACGGAGGATTACATGATAAAAACCATAGAATTTTGGCTACAAAATTACGCGACAATACCTGATTTAGCTGTAAAAATGACCAACAAAATACTTAGCATGATCCTCACAGTTTTGAAGGTATTCAAGCACGCGGCATACACATTTTTGAACTTCATAGGCATTAATCAGGGCACGAAGATCCTCATTTTTGACCTGTCAGTTATGCCTAGCCGCCCAACAATAATGGCTTATTATTCTAGAATTATGTTCTTGCCAAGTGTATATATGCAAACCTTTGAAGAGGCTTTCTTTACAGGATTTTTTGAGATAGATTCTGAGATTTTTTTGAAGATGTCAGCCAATTTAAATGCCAGATTAGTGGCATACGAACTCAGCTTCTTTGCAGATCATAGACAGCCACCAAACGACGGTGTGAAGGTAGAACAATGGAAGCAACTCATGATACGTGAAGCCAATCAGCTGAATGATACAGAGCAAAGAGTTTATCAAACATATGCCCGTCGCTTATCAAAGCCTGTCGGGGACGACAGAGTCCAGGAGGGGGGCAGTGTTGAGGGAGAATCGAGTAAGAAGAAGAAAAGAAGAAGACAACGAAAGAAGCAGCTTCATTAGAAAGCAATATCCGAAGATATATCTCTGCAGGAAGCCCCGCAGGGGCGCATTACCCATCTCTGCACAGAGCCCCGCAGGGGCACGCATCAGGCGAAAAGAGAAAACAGCCAAGTCATGCACGGTGGAAAGAAGTAAACAGCCTCAAAGCAATACAATAGGGTCAGATGTGTGCAACCAGGACAAATCAGAGGACCAAAAGTTATAAAGGGGTAGAGGCTGAAAAGTTTAAGAGGGTGACTAAGAACAGCACATTCCTAGTCACTGGTGGCGTGCGTGGCAACCCAAGTCAACAGGCGAGACAAGTGCAACAGGCTCTCGAGTAGTAGAGCTTGAATCAAGAAGGCCATTGAATCTGCATGTCTGTTTAACTGCAGACAATACTGACCAAGGGGAGCGTCCGAAGAAAAGCAGAGTGCCTCTAAAACGTAATGCAAGATCAAGAATCAGGCAACACTGACCACTAGACGCGTCCGGGAAACAAAGTCTGTCAAGGGACGACAGAGACGAAGAGGGGGAGAGTGTTGCAGAGCTAAAGAGCGCACAAAGCAGAGAAAAAGACGGGCCCCAAAATTTTTCCGATTTGGACATCATATTTTTGTATCATAATCATTCTTGTAATATATTTTCCGTTGTAAAGGCACTAGAGGAGTCCTCTAGATGCATCCCCACAGAAGATTAGAAGCTTACCCATGTAAAATAGTAGAAATTTAGTCTCTTAATGAATAAAGTGCCGGTCTCTTATGTGAAAGGACCAAACTTAGGGCACTAGTATATAAGTCAAAAGTGACTCTTTGTAAAGAACTTTTTGCCATTGTGAGAAGAGAGAGCACAGAAATTCGAATTTGTGTCTTCTTCCCTCCTTATCTTCTTCTTCGTGAGCTTGTATGCATGTGTATTGCTTGGAAAGAGTGCTTGTGAGTGTTGTCTATCCATGAAAGTGTTTCTTTGCTGTAGGTAAGGTGTGTGCGAAGTGTAGGAAGTGCTGAAGTGTAGGAAAGTATTCCCACGACTCAGTATTTCGCTCATAACTTGAAGTAGGAGCATCGGAATTGAGTCAAACCACTGCCATTGGATGCGTCTTCTCGAGAGCTTCGAAATGCATATGCTATTTGCTATATTTGGAGTTCGGAGCTGGGAGAAAAGTCTAAAATACTGACGGCTGCTGCACCAAGTATCGCTTCGCCTTGACCAACAGTTGGAGCTTGTTTGGATAAGTCTTTGCCTCATTTACATTCTTTGAGTAGTTCATTTGCATTGATCATTACATGATTGCATGTCCTCATACACTCGGCTAGGTTTGTATACTCTTTGGATTGATAATTAAAAGCGTGTATCTCCACTATATGCACTTGTGAGGGGATTGAGGTATAGTCTCTTTCTCCGCAAGTCCCTAAGTTGGTGCTTAGGTCAACAAACTCCCATAACAGGATAAGAGGAGTTGTTGGCGCATGTAACAGTATTCCGTGTAGGAGCAGGCTCGAGTGAAGAGAAGAAACTGCGCTACGAGGTAATATGTTTGGTTGCCCCACTGTCAAAATACCAAACATTTGAGTCTACTGTAGACATGCACTGCTCATGAGAAGATGGGTCAAAACTGCAGACGGTAGTAAACACCCATTCTTCTTCCTGCACAAGATTTGCAGACTCTGTTTTTGGTGTAGAGGCCTCTGCAACAACCATTCCAGCCTCTTTCTTCTTTGCCTCTTTAGAAGCCAGTTTTGGATAGTTCTTTATGATATGATCATTCCCTTTACAATACTTACAAAACAATTTCTGCTTTTTTGATTTCTTCTCATCTTTATCTTCCTTCTTCGAATATGCAAAATTAGCAGATTTCTGCTTACTAGTTGAAGAGCTCCATTTTCCTTTGCCCTTCTGACTAGCTAGGAAAGCTTGATCTACAACTCGCATAATGGACCTGTTTTGCTTGGACTGATCTTCCTACAACAGAACAGAGACTAGATCCTCAAATGATAAGGCATTTGGATTGCCTTTCATCATCAACCGAAGAGTACAAGCAAAACTCTGATATGAATCACGAAGACCATTCAAAACGGTCTGCACGTGAGCTATCTCGTATAACCTCATCAGCAGAAATCAATTGTTCCTTCAAGTCTTTGATTGTCGTTAGGAAACTGTCCATAGAATCACCTTCATTCATGTTCTCACTCTCCAACTGTTTTTGGAGGTAAGCAACACGAGCCTCATTCCTAGCTTGGTACAATGTGGTAAGTGTATCCCAAGCATCCTTAGCTGTTCCGCAAGAGCGAATGTGAGGAATAATGGCACGTTTGACAGACAAAGCTATCAATGCGTGTGCCTGGGCATCTCTGCCATCCCAGCAAATCTACTCTGTAGTAGGTGCAGTAGAAACAAGAGCACGAATAGGAATTTGCGGAATATCATCTTTGACATCATCTTCATTCAGCTCCAACACCTGTATTTGCAGTATCTGTAGTTAGAGGTGTAACAGAACATCTTTCAACACCCTGCACAATGTTCCACAATCCTTTTGCAACCAATACATGTTGCATCATATAAGCCCACAATGGGTAGTTGGTACCATCCAACTTATCCTCAACAGCCAACATATGGAATACATCACTGCTTTCAGCCATGGCCGGTGACTAAAATACCTTGATGCAAAAAATTGACTATATCTCAAAAAGTTGAACAGGATTTGCCAGATGAGTTCTGCTAGACCTGTAGCAAACTTTGAGATGCTTAAATTGGTGAACAAAAACTGGTATATACCTTTGGGACAAAAAGACGAAAAAGTGTACAGAAGCACTGCGATAGTGCGTTCGGAGGCCAAAACGAGCTCAGATCGCGATTTCGACACGATAGAACGAAGCTGATTTGATCTTTGAAACACCCTGAGTATGCTCACCAAATTTCGTGCGAATCTGAGACTGCAAACTTAGGAGTGTTGACGGCGCCCTAGATGAAGCGACGACCTGCTCTGATACCAATTGTTGGAGTTAGACGTCTTTGGAAGCATGCGAACATCACAAGGACGAAGAAGAAGCTTAGAGCACAAACACACAATACTGAATGTATTACTACAGAATGTACAAAGATAAGTAGCCCATTAGGGCAATAGGCATATATACAAGCCGGGGGAAAAAAACCTCCTAAAGAGGGAAAAAAGTGCCTCGGTGGTCCTGTGTGTTCACACACATCACTACCTAAATATATCAACAACATTCATTCGTTAGCTGGATAGGTGGAGATTTTTTTGCAAAGTACTAGCTTACCATTCCACTTTATCAACATCAAGGTCACAATTGTTGTATTCATCTCAAAATTGGACTTTTTCGTGGTGGTATCAACACTAAATGTGGTTGAAAGTAGGAAACAATTTCAAAGGTTTCTCAAGAGTCCTTTTGCATGTTTTGTAATAGTATATTTAACATCTATTGTGGTATTATCAAGCTCAAAAGTCCCTTATCATCTTTGTAGTGGAAACAATTTCAAAGGTTTCTCAAGAGTCCTTTTGCATGTTTTGTAATAGTATATTTAACATCTATTGTGGTATTATCAAGCCCAAAAGTCCCTTATCAATGTTTTTCGTAAGTGCCATTGGCTATGAATATTTGATGGCTTCTGAAATATCTTCATAATTTATATGAAGGAGATAAAGAAGAGAGCTCACTCACAAACCCTCACACTCAAAGAGGAGCACACACACACACAAATTGAGGTAAGGAAGAATGATCTTCTTCTTCTTTTTCTATTACATAAAAGGAATGTACAAGAATGACCTAAACCACGAAAATCCTAATGTCCACAAATGAGTGAGCTAGCAAGAAAAAAAATGTGCCATTACTCTCAATAGATAAATCTCGTAAGCTCAATCAAGTATCCCTCACATATACCGGCATGACCACTATACATGTGAGAGAAATGAAAAAGTGATACGTCTCATCCTGGATCATAACATGTTGAGCTTGATATCTCAGAACTCCCCCTCAAGCTCAACCTCATGTCTTGTAGTCCAAGCATCTTTCCAAACTTCTTGAACTTCTAAGCTCCAAGTGGTTTAGTAAAAATATCAGCAACTTGATAATTTTTCCTCACATAAATAAGGTCAATATCACCTGCTAATACTTTTTCCCTGATGAAATAATAATGCACTTCAATATTCTTTGATCTAGCATGAAAAACATGGTTTCATGCTAATTGTATGCTATTAAGATTATCCAATGGGCGTTGTCGGGCCGTGGAGATGCTCGGATGGTGGATCAAGTCATCTACCAAAATTGTTCGGCACACGTAGGGTGTCTATAGCGGACTCAGATGTCGGGCCGTGGAGATGCTCGGATGGTGGATCAAGTCATCTGCCAAAATTGTTCGGCACACGCAGGGTGTCTGTAGCGGACTCAGGCTAAGGACCATAAGGATGCGCTGCTCTATATCTGGCAATAGCTTCCTGATAGGATGGTAAAATCAATGATTTTTTGGTTATTTGTTCTTTGATTACCTCCTCTACTTTGGTTTCAATTGGCTTCCAATGAATATGTTTATTAGAGGTGGTGGAAATAAGTTTTCACTACTATGTGGTTCAGGAGATGCAATGGAAAATAAATTTAAGAACTTAGTTAAACAATGGTCATAGGATATGGAAACTAAAGATTCTGAAGTAATATGATCTTTAATGACTTCTTCTGTTACTGCTTCTATAGAATGAGTTCTAGTTTCAATGTTTTCAAAACTACTATGCTCAGTCTCATTCGATAGCTCAGAAGACATCAAAGAAATCAATGGAATATGATATTAATGCTAAATTAGTTTGAACAAATGAGTTGATAAAGCTAATGAAATAAATCAATTCCTCTAATACAAATATAAGGTCTAAATGATAGGATAAATGTCTAAAATGAAAGCTAAAAAATATAAGGGAGATGGAATGTCTTCAATCCGTCACTTCACGGATCTCTTCACTTCAACTGCTCTTTAATTCTTCAATGTTTGTAAAGATAATGAGGTGAAGCTGTGAATGAGCAGCTCCTATTCTCTGATCATGAAATGGCTTCATACTTTTCTTCAATATTTATCAACTCTTCAATCAATATTCTTTTCTTCAATGTCTGTAAAAAAAATAGTAGCGTATAAGTAAAGTTACAAAAAAACCATTGAAAACATAAATAAATTTACAAAACATAAATCACATGTACATATAACATTCTCATTCACATGCATATACACATAAATATGCTCATGCACACATTAAATCATTCATATGCACTTTCAAACATACATTCACACACATGCTCATTCATTCACTTACATACATATATGCCCATACATACTAACCATACACACACTTTACCATGCATATACACATACCCATATGCATATGCAACCATACAATTGCATGATATCATCTATCTTAATATAAATGTATATGTAAACATACTCATGCATAGTTATTTTCATGATCATTCATTCACACTCATTGCTATGCTCTAATAGTTAACATATTTCAATCTTTATATGCATACACACATGTTTTCACTTAGCACACACATTCATGCATAAACTAATCACTAAATAATTAATAATAAAAAAACCAAATAATAAATAATACTTACTAAATAATGAACTAATCACTTACTACTAATAATTAGTTTAATACTTCATTAATCTAATAACTACAAAAGAAATAGTTAATTAAAACAAATCAAACATACACACACTCTCTCTCTCTCTCTTTCTCTCTCTTTCTCTCTCTTTCTCTCTCTTTCTCTCTCTTTCTCTCTCGTTCGAACTGTCTCTTTCTCTTTCTTTCTCTCTCTCTTTATCTCTCTCTCTCTCTCTCTCTCTCTCTCTCTTTTTCCCCCATCTTGCACGTGTCATGTGCTACAGCTGTAAGGCTTTTAGTCTCTCTCTCTCTCTCTCCCTCTCTCTCTCTCTCTCTCTCTCTCTCTCTCTCTCTCTCTCCGTTGCTGCGCTGCAACGTGAGCAGGAAGAAGAAGGGGGGAAGAGTTAAAATCTCTCTCTCTCTCTCTCTCCGCCTATAATGCACCGCAATCATCACATATCTCTCTGCTAGTCTCTTTCTCCGATTCCACATTGAGTGACAGCAAGAATGCTCCCATGATTCTCTCTCCACGCAGATCTCCGGAGTGTGCATCTGCCGATCTCCTTTGTCTCTATCCACGTGCTCTATAGCATTGTCAACGATAGCACCCCGAGAAGCTCTCTCTCCGACACTACCAGAGTGCCCCCTACCATATGTTCTATTGCTTTCTCTTTCTTTGTGAACTTCTATCATCGCGCGACAGCAGCCACCAACTCTGCACCATTAGTCAGATTCCCCTATCTCTTTATGATGTGCCATCAGAGGCAGTAACAGCCTGTTTAAAGACGTCAGTCTCTCAGAGTCTCTGTGAGAGTCTGGACAGAGGAAATAATAATTTCTCTATATTAATATCTCTCTACAATGCTAATTAAGATTTTCTTTGTGCTCATTAGGACTTCAAATACTGACTAATCCATTGTTAAAATGAATTTTCTCACTGTCTCTTGCACGAACAACAGAGGAAAGGAAAAGAGGCTAAAGATGTAAAGAAGAAAAGTACTTGTGAAAAAACATTAGAAACTTTGAAGCACACACACACACACACACACACACACACACACACACACACACACACACACATATATATATATATATATATATATATATATATATATATATATATATATATATATATATACTCAGAGACCTGTATATACCACTCCTTTTGAATTTTCCTTTATTTAACATTCACACTTTAGCCCATATTTATCCACCACACTTTTATTTAGCTTTTCTCTCACAACCATACTTTAAAATACCCTCACACACACCATCCTTTCTACCATTCACTTTATCCACTTTAATTGCACATCTTTTTTACACCATTCTTTAAATACATACTCCCACACACCATTCATTACTTATCCATATTATTTATCTTTTTAATTTAATTATTCTAATTTCTTAATTAAATAATTCATTTAAATTAAGCTTACTTTAAAATTTTAATAATTAAATAGCTTAGTATTTAAATTTACACACACTTTTAAATTAGCTAATTAAATAATAATTTAATTTTAATAAATAAATATTCAATTTATAGATTAATTTAATTAAATATCAAATGTGTTAACCCTTAAAAACACACTAAAACCCCTAAAATCCTTTTGAAACCCATTCATTAACCCATTGAAATCCTTTGGAAACCTAGTTTTAACCTTTTTTAAACCCTAGCTTTAACCCTATAATTAACATTCTAACTTAAATACACATAAATTTAAGTAACCCTAGGGTTTTACACCCATGAACCAATATTTAAATGGCTCAAACACACATTAAATGAATAGTTTAGGGAATGGTTTAGAATTCGCCACTAAAATATTTTAATTTTTCTGGTTGTAAACTGGAAGGTACAAATCTTTCTGACATCCACCCCCACCAAACCTGCACATCGTACCAATGGGCCAACTTTCAGATTAAGGGAAGCAACATTTTTGATGATCATCCTGAAATTAAACCATAGAACAACATCAATTCTTTTATAAAATTTTGAACTTATCAAATTTTCAATCTTTCCTACAACATGAACATGAAGTCTATTTAAATTCAATCTGGTAATGAAAAAAGTTAAACTATCAACCAATTCAGTCAACAAAACATTAATCTACATTTCATCCATTTATAAACTTTGCAAAGATTAGTATGAAACAGAATTCATTTTCATTCACTCAAATGCAGGTTTCTTCATCTACATGCATTTACATATGAGCAATCGAACATGGCAAAGAAATCTACTAAAGTTACTCGTACAGACATCAGCCTTGTTTGCCCAATTTATTCACTAGATGTGTTTTCCACAACTAGCTTCATCATCTTCGGCTTCATACAAGTATGATGCAAATCATCATGTAGATAATAAGTGTAAATACCTTTCTTGGGGTGAAAGAAGGTATAACTTCCATGCATCAAATATTCTTTTTCTTTTCCATTTTTTTCTTTTTCTATTTTTTTAAAATTTGGTTTTTACATTCACAACTTTTTTTGTTTTGAAGGGGAAAGGCTTATCCCCTTAATCGAAGCTAAGGATCTAGATGCATGTACAAGAAAGATCTAGGTTTCACAGACAAGGATCATGCATCAATATGCTCCTACACATATACAATTACTTCCATTATCGGAAATGAACTACAAATCCTTCTATCCATCACAAATCCCACTCAATCTATAAATTTAGAAATATAAATCATGCTTGTTTTTCCTAGTATGGTTAAATAGATTCCTTTCATAATTTAATAAGAATCATCCCAGATTTTATAATTAATTTTTAATATGAATGCAAGTGACATAAATCAAATATAAAATCTTTTAAAACATAGATCAATACGACCTGAAATTAAGTCCATCCTCAATCTTCTTCAACTTCATTTTAAATTCATCATAAACCTATAATTTGATCTTAAAAGTCTTGCTAAAACAAAACATCAATAGCTAGACATACATGTTGGAGATAGACGTCTGCGGAAGCACGCGAACAGCACAAGGAAGAAGAAGAAGCTTGGAGCACAACACACAAGACTGAATGTATTACTAGAGAATGTACAAAGATAAGTAGCCCATTAGCGCAATAGGCGTATATACAAGCCGGGGGGAAAAAACCTCCTAAAGAGGGAAAAAAGTGCCCCGGCAATCCTAGAGTGTTCACACACATCACTACCTAAATATATCAACAAATCCCCCCTGGGAGTGATGCGGTGAACAAGGAGCTGGCACTCATGTATAAGGAAGTGCCAAGCTATGTGGAAATCACTCCACAAAAGGAAGTAAGCCCAAAGCTTTGCGGAAAGCTTCAAACTTCTCCCTAGGCAGAGCCTTTGTGAAAAGGTCTGCAATGTTCTCCTGCGTGGGCACATATGCCAAGCTGATCTCCCCAGCAGAGAACCTCTCCCTAACATAGTGATAATGCACCTCAATGTGCTTAGTGCGAGCATGGAACACAGGGTTCCTCGCAACTGCCAATGCGCTCTGACTGTCAGTGAAGATGGTGGTGGCAGAAGACTGGCCAACACCCAAATCAGCCATAAGGCGTCTGAGCCACACACACTCAACAGTCGCTGTGAAAGCTGCCCTATACTCAGCCTCACAACTGGAAGTGGCCACAGTAGGCTGCTTCTTGCTCAACCAAGATATACATGAGCTACCAAGCATGAAGCAAAAACCACTGGTGGACACACGAGTGTCATAGCAACCAGCCCAATCTGAGTCAGAAAAAGCATGCAAATCTGGTAGTAGTGATCCCCCCTTGGGATAAAACAACCCAAGTAGCCGAGTACCACTCAAGTAGCGAAAGTTGCGCTTAACCGCTTTCCAATGCGTGACTCCTGGGCAATGCATAAACCTGCTCATCTGTGAGACAGCAAACTGAATATCTGGCCGAGTAATGCATAAGTAAATCAAGCATCCAACAGCCTGCTGATAGAGAACAACATCAAATGCATCTCCAACATCATGAAGACTCAATCGTAAACCTATCTCCATAGGAGTGGCAATAGGCTTACAGTCTTCAAGGCCAAAATGCTGCAATAATGTGTCAATATATTTCATTTGACACAAAACCATTCCACCATCAACGTGCATAAATTGAATGCCCAAATAGTGATGCAAATGCCCCAAATCAGACATCTCAAATGAGGCATGCAAATCAGCCTTAAAATCAGCAATATGTGTCTCAATAGGACCAGTGAGCAGCATGTCATCAACATAGACAACAATGATCAGAAGCACATCATTAGCACGCTTAACATATAAGGTGCTTTCAGTTGGACTATTCTCAAAACCATGTGCAATCAGATAGGCATGTATCTTCTCATACCAAGCACATGGTGCTTGCTTTAAACCATATAATGCCTTCTTTAACCTACAAACCTGGTTTTCATGCCCTTTCTGCACAAAGCCACGGGGCTGAAAAACATACACTTCTTCATGCAAGTCACCATTCAGAAATGCTGTTTTAATGTCCAACTGATGTACATTCCAACCATGATGGGCTGCAAGTGCACAAATGCTACGAACAGTAGTCATACGGCATGTAGGTGCAAAGGTCTCATCAAAATCAATGCCTCTTTCCTGTGCATAACCCTTTGCAACAAGCCTAGCCTTATACCTGTCAACTGTACCATCAGGTTTACGCTTCAGCTTGTATACCCACTTAGTGCCAATGGCCTTCTTGCCAGGAGGCAAGTCACATAAAGACCATGTACCATTCTTCATTATAGCATCATATTCAGATTGCATAGCAGCCATCCAATTTTCTGAATTTTGTGCTTCATCAAAAGAAACAGGCTCATTCTCATCACAGAGACTAGATGCAGCCATAGCATAGCAATCTGATGCAAAGGAGGCACTATGAGAGCCTGAACGAGTACGATATGTCAAAGGTGCATCTAATTTGCTGTCACGCAAAGTCTGCACCAGCCATTTTGGCATAGTTTTTGCCTGCTCAATATCAGCTCTCTCATCAACAAGTGCATCATGTAAATTTGCATCAGAAATGGAATGATCTGCATCATCATATGAAACCTGCAAAGGCTGAGAAGTTGCCTCATTAGGACCAGCACTAGCCTGTCCACCTGTAAAAAGAGGCATCAAAGTATCATACATGTCTTTAGAGCTAACAGATGTCTCCTTAGTACATGAAAGCAATGGCTGAATAACATCTTCCGCAAAGACAACATCACGGCTAACCAGAATGCGTTTAGTCTGTGGATGATACAGACGATAGCCTTTACTTTCATAACTGTACCCAACAAAAATAGATTTTACTGCCTTATCATCCAATTTTCTGCGATGTTGTTCAGGCACTAATGCATATGCCAAACAACCAAAAACACGCAGATGAGCAACAGATGGCTTGCGGTCATGCCAAGCCTCATATGGAGTGATAGACTGCAACGCTTTAGTGGGACACTTGTTCAGTACATATGCTGCACACATGACAGCCTCAAGCCAGAAACTATGTGGTAAAGCCTGACTTTTGACCATGCACCTCGCCATCTCCATGAGTGACCTGTTCTTTCGTTCAGCAACTCCATTCTGTTGAGGTGTATACGGCACTGTACACTGGTGTTTTATCCCACGTTCAGCCAGAAATGCATTAAAATCTGAAGATATATATTCCCCCCCTCGATCAGAACGGAGGGTGCCCATTTTACATGCTGACAGATTTTCAGCCAAAACCAAAAACTGTTTGAAGCACATGAACACTTCGGACTTTGCTTTGAGTGGATATACCCATGCATGCCTAGAAAAATCATCAATGAAAGTCATGAAGTAAAGGTAATTTCCAAAAGAGGGTGTCTGCATAGGACCACAGACATCACTATGTACAAGCTGCAATTTCTGCGTAGCCCGAACTGTACCATCTTTTGGAAAGGAAGAACGTTGCATTTTGCCCAAAATACAGCCTTCATAAACATGTTTTCCAGGTGCCTCAAGTTTGGGCGAAGAGGACATCATTTCAGATTTCTGCAGGCGTAACAAACTAGCAAAATTCAGATGACCAAAGCGTGCATGCCAAAGCTTTGCATCTGACATAGCCTGAGAATCATGAACTGCACATGCCGAATCATTCACAGATCTTTCATAGTCTATGAGCTTATACAGCCCACGACATAAAATGCCAGAAGCAATAATCACATCGCCATTTGAGAGATCATGAACTGTACACATGTCATCAACGAATTTCACAACCAAGCCAATCTTGGCTAATGCAGAAACTGATAACAGGTTCTTTTTGATCCTTGGCACAAATAAAGCATCTGACAAAGTGAAAGAACTACCATCAGCAGTAGTCAGAATGATCTTACCAACTCCCATAATAGGATAAGAGGAGTTATTGGCGCATGTGACAGTATTCCCTGTAGGGGCAGGCTCGAGTGAAGAGAAGAAACTGCGCTGCGAGGTAATATGTTTGGTCGCCCCACTGTCAAAGTACCAAACATCTGAGTCTACTGCAAACATGCACTGATCATGTGAAGATGGGTCAAAACTGTAGACAGTAGTAAACGCCCATTCTTCTTCCTGCACAAGATTTGCAGACTCTGTTTTTGGTGTAGAGGCCTCTGCAACAACCATTCCAGCCTCTTTCTTCTTTGCCTCTTTAGCAGCCAGTTTTGGACAGTTCTTTATAATATGATCATTTCCTTTACAGTACTTGCAGAACAATTTCTGCTTTTCTGATTTCTTTTCATCTTTATCCTGGTTCTTTGATTGTGCAGCATTTGTAGATTTCTGCTTACTAGTAGAAGAGCTCCATTTTCCTTTGCCCTTCTGACTAGCCAGGAAAGCTTGATCTGCAACACGCATAATGGACCTTTTCTGCCTGGACTCATCTTCCTGCAACAGAACAGAGACTAATTCCTCAAATGACAAGGCATTCGGATTGCCTTTCATCATCAACCGAAGAGTAGAGGCAAAACTCTGATATGAATCAGGAAGACCATTCAGAACGGTCTGCACAAGTGAGCTATCTGGTATAACCTCATCAGCAGAAATCAATTGTTCCTTCAGGTCTTTGATCTTTGTAAGAAAACTGTCCATAGAATCACCTTCATTCATGTGCTCACTCTCCAACTGTTTTCGGAGGCAAGCAACACGAGCCTCATTCCTAGCCTGGTACAAAGTGGTAAGTGTATCCCAAGCATCCTTTGCTGTTCTGCAAGAGCGAATGTGAGGAATAATGGCACGTTTGACAGACAAGGCTATCAATGCATGTGCCTGGGCATCTCTGCCATCCCAACGAATCTGCTCTGCAGTAGGTGCAACAGAAACAGCAGCATGAACAGGAATCTGCGGAATATCATCTTCGACACCATCTTCATCAGCTCCAACACCTGTATTTGCAGTACCTGTCGTTACAGGTGTAACAGGACGTCTTTCAACACCCTGCACAATGTTCCACAATCCTTTTGCACAATGTTCCACAATCCTTTTGCAACCAGTACATGTCGCATCATATAAGCCCATAATTTCGTTCGAATCTGAGACTGCAAACGGAGGAGTGTCGATGGCACCCTAGAAGAAGCGACGACCTGCTCTGATACCAATTGTTGGAGATAGACGTCTACGGAAGCACGCGAACAGCACAAGGAAGAAGAAGAAGCTTGGAGCACAACACACAAGACTGAATGTATTACTAGAGAATTACAAAGATAAGTAGCCCATTAGGGCAATAGGCGTATATACAAGCCGGGGGAAAAAAACCTCCTAAAGAGGGAAAAAAGTGCCCCGGCGGTCCTAGAGTGTTCACACACATCACTACCTAAATATATCAACAATACAAAATTACTTAGTTTCATAACCAAATATTCTTCTTCTTTTCTGCAAAAGAAAATCACATAAAAAAATTCATCCATACATAAATTAATCATTCTTTTCATCATACATTACTTCATAAGTTTTGTTATTTCAATTTCTCTTCACTCTCTTTTGGTAAAGGCTGGGCAATCAATTTAATTTTTTTATCAACAGTTTTATATTTTTTGTTTACTTTCCCTTCCCTATTTTGATTACTCATAAAAAATTTAAGTAAATGGGTGCGAGACATCAATCCAAGAACCACCGTTGTCTCACTCAACAGTGGCATCTAGGCAAAATTTTTATCATAATAAGTTCTGAACTCATGAAGAGGCATATGATCTTCACGTATCTTTTCATGAGAACGGATGGGCATCTTTCTAATTTGCTTCCAATTTTGTACATGGTTAGGGTTGACTATCATAACTTGGAGTGATTGAAAATCATCTTTAGATCTAATTCTTGCATATGCAGAGCCGTCATCCATTACTTTAGTCTCCATTCTAACTTCGCATATAAATGGTTGACCTAAGATAATTTCATAAGAGCAATTTTCCTGAATGAAAATGTGGAATGTCTCAGAGATTCCACCTATCATTAGAGGTATGTTGGCACATACTCCTAGGAGTGATCCACAACAATTATCCACAGTTCTCATTATCTAGCCGTGATTCTTATCAATAAGCCATTTAAACTTATCATATAATTCTGTCGAAATCACATTGATTTCTGACCCAGAATCAATTAGGGCTAAAGCAGAATATGATCTTTTCTGATCACCTAAGTTAATTTTAATCTCAGGTGTGCCTCTTGCCAAAAAACTTTTTGTAAACTCGCTCTCTGAGTTTTTGGTTTCGTCGTCTGGTACAATCGGCCCTAAGAAATTTTTGTTAACATTATAGGTATTTTTCTCTTCATCGTCCGAGTCAGAAGAAAGAGATCCATGAATTAACTGAGTTACATCAGCAACATCCTGCATCTCTACCTCTTGTGAAAGAGGGAATCTCTTTCTTTTAATTAGTTTAATAAAATTTTCTTTAAATTCAATTTTTGCTATTGAAAAGATTTGTTCTAATGTCATTGTTACTGCGCTTTTTAATAAAATGTCATACAATATTTCCTTTGAATCAACTTTTTGTTCTAGTTCTGAAATAAGAATAGCTTTTGGAACTCTTTTCGGTTTCTTTTCTGGTTTAGTTTGTTTTTCCGTTCTAGGAATTTCCTCTACTTTATCTGATGTTTGAAATGGCTCATTAATCACAAGTTTTTTACCCTCCCTAATTTCTTTTCTTCGTTGTTCATTTGTTTTAGAACTTTTGCCTTGATCAAACTGAACTTTCTTAGGGTACCGCTCATCTCTCATCTTACTTCTAGTCATTTGTCTACCTGATTCATTTGTATCTTGCTCATCATCCCTCTTTCTCTTCTCTTCAATGTTAGCAATATGCGAATATATTGAGAATTGATCGATAGGAGAGTTCCATGCAGTTTTCTCCATAATGTCATCCCTAGCCTTTATTAAAGGTTCAATTGAGTAGTTCCTCGTTTCTCTTGTTTGTTCAGAATCAGAGTCACTATCTACCTATTCTAGTTTAACAGCAGATGATGTTTTCTTAGACTCACAAAGGTTTTCATACAGCTTCTGCATCCCTCCTCTTCCCCGATTTGCAGCTAAGGGTAATATAGTCACACAATCGCTTATCAATCTCAATAACAAGTCTTTTTTCTTTCGCATCTTTTAAAGATTCACATGTATAGGTAAGATGATCTGTGGCATCACACCAGATACATCTCCTCACATTGGGATTTCTCTGCTCATTGAAATTCCTTTGGTTGAATGCTTGAGGAATTGGTTGGGGTACAATTGGAGGATTAGGAGGTATTAAAAGAGGATTAGGAGGTCCTAATGGATTATTAGGAGGTAGTAATGGTGGATTAGGAGCACTTACAGGTTGAGCATATATAGTCGGATGAGCTTGCATTGCAGGTTTATCTTGTAAGTTTAAAGCATACACCACATTCTACAAAGCCGATACCTCTTTAGACATATTTTCGTGCATATGCATCATGTTGTCCAACTTGTTAAATAAAATCTCAAATTATAACTCGGTTGGAACTTTAGATGCGACAGTTGTAGGCTCAACTTTTGAATCTATATGTGTATCCCTAGTTGCATGAATAGGAGGAAAACTGGAGGATGGTTCAGACGTCAAATCATAAACGAGTGTTTTGCGTTGCTTCATGTGAGCAACTGCCTCAACCACTGTTTTCACTACACCCCAGTCATCTGTAAGCCCATATTTTTTTCCCAGTTCTTCAAGTCTACGCTTAACCTCTACCTTTATATCTGGAGTCAAGATTTTAAGAAAATATAAAACTATATCTGGGGTAAGGGCAACCCTATCCTATTTAGGTAATTGAGAAAATCTTTTCATAAATTCACTATGGAGTTGAGTTAAAGAAATGTGAGGCTTAGGAGAACTAATCCATTTCATAAATCCCTCTCTACTGTGTTGACTATAGTCCTCTAAGTTAAATTCCCATGTAACTCCTTTCGAAGATCATCCCATTCCTGATTGTCATGTAGTTCCATAATAGCCTTAACCGTGCCTATGGCAAGTCTACCTAGATATGATTTCCATTTTGTATCATGCAAACCATGTAGCTTGGCTAATTCCTCAAATGTGTCTAAATAATTTTTAACATTCATACAAGTGAAGTTCCCTTTATCTTTTAATAACGTTTCAACTACTTTCTGACCCTACGTCTCATGCATCATATTTTGAAATAGTTCATCCATTTTTGTAGTTTGATTTGATCTAGCTTGAACAATCCTAACAATATCCTGAACTTCTTTCTTTACTCTTTCCTTATGCTCAGCTACTAATTCTAAAATTCTGTTAGAGTCCAGTTTGATATGTTTTTAAATATGCCAATATATTGCAATTAATCGCATGATTAATGCTTGGCCAAAATATTTCTTTTAACCTATACCAACAATTTTCCTTTTAAAAAATTTGCACTATTAACCCAAGAATTTGAGAGTAAAAGAAATTATACCAACGGCTCAAAGAAGAGGATCAAAATAGTGTGTTGAGTATAGGATATGCACACATCTTTATTTGTGCATAGGAACCCTCTTTTTGTATCTACTTAGAGTTTCACATGAAAACTCCCTCTTAGACACTTTTTAATATTTCTCTTAAAGTAAGGCTTTTGGAAGCATGTAAAAATACCCATCCTTTTTGTAGAAGTGTAGAAAAATCCCCACGCACGTATTCTTGGAAGATATGGTTGTTAGAAAGAATATTTCCCAAGATCTTTTTGAGATATGTTAGTTAGGCATGTGCTCCTTTTTGACTAGTCAAAAGGAGCACATGGGGGAACGTGTCTAGCCTATAAATAGAGGCTTATTTCTTGTAAAAGGGAGCTTTTGGTCGTGCTCTCATGTAAAATCCTTTCAATGGAAGAACTCTCCTTTCTCTTAAGGCTTTGTGCATATATGTATTTAGTCTTGGAGAGTGTGAGAGTGAGGTGTGTGTGCATGCTAGCATTTCCTTTGTGTGTAAGTAGAGTGTTGCAATTGTCTTGTATTTTACATATGTGACTAGGATCCTTGACTCCCATTGCTCCATATTTTCAAGCATGTGGCATAGCTGCGGGCTGATGGCCAATGGCTTGAACATGATGGAGGATGAGGTGGATGAAAGGAGCACATGCCTAACTAACATATCTCAAAAAGATCTTGGGAAATATTCTTTCTAACAACCATATCTTCCAAGAATACGTGCGTGGGGTTTTTTCTACACTTCTACAAAAAGGATGGGTATTTTTACATGCTTCCAAAAGCCTTACTTTAGGAGAAATATTAAAAAGTGTCTACGAGGGAGTTTTCATGTGAAACTCTAAGTAGATACAAAAAGAGGGTTCCTATGCACAAATAAAGATGTGTGCATATCCTATACTCAAGACTCTCCCCTCCCTAGACTTTGTCGTCCTCGACAAAGCTAAAGAAGAGCATACATAACTGAACTGTTTCAAGCTTGAGTCTTGTCTTCTGAGATGCTCCAAGCCTACGAATCTGCCATTCTGCAGTCTCTAGTCTTCATGTCTTCATACTTCTTCATTGATCGTTGAACCTGCAGCACATCAGTATTCAAACTTCAAATCTGCAGCACTTCCAATCTTCAAGCCGTCAGTCTTTTCTTCAATCTGAAATGCTTCTGTCTTCAGAGCTGGGCGACACAATCCTCATGGGGCAGTCAGCCCAACCCTGTAATTAGCGGCCTCTGTTGCTAGATATGCAGCAATCCTGATCAAGTCCTAACAAACGGAAGTCCAACATCTCCATGGACAGACGCAAAAACAAGACAGAGCAAGAATGGAACTTATTGCCACTGTAGCATCTTCAAAACCTTCAATGCATTCATGCAGCCATGTCAAAAAGGAAAAAAAGTAACCCTTTAATGTGTAAAAGGCTGTCAGAGCAGTGGTGATCTCAACTAGACAGTCGTGCCATAATAGCCGGAAGACCAACGAAACTTCATAACATCCATAGTAGCTTGAAAAAAGAAGCACACATAGCAGTCCTAACATCAAAACTGTCCCAAGCATTTCACCAGATGGCTGTGAAAGTGGTCACAAGCCCAAAATTAGGGCAGTCACATATCCAAGACAATGTGTTCTGTAACGCCCAAGCCCAATATCGAACTGCAAACCCCCTCAGTGAGGTTGATCGAAAGAGGAGGACGACAAATGTGATTGCTAGCTATGGTGCTGCAAGATGCTCAAGAAGATGCATGCAATCTCTTTAGCACGCCTGGCAGGTGTGGTGTATTCAGAGCAGCCAAGGTCTCCTGCAACAAAACATCACCCCCCAACAACTTGGAAATGAGGAAATCAAGACATAGGGCCACATTAATGTCTGTGAGTTGTGGAAAACATCTCCATCTGCCAAGGGAGCACAAGGTTTGCAAAATGTTTTATGACTCATATGTCCCTTGACAGGACAAACAATCAATAGGACATAAAAGATTCCAGTTTAGAGTAGCATTGTGGTGTCAAGAGGTGTGGACATCTACACTGACAAGGGCAGTCACCAGAATTCAAGTAATCTGCTTTAAACATATGCAAAATAACCACCATAAGGAAGTATTATGTGAGGAAGCAATATGCCACCAATCAGTCCAGCAAGAAAGAGAATTACCCCCTGCATGTTAAGTGTTCTATCCTTCTCATATACTGTAGAAAAAATGCTTCAGGGGTCCTGAGTAATCTTGTCATGGTGACAAGTACCGGACTTAATGATTCAGCACGATTTCCATACATAGCATAGCTTCAATCCATGCTCAGGAAGCACAGTTTCTGCCCTCATAAGCAACAGATGATCACCATGGTCGGTTAGAAGTATGCTCAATTATTTGTGATATAGAAAAAGCCTCTCCACAGGGGTAGCATTGGAGTGGTTGCTACATCAAGTGGCTTCAAACAACAGGTGCTGAGGAAGTAATATTGCATACTAGACAACAGAGATTAACTGTTCCTGTTTGGCTACCCTGGAGTATAATGCCATAGAATCATTTGCTTAGCCTGTAAGATAGGGCTTCAGGCACCCAAAGTAGTTGCCAGGTGATGAATGTCTAGCATTGACAATTCTGCACAATCACCACACTTAGCAGAGCTTTATCGATGCACAAGTACTGCATCTGCCCTTGTGTGCCTTCCGTTCCAGGAACTGCCACCTACCTGATGATACAAGAACTGGAGTACGTGGAATAATAACATCAATCAATCTAGTAGAGATGTGGTCAATGATTGTACTGAAATCTTCATGTAGAAGAGGAACCAAAGTTGGAAGACATTTTCACCCCAGTAAGCGAGGTACTGTCCAGAGTTTTAAATAGCAGAAACTAGGGTAGATTCTCTTGTGGTCATTTATCATAAACCTCAGTTTGTGCTGAGGAATACTCTTAGATATCAGATAAGGGACATGCTATAGGTATAGCAGCAGCATAATCTGTTGATACACACAACAACTCCCAAAAACATCTTGGAATGGCACAACCTTTACTGTCCATGTGTTACTTCTTGAAGGAGCAATCCTACTGAATGTCGTGGTAAGAGGACTGATGTACTGTAGCAATCGGGGAGCTCCATAAACCCTGAAGGTGGATGGAGGAGCTAACTGCTGCCCAAAATCCACAGTGTGGGAAAGTGTGGATACCATCCCCTTAGATGAGTTGTCCGCAGTCCTAGAGAAACCTCTTTACCATCCAGAGTTGTCCTTAAAGTTTCAAAGCCCGCAATGTTCAGACATAACATAGACAAGTGGTTTTACTCACATTCTTTTGTTGTTATCTGGAACCTTGTGAAGATGACCAAAAGTAGTAGTGGCACCAATTCTATGTCCAAGCTTTTTCAGAATCAGGTGCTACACTTCCAGCCACCTCATAATCCTTTGCAAGATTAGCTCAGGCCGCATGTGGCTCATGCCTTGACCTGTATACTTTGAAGCCTTGCCGCCTTCAAGTCAATCTGTTGCTTGATTCTGAAGCATGAAGGATGAGCAGCATGGATATCTCTGTGGCATCTATTTTGCCATTTGGATCAAGTCACTACATATTCTGATCATGTCCATGTACCCACCAGAGCTTATCAGATGGTATCATTACATAGATCTTTGGGATCTTCCATTTGATTGAGTTTCATCTGCTTCGAGTTGCATCTGTCCTTCTGTATAAATGGGTTTGATGTACAAACACCTGCAAGCACTCTAGTTCTTTTGACAACTGGCCTGACTTGCTTTTATCCCCATTTTGGAAATGGTAACCATCTAGGCTAGAGATGAAGGAAACACCTAACTTATTTGCATATGGTGTTGTTGATGCTGGCTGTTTGATGATGTTGTTGTCATTTGATATATTGCCTGAGAGAAGCACTTTCTTATACCTCTTTCGGTGCCTTGCTGTGGAATCTAGATTTTAGATGAGGCATGAACCAGATCAAAGATTCATTCGATTGTAGTAATCATGCAGATCCTTGAAGTAGGCTATGGGAAGAAAGCCAAAGGAAACTGGTACTCAAAGTCTGATACAAACTGCAATGGCAAGAAAAAAGGTGCCATTCGGCTTGATAATGAAAGGAGTGATTGGCCGATATGCATGCTTTAGCACTGTGGCAGGCTCCCTGTATCCTTTACTTTCATGAATTGTAGCATTAATCGATGGATGCCACAGTAAAGTCCCGAGTTTCGTACACAAATGAGAGTGGGGAGTGCTACAACTCATCTAGAGGATATAGAAGAACCAGGAGAGTGTCGAATCCTGATCATCATTTCTGGAATGTGTACAGACTGCGACCTTCAAAGGATAGGTAGTAATTATGCTCACCTATCGACACAACTGAATGGGAACTCAACAGTCTCAACCCCACCTAGTCACTTGATTTGAACAGAGATCCAAAAGTAATAGTTTCCCTCTGGATAGAGTATACCAACATAGGGTCCAATAACAACAAGCACTGATGTCGCTTATAGCTTCTTTATCATGCTCAACCCGACAGTCATGAAACAGACGGAAGGATATCAAGATCATGGTCTGGAGCCCGACTTCTTGACTGGAGGAACCAGCTGCTTCAAGGAGTGTCAAAGAGGATCATACCTGTCTGAGGGCAACCCATGGCTGGCCAAGGACAACTTCAGAGCAACCCATGGCAGGCCAAGGACCTGAGAGCCTTCTAGTAGCCATCATTCTTGGCAGTAGAGGAATACATGTGCTGGATCAATTTTGCATTCGATTGTAGATTGAGTGGCAAGTCCTGTTTGGAATTTTGGGATACTGCCTGTAGATGTCAACAAATCCACTTCAACAGCTACCACGGTCATGAGAAGCACAAAAAAAATTGGGAATCCAGCAACACCTCGAGTTCTATCCTGGGAGGCCTCTGCACACGTAATTCCAAAAGGGGAAAAAAGGCTGAGATCTCGATTAATGCATCAATAGAGAAGGATTGTAGCGGCACCACATTGAAGCTCGAAGAGAGGATTGACTGTCGATGTTTCCCCCATGGTTTCCTACATCTTGTTATGTGAGGCCCTCCACACTTTTACTCAGCACACATATCCAATTGAGAGGAACAAGCATTCCCCCACCATTCTTCAAGCATCGGAGAAGGAAGAAAGGATAATCCGTCAGAGTCCAACTCCACCAGATCTGCAGAGTTACATCACACAAGATAGGGGAGCATCTAAATGCTCGACCCTCCATATACATCAAAACATCAGCCTTTCAAAATAAGAATGATTCACAGCATATGTATATAATCAAGTCTTCCAAAACATACAAGATTAAGCCTTGTAGATATAGGCAGGAGAAGTGTTACAATGTATATCTCATAGCCAGACAGCAAGGCTTGAGGATGATCCCTATCCCTGAATAACTCATGATAACAGAAGCTTCATCATTTAGAATCTTCCATCCCAAACTGATGACAACAGTGTGTGTATGCCCTCACAGAATATCAGAGAAATAGCATACGCAGCCAAAGAAGAAGGATCCTGTAAGAAAATGGAGTGCCCCTAGCCTGCATGCATAATTTGCCCTTCGAGTCTTCCATAGCCGCAACTTCCATAGCAGTATTTGAAGCTCCTAGCCACAATATGTGCACACATGGGCGCCCGGAAGCCACACTTCGGCTGACTGTTGCACCATCCAGGTATACTTCGAAAGTGAACCACACACCTCCATGGAGAACTTACAACAACAAGGATGCACTCTATTAACATGTAATCAAAGAGAGGAGATCGAGGGGGGAGCTCAAAACAAGCTCAACCCCTCAACATTTATGTAGAAATGACACCCATTCTGAGTCGGAGAAGCGAGCGGTAGCCAAATGGGTGCGGACATGTGAGCAGAGGGAGCCCATGAGCAACGAGAGGAGATGAGGGAAATCCCAGGAGGTCATCGCTGGCTGCCAGAGTGCTCAAAAATTCATAGGTTCCGATAGGTTGGTACAACGAAAATCATCGATGGAGGAGGGCAACAGTTTGACGGCCTTGTGCACGATTTGAGAGACTACAGAGCTTGAGCATGGTCGTTCTTTCTGGGAATCAAGTGAGCCGAACTCACCCCATCACATGAGGCAGTTGTTCTGAGGCGGAGAGAGAGCCACAGGAGGGTCGTGACTCCGACACAGACATTCCATAGGAGAAGAGGGAGTTTAGCTCCATTCTAGTAAAGAAAATCTCCGCGTTCACTTCTGTACGAGTGTAGAGTAGAGGGTTTTGTCTGCCCCACAGAGCTGCTCAACAAGAAAGGGGAGCCCGTAAGGGCTCGACCCCAACTGAGAAAAGGCCACGAGTTAGGGAAGAAGAAGATGAATCTCCCCATACGTTGCAGTTAATGCGGATAGAGATGGAGAGGGACTATTCATGAAAGATCTTCAATAACCAGACCATTGAATTCATCGAAACAAGAAGAGAGGGAGGGGCCAAGGAGAGGACTACCCATCCCCCTTTTCAAGATAGCCACTCAAAACAGGAAGTGTCAGTGGTGGATAGTGATGCTCAAGATGGTGTATGGAGGTGTGTGTGTGTATGTGAGAGATGAGAGAGATAAGGGGGTTAAGGGGTGTTCTTGTGCCACAACAAAACTGAACTAAACTATCCTACTAAAAACAAGAAAATGAGGAACTAATGGCCCAATGGAAGGGTGAAAGTACCATGCCAACACACATATCCTACGTAAATAAGCAAAAAAAAAATTGCAAATCAATATCTTACCACATGCTCTTGAGCACTCCAAGTGATGAAAGGCCGTGTTCCCCGGCAACGGCGCCAAATTTGTTGTTGTAGTATGCCCTTGGGAGCCAAGACCCACACCACCTTGCATGGAAGCAAGAAGGAAGGCCCAAGAAAGACTCTCCTTTCATCCACCCCATCCTCCATCATGTTCAAGCCATTGGCCATCAGCCCGCAGCTATGCCACATGCTTGAAAATATGGAGCAATGGGAATCAAGGATCCTAGTCACATATGTAAAATACAAGACAATTGCAACACTCTACTTACACACAAAGGAAATGCTAGCATGCACACACACCTCACTCTCACACTCTCCAAGACTAAATACATATATGCACAAAGCCTTAAGAGAAAGGAGAGTTCTTCCATTGAAAGGATTTTACATGAGAGCACGACCAAAAGCTCCCTTTTACAACAAATAAGCCTCTATTTATAGGCTAGACACGTTCCCCCATGTGCTCCTTTTGACTAGTCAAAAAGGAGCACATGCCTAACTAACATATCTCAAAAAGATCTTGGGAAATATTCTTTCTAACAACCATATCTTCCAAGAATACGTGCGTGGGGATTTTTCTACACTTCTACAAAAAGGATGGGTATTTATACATGCTTCCAAAAGCCTTACTTTAGGAGAAATATTAAAAAATGTCTAAGAGGGAGTTTTCACGTGAAACTCTAAGTAGATACAAAAAGAGGGTTCCTATGCACAAATAAAGATGTGTGCATATCCTATACTCAACATAGTGCTTTGTGAAATTTAATACATTTATTGTCTTTAATCAAAGCCTAAATACATCTTTTGCTAAAATGAGTGCAAACGTTGTCGTAGAGATTTACATCTCTACGTATCCACATCTCTACATATCCAGTGCTTGAATAATCCAACCTAAAGAATGATTTTCACTCAGAATGTTGCAGATATATTTACCAAAGCATTGACTAGAGATAGTCATGAGAAGATTTGTAGGTTACTGAAGCTTGAATCATTTTGACATTAAAGGAGGGATTGTTGGAAAGCAATGCCAAAATTATCCAACAATATCTAGATTATCCAACACTTTAAACCGACAAACATATATTGTTTTCTTTATAAGATGACTCAAGAAGAATTGATGGATGTAACTTCAAATATATTCTGTCACATACTTTGACAAGAAAGCGGACGGGTGTTGTGATCTACATCAAAGGATTATTAAAGCATCTTCAAACCCACCAGGGTTGGAAACCTCTCGGCCGCAGAACAGAATATTAATAATGTATAATGTTCAGTTTCAAAAATTAATATCAAATGTCAGCGCCGACTTGGTCTAGCTCATACATGGTGTGAAAAGCAACTTTATGTGCCCGAGTTCGATCCCTACTGGGCGCTACTCGCAAAAGATAAAAGTTTTTCGAAAAGCAATGGACAAGCGACTAGCAGTTTTTTTTCGAAATCAAAATTTGGCGCCAATCGTATTGCGAAGAGCTTTTATTTTGCGATCGTAGCTTTTACGATTAACTTTTCATGGTAATATACAAGCTATATAATGACAAGCTTGACTCATTGTCAAGACATCATCTGGATATTATCTGAAGATTATCTGAAGCTCTTGGAGGAGGAGTTGGAGGAGGAGTTCTCACACTCTTGAGGAGTGTTGGCACACATCTTGGTGTGGAGGTTCTGCTCACATGATTGAGGAGGACATCATGATCTATGATGTTTTGGTAACTTGTATCTGTTTCCGTTATCTGCATTATATTTGTACGAACACATTATTATGAATTAATTGGCTCTCCGATTTCCTCACATCTCTCTTGTTTCCGATCTCTCTTATGATGTTAATGAATTGTACGAGTGATTTGATTCATGATCTCATCCAATTATTTGTGATCATCTATATTTGAACTCTACCTCTTATGTTGCCCGAAGCACCCTGCGTGTGCCGTCTATTTGGAACACTAGCAGTTGGCCTGATCCACCCAACTGAGCCCTTCGCGACATTGTGAACCCGACGTGAAATTGTTCCACGGCATTTGGCAATTAGGAGGTATGATATCAAGCTCAATTCAGGTACGAGCAATTCAAGTTCTTTATTTTCTTCTACACTGGCTCGAGACGATATATGTACATTAATTGCACAACAGAAAGAAACATTAAAATATCAAGCTGCGGATATAATCAAGAAAGTCAAAGATCAGTCAAGACTTGAATATCAATTCAAAATGGAAGATTTCTTTAAGTCAATGATGAGTGAAGGTCAAGGACAAAAGGTAGTTGAAGCAATACTTAAAGAAAAGGGAAAATTCACATGAGTGAACGTGACTGAATACTTAGATGTTTATGAAGATCTAGCTAAACTTCATGGCTTGTCTAATGATAAATTGATTCCATATTTAAAGAGATTGGCAACTGGATCTGTGGTTGATACAATTGAAACCCATGAAAATTTAGCTTCGGAAGAGTCTAGAAAACAAATTCATACAAATTTCTACTTTGAAGACTTTAGTCAACATAGTAGAGCAGGATTTATGAAGTGGATAAGCTCACCCAAACCTCAGGTATCCATAACACAACTCCATAGTGAATTTATGAAAAGATTTTCTCAACTCCCAGAAGTGGATAGGACTGCTCTCACACCTGATATTGTTATCAATTTTCTTAAAATTTTGAGTCCTGATGTAAGAGTAGAAGTTGAGAGAAGGCTTGAAGAGCCAGGAAAGAGATATGGTTTAACTGATGATTTGGCTACTGTAAAGATGGTAGTTGAAGCTGTTGCTCATATGAAACAAAGATAATCTATTCTTTATGAGCAAACACCTATTTTCCCATCTAGTATGCCACATCTAAATGAACCTAGGGAGATTCATACCACTGCAAAAGTTGATGTGACTACTTCATCTAGATTTCTTGAAGAATTTCAATTAGCAGTCCTTTCTAAATTTGAAACTCTATCAAAAGAAATCTCATCACTTCATAACATAGTATATTCTTCTAGTACTCAAAACCAATTAATCCAAGCACCAACTTCCTCTCAGCTAGATGTACCTCAACCTATTCAACCACCAATTCCTCACACAAATTTTGAAAGAACTTACAAACCTAATAATAGGCAAAATCCTAATGTTAGGAGATGTGTTTGGTGTGATTCAACTGACCATCTTTCATACTTATGTGAGGCTTTGAAAGAAGCCAAAGACCAAAAGCTTGTGATTGACATTGATAAAAAATTATGTGATTATAGATCACGCATACCTTTACCTGTCAATTGGGGAAAAGGGGGTATGAAGAAGCTATATGAAAGTCTTTCAAACACCTCTGCTGTAAAACTAGAAAGAATGGATAATAGTGATCAAGATTCTAACCAATCAAATGAAACTAAAAATTATTCCATTGAAGCTCTAGTCAAGGCAAGAAATGCAATCATGCAAAAGACAGCTTGGGATTCACCTGTTGACCAATTTTCTGTCCATTCTCATATTGCCAATGTAGAGGAGAAGAGGAAAAGAGATGAGAAACCAAATGAAAATGAACATGAAAGAAGAGTGACAAGAAAACAATCAAATGAAGAACCTAAAAAAGTCCATTTTGAGCAAGGAGAAGGGTCTAAATCTAGTCAACAAAGGAGAAATGAGATAAAGGAAGGTAAAAAACCTATGATGAGTGAACAACCTAATCAATCTAATGATCAAAACCTTGATAAAAATGAGAAACAAAGTGATAAGAATCAGAAGAAGCCAAAGAGAGTTCCTAAGGCAATTTTGATCTCTGAAATTGAACAAAAAGTGGATTATAAAGAAATTTTAAATGAAATTATGTTAAAAAGCCTAGTTACAATGTCCTTAGAACAAGACTTTTCAATTTCTAAAACCGAGTTCAAGGATAATTTTATTAAACTTATCAAAAGAAAGAGATTTCCACTTTCTCAAGAAGTTGAGATGCAAGACATTGCAGACTTAACTCAAGCTATGAATGATACTCTTACTTTTGATGAGTCTGAGGAAGATAATAATGAAGAGGCTTATAATGTCAATAAGAATTTCCTTGGTCCAATCATGCCTGATGAAGAAAGTAAACAATCTGAAAGTCATTTTAGCAAGAGTTTTTGGGCTAGAGGAACACGTGAGATGAAAATCAAATTAGGAGATAAAAAGAAATCATATTCAGCTTTGGCACTTATTGACTCTGGGTCAGAGATTAATATAATTTCTAAAGAACTTTATGATAAGTTCAAATGGCCAATTGATAAAAATCATGGATGGTTGATGAGAACAGCTGATAATGGTTGTGGTTCTTTACTTGGAGCTTGTGCAAATATTCCTGTGATGATAGGTGGAATCACTGATACATTTCACTTTTTCATCCAAGAAAATTGCTCTTATGAGATTATCTTAGGTCAACCTTTCATATGTGAAACTAGAATGGAAACAAAAGTAATGGAATACATATGCTCGGATTCGATCTAAAGATGATTTGCAATCACTCCAAGTAATGACTGTCAACACAAATCACTTTCGAAATCGGGAACAAATTAGAAAGTCTCCTATACGTTCACAAGAAAAGGCATATGATGATTGTCGACCTTCATTTGAGTGTGGAGCAAACTTTGGCCAAAATTTTTGTTAAACCCCACCATTGAGCGGGACAATGGTGGTCAATGGATTGATATCTCGCAAACCCTTGTACATAATTTTGAAAGCTTTTCTATTTGTTTCCCTTCTTCAATTTTACAATTTATTCATTCCAAAAATATACCCAAAAAAATCATAAAAGCTCATGAAAAAGATCTAAAAAACAAAGGATTCATTTTACCTAATGAAAACATTGAACATGTTATTGAAACTTCATCTACTTTTTCTTTACTTGAAGAGATTCAACAAATATTACAAGAGCCGCATACTTCAAGAATTGTGCTTCTTAATTCCATTGATGAATATAAATTGATTTCCAAATTTGTTGATGAACTCATAATTGAGGAAGCTAAAATTGACACAAAATATAAAACAGTTGATAAGAAGGTTAAACCCATTGCTCAACCCTTACCAAAAGGAAGTGATGAAATATTCAAGCAGGTTGCAAAAGATCCTATTTTACGTGATCAACAAAACATAGGACATACATTCAATGATGAAACCATTAAACAAATTAAAATAGGAATTGATGATTCATTTCTATTACCTGCTGAACGAGAGTTATTTGAAAATGTCATTAGAAAGCATGGAAAAGCCTTTACACTTTATCCTCATGAGATAGGTTGTGTTGATCCAAAACTAGTTCCACCAATGATCATTTTTACAGTGCCACATATTCCATGGAATCTTCGCCCCATACCAGTCCCAAAAGCTCACTTACCTGAGTTAATGAGACTGATTAAGGAGAAGATGCACATGAGAATTCTAGAGCCATCTTCAGCGCCATATTCAAATAGATGGTTCACTGTACCTAAGAAGAATGGAAAGTTGAGGTTCATTCAAGACCTACAACCTGTCAATAAAGTTACTATTAGGAATGTGGGAACTGGCCCAATTGTAGGAGAGTTTGCTGAAGCATTTGCTGGGCACTCTATCTACTCCATGGGTGATTTATATTCAGGATATGACCAATTCCAGCTTGCTATTGAAAGTAGAGATAATACCACGATGAAAACTCCTCTAGGATTACTACGTATGTGTACTTTACCACAGGGAGCTACAAATTCAGTAGCACATATGATGAATGCTATGAATTTAGTCTTGCATGATTTCATTCCTAATGTGACGATGCCTTTTATTGATGATATTCCTATCAAAGGATGTGAGGAAAAGTTAAAAGATGAAACCCTAGACTCTTCAGGATGTAGAAAATTTGTTACTGACCATATTCTTGATTATCAGCGAATATTCAAAAGATTCGAAGAAGTTGGTCTAACATTTTCAATTGAGAAATCTGTTTTTGGTGTCAACGAGGTACTCATTGTTGGACATTTATGTGGTCACTATGGTCGAAGACCATACCCACCTAAGGTTGATGCCATAAATAAAATTTCTGAGACTTGTAATAATGTTAGCGAGGTAAGAAGATTTCTAGGAGCTTGTATCTTCTATGCTATTTGGATACCTCACTTTGCACATGTTGCTAATTGTCTTTATGATTTGTTGAGAAAGAACAGAAAGTTCATATGGACTAATGAACATTCTAAAGCCATGATAAAACTAAAAAAATTGCTAACTGAAGCTCCTATTTTAAAAAGAGTTGACTATTCCAATAATAAAACCATTATTTTGACTGTAGAAATTAGTCCTATAGGTATAGGATGGGTTATTGGTCAAGATGATGAAGAAGGGAAAAGATATGCAGTAAGATTTGGTGCCAAAATTTTGCATGAAACTCAACAAAAATACCCACAAATCAAATGAGAACTTTGGGGTTTAGTCACATCTTTAAAAACTGATAAGGAATATTTCATAGGAGCCAATGTAATTGTTGAAACAGATTGTTTACCACTTATTGGTATGATTACAAATTGTTCATCACCTGATATTGCAATGTTAAGATGGATATCATATATTAAATTTATAAATCCAGTTTTAGTCCATATTGCTGGAAAATCCAATACTATTGCTGATATGCTTTCTAGAGCTAAGTTTGACGATGATCTTGATAACACAGCAAAAATTGACATAAATTTAATAAATTATGATCCACAGGTATATGAGTATGAACAATTTAATGATGATGATTATGAAGGAGAGTGGAAAGATATTGGAAGATACCTTAGTACTCTAGAAAAGTCACCTACTTGGTCAACAAATAGATTCAAAGACATTAGAAAAAGAGCTTTCAATTTTTTCTTAAAAGATGGATTTATCTGGAGACATGCTAGGGGAAAAATTAAAATGCCACAAAGAGTACTAGGGAAGAAACAACTTCAATTGCAAGTTATGAAAAATTTACATGATACATTATGGGCTGGACATAAAGGGTTTGTGGCTACATATGAAAAGATTAGAGAAAACTATTGGTGGCTAGGAATCTATGTCAATGTAAGGGATTATGTAAACAGTTGTACTACATGTCAAATGCATTCATCTGTAAAACACAGAGATCCTTTACATCCAACTTACCCACCATGTATTCATTATAAATGGGTAGTTGATCTTGTGACCATGCCTAAAGGTATTGATAAAATGAGATATATTGTACTTGTAAGAGAAGATCTTACAAACCATGTAGAAGGCCGAGCACTACGATCTAAAACAACATATAATGTATGCAAATTCTTACTTGAGGATGTGATTTCAAGATTTGGATATATTGAAAAAGTAGTTGCTGATAGGGGAGAACTAGATGCTCAAGAGGCTAGGGATTTCTTTGCACGGCATGGAATTCGCTTATCTCTTACAACTGCTTATAACCCTGAGGCTAATGGAAAAATAGAAAGAGGGCATTCACCAATTGTGAAAGCAATCTCTAAAGCTTGTAGTGATGATTTGAAACAATGGCCAAGATATTTACCTTTTGCATTATGGGCTGATAGAATGACTTGCACAAGGACAACATGATACATGCTTGCTGAATTAATGTATTGTCAAAAACCTATTTTTCCTATTCATACACAAATATTTACATGGTCTACTCTACCTTCGAATGATAATCTATCTACTGATGAATTGTTGGCTTTAAGAATAAAACAACTTGAACAAGGGAATGAGAAACTTGATGATGCTGTTAAAAAATTAAAAGAATCAAGATTGAAAAATAAGAAATACTTTGATAAAACACATAGACTGAGGCCTAAACAAATTCATGAGGATGATTGGGTTTTGATTTATGATAGTACATTTGATTCACAATATGATGCAAGAAGGAAATTAAAACCACGATGGTTTGGACCTTATGTTGTTTTAAAAATACATGAGAATGGAACATATGTTTTACGTGAATTAGATGGAACTCCACTAAAAACTTTGATTGCAGGTAAAAGAATAAAATTTTTCAAGAAAAGGTATGAAGATGGTTACGAGATTGATGAAAACATGATTGAACATGAAGAGATCCTTAGATAGGAAATGATGAATTGAAAAGCATGTTTTTTAATACTAACTTTGATGTTTTATGAGAGAGGTACACGCTTCTTCAAAATTATCTTTGATGATAATGATGCTCGAGATTAGTGAGAGTGTTTGAGTGAATTGAGAGGATTATTTGATTGAAGAGTGAGAATTGAGTGTTGACTTTAATGCATTTTTAGTCTTCTTTTTTTACTCTCCATTATTTGCACCATATTGAGTCTATTCTGCACTCAGAGTATGCATAAACCAATGTATATACACACATGTTTATTTCTTTAGCCTGCACAATCTACTTGCACTTTTAAACAAATTAAAAAAGGATGACATCCAATTTAAAAAACAGATATCAAAAATTTTGAAGAACCTCATCATCGACTTCCTCTTACCTACCTTTTGCACCATGATTTTGGAACAATGCACTTAAAGTATGCATGGTAGGGTCTCACTACATGACCTTGCATCTAGGCACATTTTGAGCTTTACCCATGCACTTTGAGTGATTGTAAGGATTGATGTATATACACATTGATATGTATGTGAGTGAGCACACAAGCTTCATCATCAAATGCCTTTTACCCTGATACTTGCACCATGTTATTTGAAAAATGCACTTAAAGTATGCATGATAGGGTATCACTACATGACCTTGCATCCAGACACATTTTTATTTACCCATGCACTTTGAGTGATGAAAATAATTTATGTATGAAAACATGAAATGTATGAAAGTGACGCACATACCTCGTCTACAAATGCCAAATACCTTATCTTTTGCACCATATTTTGACCATGCATTTCCAAAGTATGCAATTGATAGGGCTACATTATATGGCCTTGCATAGGCACAATGCTTATCTTCCCATGCACTTGACAAATGTTTTCAAAATTCAATGTTCTATGAAATGTCAGATTATCTTTGAAGCAGAAAGAAGATTTGAAGATTGGCCCATCAAGGATGATGTGCAAGTTTAGTAGGGGCGAATGTCGTAGAGATTTACATCTCTACGTATCCACATCTCTACCTATCCAGTGTTTGAATAATCCAACCTAAAGAATGTTTTTTACTCAGAATGCTGCAGATATATTTACCAAAGCATTGACTAGAGATAGTCATGAGAAGATTCGTAGGTTACTAAAGCTTGAATCATTTTGACATTAAAGGAGGGATTGTTGGAAAGCAATGCCAAAATTATCCAACAATTTCTAGATTATCCAACACTTTAAACCGACAAACATATATTGTTTTCTTTATAAGATGACTCAAGAAGAATTGATGCATGTAACTTCAAATATATTCTGTCACATACTTTGACAAGAAAGCGGACGGGTGTTGTGATCTACATCAAAGGATTATTAAAGCATCTTCAAACCCACCAGGGTTGGAAACCTCTCGGTCTCAGAACAGAATATTCATAATGTATAACGTTCAGTTTCAATACTTAATATCAAACGTCAGCGCCGACTTGGTCTAGCTCATACATGGTGTGAAAAGCAACTTTATGTGCCCGAGTTTGATCCCTGCTGGGCGCTACTCGCAAAAGATAAAAGTTTTTCGAAAAGCAATGGACAAGCGACTAGCAGTTTTTTTTCGAAATCAAAATTTGGCGCCAATCGTATTGCGAAGAGCTTTTATTTTGCGATCGTAGCTTTTACAATTAGCTTTTCATGGTAATATACAAGCTATATATTGAGAAGCTTGACTCATTGTCAAGACATCATCTGGATATTATCTGAAGCTCTTGGAGGAGGAGTTGGAGGAGGAGTTCTCACACTCTTGAGGAGTGTTGGCACACATCTTGGTGTGGAGGTTCTGCTCACATGATTGAGGAGGACATCATGATCTATGATGTTTTGGTAACTTGTATCTGTTTCCGTTATCTGCATTATATTTGTATGAACACATTATTATGAATTAATTGGCTCTCCGATTTATTCGCATCTCTCTTATTTCCGATCTCTCTTATGATGTTAATGAATTGTACGAGTGATTTGATTCATGATCTCATCCGATTATTTGTGAGCATCTATATTTGAACTCTACCTCTTATGTTACCCGAAGCACCCTGCATGTGCCGTCTATTTGGAACACTAGCAGTTGGCCTGATCCACCCAACTGAGCCCTTCGCGACAACGTTTCTTTCTTCAATTGTTGATGAGAGGGGTGGCGAGAGGAGGATCACCTACTTGCCAATCTTCGTGGAGGTGCTCAGATCATCAAACCAGCCCTCGACACCGAGGAGATTGCAAGTTTTCATGAGATAGCCACAACTCCCAAGGATGAAGACGCTACTGCAACAATTGTTGAATAAAAAATATGCATATGCAATGAAACTAGAAATATCAGATTGAGTCGCAAGCCGATGTTTCACGTTGGGTTCACCAATGTTGCATCATGGAGATGCTCGGATGGTGGATCAAGTCATCCGCCAAAATCGTTCGGCACAAGCAGGGTGTCTGTAGCAGACTTAGGCTAAGGACCATAAGGATGCGCTGCTCTATATCTGGCAATAGCTTCCTGATAGGATGGTAAAATCAATGATTCTTCGGTTATCTGTTCTTTAATTACCTCCTCTACTTCGGTTTCAATTTGCTTCGAATGATTATGTCTATTTAGAGGTGGTGGAAATACGTTTTCACTACTAGTGGTTCAGGAGATGCAATGGAAAATAAAGTTAAGAACTTAGTTAAACAATGGTCATAGGATATGGAAACTAAAGATTTTGAAGTACTATGATCTTTAATGACTTCTTTTGTTACTAGTTCTATAGACTCAGTTCTAGTTTCAATGTTTTCAAAACTACTATGCTCAGACTCATTGGATAGCTCAGAAGACATCAAAGAAATCAATGGAATATGATATTAATGCTAAATCTGTTTGAACAAATGTGTTGATAAAGCTAATGAAATAAATCAATTCCTCTAATACAAATATAAGGTCTAAATGATAGGATAAATGTCTAAAATGAAAGCTAAAAAATATAAGGGAGATGGAATGTCTTCAATCTGTCACTTCACGGATCTCTTCACTTCAACTGCTCTTTAATTCTTCAATGTTTGTAAAGATAATGAGGTGAAGCTGTGAATGAGCAGCTCCTATTTGCTGATCATGAAATGGCTTGATACTTTTCTTCAATCTTTATCAAATCTTCAATCAATATTCTTTTTTTCAATGTCTGTAAAAAAAACATTAGCGTATAAGTAAAGTTACAAAAAAAACCATTGAAAACATAAATAAATTTACAAAACATAAAGCACATGTACATATAACATTCTCATTCACATGCATATACACATAAATATGCTCATGCACACATTAAATCATTCATATGCACTTTAAAACATACATTCACATGCTCATTCATTCACTTACATACATATATGCCCATACATACTAATCATGCACACACTTTACCATGCATATACACATACCCATATGCATATGCAACCATACAATTGCATTATATCATCTATTTTAATATAAATGTATATGTAAACATACTCATGCATAGTTATTTTCATGATCATTCATTCACACTCATTGCTATGCTCTAACAGTTAACATATTTCAATCTTTATATGCATACACACATGTTTTCACTTAGCACACACATTCATGCATAAACTAATCACTAAATAATTAATAAAAAACAAACCAAATAATAAATAATACTTACTAAATAATGAAGTAATCACATTATAATAATAATTAGTTTAATACTTCATTAATCTAATAACTACAAAAGAAATAGTTAATTAAAACAAATCAAACATACTCTCTCTCTCTGTCTCTCTTTCTCTCTCCCTTTCTCTCTCTTTCTCTCTCTTTCTCTCTCTTTCTCTCTCTTTCTCTCTCTTTCTCTCTCTTTCTCTCTCGTTTTAACTCTCTCTTTCTCTCTCTCTCTCTCTCTCTCTCTCTCTCTCTCTCTCCTCGTTGTTGCGCTGCCGAATGAGCCGAAAGAAGAAGGGGGGAAGAGTTAAAATTTCTCTTTCTCTCTCTCTCTCTGTCTGCACCTATAGCACACCGTAGTCATCACATATCTCTCTGCTAGTCTCTTTCTCCGATTCCACATTCAGTGACAGCAAGAATGCTCCCGTGATTCTCTCTCCATGCAGATCTTCGGAGCGCGCGTCTACCGATCTCCTCTGTCTCTATCCACTTGTCTGTAGCACCGCCAATGACGGTAGCTCGAGAAGCTCTCTCTCCGACACTGCCAGCATGCCACCTACCATATGTTCTATTGCTTTCTCTTTCTCTGTGGACTTCTATCATCACGCGACATCAGCCACCAAGTTTTCACCCTTAGTCGGATTCCCCTATCTCTTTATGATGTGC
Source organism: Ceratopteris richardii (assembly GCA_020310875.1). Classification (NCBI taxonomy): domain Eukaryota; kingdom Viridiplantae; phylum Streptophyta; class Polypodiopsida; order Polypodiales; family Pteridaceae; genus Ceratopteris; species Ceratopteris richardii. The sequence continues at coordinate 67,894,971 of CM035424.1, forward strand.
CATCAGAGGCAGCAGCTGTCTATTTAAAGCCGTGAGTCTCTCAGACTCTCTGTCAGAGTTTGTGACAAGGAAATAATAATTTCTCTATTAATCTCTCTCTACAATGCTAATTAAGATTTTCTCCATGCTCATTAGGACTTCAAATACTGACTAATCCATTGTTAAAATGACTTTTCTCACTCTCTCTTGCACGAACAAGAGAGGAAAGGAAAAGAGGCTAAAGATGTAAAGAAGAAAAGTACTTGTAAAAAAACATTAAAAACTTTGAAGCACAACACACACACACACACACATACACACACACACATACACACACACACACACACACACACACACACACACACACACACACACATATATATATATATATATATATATATATATATATATATATATATATATATATATATATATATATATATATATATATATATATATATATATATATATATATATATATATATATATATATATATATATACACTCAGAGACCTGTATATACCACTCCTTTTGAATTTTACTTTATTTAACATTCACACTTTAGCCCACATTTATCCACCACACTTTTATTTAGCGTTTGCCCAATTTATTCACTAGATGTGTTTTCCACAACTAGCTTCGTCATCTTTGGCTTCATACAAGTATGATGTAAATCGTCATGTAGATAGTGAGTGTAAATACCTTTTTTGGGGTGAAAGAAGGTATAACTTCCATGCATCAAATAATCTTTTTCTTTTCCACTTTTTTCGTTTTATATATATATTTTTTTAAATTTGGTTTTTACATTCACAACTTTTTTTGTTTTGAAGGGGAAAGGCTTAACCCCTTAATCCGAGCTAAGGATCTAGATGCATGTACAAGAAAGATCTAGGTTTTCACAGACAAGGATCATGCATCAATATGATCCTACACATATACAACTACTTCCATTATCTGAAATGAACTACAAATCCTTCTATCCATCCGAAATCCCACTCAATCTATAAATTTAGAAATATAAATCATGCTTGTTTTCCTAGTATGGTTAAATAGATTCCTTTCATAATTTAATAAGAATCATCCTAGATTTTATAATCAATTTTTAATATGAATGCAAGTGACATAAATCAAATATAAAATCTTTTAAAACATAGATCAATACGACCTAAGATTAACTACATCCTCAATCTTCTTCAACTTCATTTTAAATTCATCATAAACCTATAATTTGATCTTAAAAGTCTTGCTAAAACAAAACGTCAATAGCTAGACATACAAAATTACTTAGTTTTATAACCAAATATTCTTCTTCTTTTCTGCAAAAGAAAATCACATTAAAGAAATTTATCCATACATAAATTAATCATTCTTTTCACCATACATTACTTCATAAGTTTTGTTATTTCAATTTCTCTTCACTCTCTTTTGGTAAAGGTTGGGCAATCGGTTTAATTTTTTTATCAATAGTTTTATATTTTTTGTTTACTTTCGCTTCCCTACTTTCATTACTCATAACAAATTTAAGTAAATGGGTGCAAGACATCAATCCAAGAACCACCGTTGTCTCGCTCAACAGTGGCATCTAGGCAAAATTTTTATCATGATAAGTTCCGAACTCATGAAGAGGCATATGATTTTCGCGTATCTTTTCATGAGAACGGATGGGTGTCTTTCTAATTTGCTCCTGATTTTGTACATGTTTAGGGCTGACTATCATAACTTGGAGTGATTGAAAATCATCTTTAGATCTAATTCTTGCATATGCAAAGCCGTCATCCATTACTTTAGTCTCCATTCTAGCTTTGCATATAAATGGTTGACCTAAGATAATTTCATAAGAGCAATTGTCCTGAATGAAAAAGTGGAATGCCTTAGAGATTCCACCTATCATTAGAGGTATGTTGGCACATGCTCCTAGGAGTGATCCACAACCATTATCCGTAGTTCTCATTATCCAGCCAACTCATAAGTGTAGTGCATGTCAATTTGGAAATTCTCACAAGTTACCATTCATGAAGAAAGGTTATATGCATAGAGATCTCTTGGAGTTGGTTCATAATGATGTATGGGGACCTAGCAAGGAAGCTTCAATATCTGGATCAATGTATTATGTCTCCTTTATTGATGATTGCAGCAGATGGACTATCCTGTTCTTTATGAAACACAAAGATGAAGTTTTTTCATGTTTCAAAAGATATTTGGCTCTTGTGGAGAATCAAACAGTTAAATCACTAAAAAAGCTAAGGTCAGATGGAGGGGGAGAATACTTCTGCCATGAGTTTGATTCTTTTCTTCAAGAAAGAGGAATCAAAAGAGAGGTAACTACAAGGTACACTCCTGAGCAAAATGGAGTGGCAGAAAGGAGGAATAGGACAATTGTTGAAGCTGCAAGATCCATGTTAAATGAAAAGCATTTGCCTAATTATCTATGGGCTGAGGTTGTATCTACATCCACTTAATTGATTAACAGGTTGCTTTAAAATCCCTTGATGGGATGAGTCCATATGAGGTTTGGAATGGAAGAAGACCTAGCTTAGATCATTGTAAAATTTTTGGATGTATTGCTTTTGCTCATGTTCCTTCACAGGTTAGAGGCAAGATGGATCCAAAGGCAGAAAGGTGTGTATTTATAAGATATGACAACAATCAAAAGGGTTAAAGGTTATACAACCCTACCACCAAAGGATTCTTGGTAAGTAGAGATGTAGTTTTTGATGATTACAATTCATGGTATGAAGATTCATGTAGGACGGTCAATTTACCATATGATATTGAAGAAGATTTTCCAAAACTTGGTAGAGAACAACCAAAGATTGAAGAACAAGACACCTCAGAGGATGATGAAGAATCTCAGATGGAAAAGATCAAAGCATGGAAGTTTGAAGGTAAAGCAAAATTGCAGGAACTTGGATATGAGACAGAATCATCACATCATGGCCTAAGAAGATCTATGAGGGAAAAGAAAAAACCAGAAAGGTATGGGTTTGACACCTCATTAGTAACTAAAAATTCTATCTACATAGCACATGACATAAACCAAGAGGAGCCATCATCCTTTGAAGAGGCCAAAGCAAAATCAGAATGGAAGCATGCAATGAAGGAAGAGATTGAAGCACTTGAGGAAAACAACACTTGGGATTTGGTGCCCAAGACTTCATCCATGAAGGTAATAGGCTCAAGATGGGTCTATAAATTCAAGAAGAATTCTGATGGTTCCATTAACAGGTATAAGGCAAGGCTTGTAGCAAAAGGCTTTGCACAAACTCAGGGAATTGATTATGAGGAGACATTCTCTCCTCTGGCAAAGATGCCTACTATTAGGGTTTTTCTTAGTATTGCCTCTTCCAAAAATTGGAATATAATTCAACTAGATGTAAAGAATGCATTCTTTAATGGTTGGATAACAGAAGAGGTATATATGGCACAACCACCTGGTTTTGAGAATCAAGTTTATCCTCATTATGTGTGTAAACTTAACAAAGCATTATATGGTCTCAAGCAAGCTCCAAGAGCTTGGAATTTCAGGCTTGTTTCATTCTTGCAGGATAAAGGCTTTCAACCAAGCAAGGTAGATCCTACACTCTTTATCAAAAAGAGTAATTATTAGATCATCTACCTATGTGTATATGTAGATGATATTATATTGACAGGAAATGATGTAGATGGTATGAAGAAGATCAAAGAACAGATGAGAGAAGAGTTCAAGATAAGTGATTTGCGTTAACTTACCTACTTCCTAGGCTTGGAAGTTGTCTACAAAGATCATGGTTTGTTTCTCACTCAAAGAAAGTACATTAATGACATGTTGGCAAAATTCAAGATGCAAGATTGTAAGATTGTAGGTACTCCAATGGAGGTCAATCAGAAATTGAGCTCACATGAAGGCGAACTCATAGAGGACATTACATCATATCAAAGTCTAGTGGGTAGTTTCAACTATGCCACATTGTCAAGCGTAGATATATGTTACAGTGTGAGTGTGCTAAGTCAATTTATGCACACACCAAGGAAACCACATATGGATGTTGCCAAAAGGATTCTCAAGTATCTCAAAGGAACCATAAATGAAGGACTTTATTATCCTTATGTATCTGATTTAGGTTTGAAGCTATTTTCTGATGCAGATTGGGCTGGCTCCAAGGAAGATAGAAGGAGCACTTCAGGTTATCTTACCTTTGCAGGTTCAAAGCTTATTTCATGGTCATCCAAGAAGGAACCCACAATTGCTCTTTCTTCTACTGAAGCTGAATATAGAGGTCTTGCCATAGCTACTCGGAAGCTATGTGGATGAAGACATTATTCAAAGATCTTGGATTGGAGTTTGGAACTCCAACTATTTTTGGTGACAATATGAGTTCTATTCATTTGGCTGCTAATCCTATTTCTCATGCAAGGACAAAACATATTGAAGTTCATTATCACTATGTACGAGAGAAGGTTCTAAGTAAAGAGATTCAAATATCATATGTGTCCACTCATCAACAATGTGAAGATATTCTAACCAAAGCATTGGATGGTACAAAGCTACGTAAGTTCAAAGCCATGATTGGTTTGTAGGTAATCTTGGAAGATTGAAGACCTCATGCATACTTGGCTTGAGGGGGAGCTGTTGGAGCAAGTCTATGACAAGCCTAAGTATTGGCTTGAGTCCCACAAATTCATAGAAGAAGCCTTAAAATGAAGACAATGTAAAGTTCACTTGTGAACTACCTCTTGTAACTTTTGAAGACTTTAGTTAATGTAAAAGTGAAAGAATCTTAAGTGGTTGAGTCCCCTTGATCACAAAGGGAAAGAGGAGCCACAAATTTGTGATTTGTGGTAGATAGAGAATCAAATCAATCACTAATTGATTGGAGAGTGATTGAGGGAAGTTAGCCTGCCAAGATCAACTGTAAATACATGGTAATCTTAGTCGTGGTTATGTGAAGACCTCCAAGAGCTGAGCTTTATGCCATATCAAGGTGTGATTACAAGGCACACATATGTATCAGTAAGTCAATTGTATTATACAATAATATACTTTCATTTTCATGATCATTTGAGTTCATATTTCCATGTTCTTGTGAAGTGTACTACTCACTACCATATCTCTCAGTTTTCTCAATCAGATTGTAGAGATGGTTTCTATGAGCGTGGTACTTCATTTTCAGTGATTTAACTTGGTAAAGTTAGCTCTATACGTCTATCCTCACAAATTTTCATTTCATTTCAAAGTTGAAATCTTGAGTTATGTTCAGTTGAAGTCAACTCTCTCTGTTCATTTTCAGTTCCCTGTCAGGTACCCGACTTTTTTACTCATCTTGTTAGAGCTTTTTCTCAGTGTACTTACCCAAATTTAATGATTTAAAGCTTTCTCGATTTGGCCTACTGTCTAGCAAAAGATTACAAATTTTCATAATCATTGGATGCTTAAATTGTGAGTTATATTCAGTTTTCTCCTCACTAGTCTCATCACTATAGCAGCCCGTGAAAATCGGGATGATGTCATCACTTGTTAAACATCATTCATAGTGTGTGGTTCATTATTTTTGAGATTACTCTTGAAAGTTAGCTCGTTAAGTTAACTAGAGTTCTCCAAAAGGAATTAAGCTAAATACTACTCTGCTTAGAGAATTATGCAAAACACTGGACATGTGTATGAACCAAAATAGCAAGTTCTTCACCTCTGAGCTAACTCCAACTTATCTGTTTTGATCAATCTTTTTGAGAGTGATCTTCCAAGGTACATAGGATGTCTAATACATCCATTGGCAAGCTAAAAGGGCCCACCACATACTCCTGGAGTTCATTTGGCTGGTGTAGATCAAGGATTTTGCAACACCTCTTCATCTTCAAGCACATACCTATCCATCTCTTCACAGTGGTATCAGAGCAATGTTGGACAACATGGCAGATGTATTTCCTTCATGAATTGACAAATTGGATAGAGGTAATTACTCAGCTTGGTCATTAAGGATGGAAGCTTATCTCCAAGGTAGAATTTTATATAGTTACGTGGCTGGAGATGAAGTTATGCCAAGTTTCAAGAACAAAAGTCAACCAACACATGAAGAGCAAGAAAGATTGAGCACATGGTGCTCCAATGATGCACTTGAAAGGTCTTATATCCTCAACTCTATCTCAGATTTTTTGTTGCCTCACATTAGAAATTGTAAGACATCTCAGGAAGTGTGGGATGCACTTGAAGCCTTCTTGTCTTCAAGTAGTAAAGCTAGGAAGCATCAACTATGGTTGGATTTCACAACTCTCAAGGAAGCTCCCAAACAAAATGTGACTGATTTTGTCACAAAGCTCAAGGACATAGCATATCACTTGGGAAGCATTGGAGAGGTAATAGATGAAGAGCAAATCGTAACGCATGTCATCAATGGCTTGAAGGCAGATGACAAGTGGGAAGCATTCACCAGAACTATGGATTTGTACATGGACATGCATGTACCTGATTTCAATACACTCATTGGACAACTACTTAATCAAGAGGCAAAACTTATAAAAAATGGCGAAAGCTCTAAAGGTAATCAATCTTCAGCCTTATATAGTGATAAAAGCAAGTCCAAAGAAAACAAAGGAAAGTCAAAGAAAGTGGATGATGAAGCAGGAACATATCAAGCTAACTATGCAGGTAGACGAAGACATGGCAGAGGTAGAGGAAGAGGAGGTAGACAAGGCAGTGGGAGATCCCAAAACTCCAACTCATGTTCTATTTGTGGATTAACCAATCATACAACTGAAAATTGCTTTAGGAATTCCAGGAATCAAAGAGGTAGAGGATACAATAGAGGAAGTTATGGCTACTCAAGAGGAAGGTTCAACAATTATCATGGCAGCTACAACAACTACAATCATTCAAACTATCAAGGAGGCTACAAAGGAAGGAGAGACTTCAATAACTACATAGAAGAATCAAACAAAGAGGATTCATTATTGATCATGAACATGGCTATGCCACAAGGTAAATTTGATGAGCATGTCTTCTACATAGATTCAGGTTGTTCAAATCATGTGGCACGAAATGTGGCCCTGCTATCAGATTTAGAAGATCCAAGGAACAAGTATGAGGTTTAAACATTAGATCATACAAGATGCATTGTGGAGAAAATAGGAAATGCCAAAGCAACTGATGGAAACATCATGCTACTCAGTAAGGTACTCTATGTCCCTGCCATTACAAAGAATTTGATAAGTGTTGGGAAGATAGTAGAGAAAGGGTTGCAAGTCAGGTTCACAAAAGTAGGAGCATTTGTTGAAGATCCAAGTCACGGATTCAGAAGAATTGCAAAAGGTGAAAAGACAGGTAGATTGTTCACATTTGAATTACAAGACACTAGAAACATTGCTCTCTTTAATTATGGTAGTCAGACACTCACAGAATTGGAAGTATGGCACAAAAGGTTAGCACATATTGGTGAAAGGTCATTAAAGGAAATTTGCAAGGACCAAAGTGTACTTGGACTCCCTAATTTGTCAAAACAGTATATGATTTATAAGTGTAGTGCATGTCAATTTGGAAAGTCTCACAGGTTACCATTCATGAAGAAAGGTTATATGCATGGAGATCTCTTGGAGTTGGTTCATACGGATGTATGGGGACCTAGCAAGGAAGCTTCAATATCTGGATCAAGGTATTATGTCCACTTTATTGATGATTGCAGCAGATGGACTATCCTATTCTTTATGAAACACAAAATTGAAGTTTTTTCATGTTTCATAAGATATTTGGCTCTTGTGGAGAATCAAACAGGTAAATCACTAAAAAAGCTAAGGTCAGATGGAGGGGGAGAATACTTCTACCATGAGTTTGATTCTTTTCTTCAAGAAAGAGGAATCAAAAGAGAGGTAACTACAAGGTACACTCCTGAGCAAAATGGAGTGGCAGAAAGGAGGAATAGGACAACTGTTGAAGCTGCAAGGTCCATGTTAAATGAAAAACATTTGCCTAATTATCTATGGGCTGAGGCTGTATCTACAGCCACTTACTTGATTAAAAGGTTGCTTCAAAATCCCTGGATGGGATGACTCCATATGAGGTTTGGAATGGAAGAAGACCTAGCTCAGACCATTGTAAAATTTTTGGATGTATTGCTTTTGCTCATGTTCCTTCACAGGTTAGAGGCAAGATGGATCCGAAGGTAGAAAGGTGTGTATTTATCGGATATGACAACAATCAAAAGGGTTACAAGTTATACAACCCTACCAACAAAGGATTCTTGGTAAGCAGAGATGTAGTTTTTGATGAGAACAATTCATGGTATGAAGATTCATGCGAGAAGGTCAATTTACCATATGATCTTGAAGAAGATTTTCCAAAGCTTGGTAGAGAACAACCAAAGATTGAAGAACAAGACACCTTAGAGGATGATGAAGAATCTTAGATGGAAAAGATCAAAGCATGTAAGTCTAAAGGTAAAGCAAAATTGTAGGAACTTGGACATGAGGCAGAATCATCACATCATGGCCTAAGAAGATCTATGAGCGAAAAGAAAAAACCAGAAAGGTATGGGTTTGACACCTCATTAGTAACTAAACATTCTATCTACATAGCACAAGACATAAACCAAGAGGAGCCATCATCCTTTGAAGAGGCCAAAGCAAAATCAGAATGGAAGCATGCAATGAAGGAAGAGATTGAAGCACTTGAGGAAAACAACACTTGGGATTTGGTGCCCCACTTGATCAAAAAGGGAAAGAGGAGCCACGAATTTGTGATTTGTGGTAGATAGAGAATCAAATCAATCACTGATTGATTGGAGAGTGATTGAGGGAAGTTAGCCTCCCAAGATCAACTATAAATACATGGTAGTCTTAGTCGTGGTTATGTCAAGACCTCCAAGAGCTGAGCTTTATGCCATATCAAGGTGTGATTTCAAGGCACACATATGTATTAGTAAGTCCATTGTATTGTACAATCAATATACTTTCATTTTCATGATCATTTGAGTTCATATTTGCATGTTCTTGTGAAGTGTACTACTCACTGCCATATGTCTCAATTTTCTCAGTCAGATTGCAGAGATGGTTTCTCTGAGCTTAGTGCATCATTTTTAGTGATGTAACTTGGTAAAGTTAGCTCTATAAGTCTAATATATGATCAATTTTTGTTTCATTTGGGTGTTTCAATCTTCAGTTATGTTCAGTTGAAGTCAACCTTGTCTGTTCATTTTCACTTCTCTATCAGGTAACCGACTTTTTTATTCATCTTGTTAGAGCTGTTTCTCAATGTGTACTTACCCAAATTTAATGATTTAAATCTTGTTGGACTCAGAATACTGGCATAAAAATGATCATAATCATTGGATTCTTAAATCGTGAGTTATGTTCATTTTTTTGCTCACTGGTCTCATTACTCTAGCAGCCCGTGAAAATCGGGATGATGTCATCACTTGGTAAACATCATTCTCAGTGTGTGGTTCATTATTTTTGATGAGATTACTCTTGAAAGTTAGCTCTTTAAGTTAAATAGACTTCCCCAAAAGGAATTAAGCTTATTACTGCTGTTCTTAGAGAATTATGCAAAACACTGGACATGTGTATGAACCAAAATAGCAAGTTCTTAACCTCTGATCTAACTCCAACTTATCTGTTTTGATCTATCTTTTTGAGAGTGATCTTCCAAGGTACATAGGGTGTCTAATACATCCATTGGCAAGCTAAAAGGGCCCACCACATACTCCTGGAGTTCATTTGGCTGGTGTAGATCAAGGATTTTGCAACACCTCTTCATCTTCAAGCACATACCTATCCATCTCTTCACACAATCTTTATCAACTCTTCAATCAGAATTCTTTTCTTCAATGTCTGTAAAAAAAACATTAGCGTATAAGTTACAAAAAAACCATTGAAAACATAAATAAATTTACAAAACATAAATCACATGTACATATAACATTCTCATTCACATGCATATACACATACATATGCTCATGCACACATTAAATCATTCATATGCACTTTAAAACATACATTCACACACATGCTCATTCATTCACTTACATGCATATATGCCCATACATACTAACCATACACACACTTTACCATGCATATACACATACCCATATGCATATGCAACCATAAAATTGCATGATATCATCTGTTTTAATATAAATGTATATGTAAACATAATCATGCATAGTTATTTTCATGATTCATTCACACTCATTGCTATGCTCTAATAGTTAACATATTTCAATCTTTATATGCATACACACATGTTTTCACTTAGCACACACATTCATGCATAAACTAATCACTAAATAATTAATAATAAACAAACCAAATAATAAATAATACTTACTAAATAATGAACTAATCACTTAATACTAAGAATTAGTTTAATACTTCATTAATATAATAACTATAAAAGAAATAGTTAATTAAAACAAATCAAACATACACACTCTCTCTCTCTCTCTCTCTCTCTCTCTCTCTCTTTCTCTCTCTCTCTCTCTCTCTCTCTCTCTCTCTCTCTCTCTCTCTCTCTCTCTCTCTCTCCCCGTTGTTGCTCTCCCGTGTGAGCCGCAAGAAGAAGGGGGGAATTGTTGAAATCTCTCTTTCTCTGTCTCTCTCTTCTTCTCTCTCTGCACCTATAGCGCACTACAATCATCACATATCTCTCTGCTAGTCTCTTTCTCTGATTCCACATTCAGTGACAACAAGAATGCTCCCGTGATTCTCTCTCCATGTAGATCTCCAGAGCGTGCACCTGTCGATCTCCTCTGTCTCTATCCACGTGCTTTGTAGCACCGTCAACGTCAGCATCACGAGGAGCTCTCTCTCTGACACTGCCAGAGCGTCACCTATCATATGTTCTTTTGCTTTCTCTTTCTCTATGGACTTCTTTCATCGTGTGACAACAGCCACCAACTCTACACCATTAGTCGGATTCCCCTATCTCTTTATGATGTGCCATCAGAGGCAGCAACAACATGTTTAAGGCTGTCAGTCTCTCAGAGTCTCTATGAGAGTCTGGATGGAGGAAATAATAATTTCTCTATATTAATCTCTCTCTACAATGCTAATTAAGATTTTCTCCGTGCTCATTAGGACTTCAAATACTGACTAATCCATTATTAAAATGACTTTTCTCACTCTCTCTTGCACAAACAATAGAGGAAAGGAAAAGAGGCTAAAGATTTAAAGAAGAAAAGTACCTGTAAAAAAACATTAGAAACTTTGAAGCATAACACACATATATATATATACACTCAGAGACTTGTATATACCACTCCTTTTGATTTTTCATTTATTTAACATTCACACTTTAGCCCACATTTATCTACCACACTTTTATTTAGCTTTTCTCTCACAACCATACTTAAAAAAACCCTCAGACACACCATCCTTTCTACCATTCACTTTATCCACTTTAATTGCACATATTTTTTACACCATTCTTTAAATACATACTCCCACACACCATTCAATATTTATCCATATTATTTTAATTTAATTATTCTAATTTCTTAATTAAATAATTCATTTAAATTAAGCTTACTTTAAAAGTTTAATGATTAAATACCTTAGTATTTAAATTTACACACACTTTTATATTAGCTAATTAAATCATAATTTAATTTTTAATAAATAAATATTCAATTTATAGATTAATTAAATTAAATATCAAATGCTTTAACCCTTAAAACACACTAAAACCCCTAAAATCCTTTTGAAACCCATTTAGTAACCCATTGAAATCCTTTGGAAACCTAGTTTTCACCTTTTTTAAACCCTAGCTTTAACCCTAGAATTAACATTCTAACTTAAATTAAGTAACCCTAGGGTTTTACACCCATGAACCAATATTTAAATGGCTCAAACACACATTAAATGAGCAGTTTATGTAAACCCTAATATGATCACATTTTCTTCCTTATCAATTGTACCTGAAACACTTTCAAAAATGATTAATTCCCAACAAGTCAGTTGAACAACAGTGCTATAAAAAAGGTTTAGAATTCACCAATGAAATATTTTAATTTTTCTGGTCATGAATTGGAATGTAGAAATCTTTTCTTGTGCCTTGTACTCCTAGGTCCCGCCCGGGGCTAGATGCTTCAGAGTTCCCCAAGATGGGTGCCTCTACCTTATGAGGTCGGGTGTGTGTGTCTTTCCAATTCATTGTACTCTTAAAAAAAAAGATTATCACAATAGATGGTGATAGACTTCTGCACTTCCACACCTAAATTTGCAAAAAGCATCCCTATCCATGATGCTTCACATGCTGCCATTGTAGCACATCTATACTCAGTCTCTATACTTGACAAAGCAACAATGGGTTGGTTCTTACTGCTCCATGTAATATTTGCACTTCCAAGTGAGAATAGAAAGCCACTAGTAGATCTTCTATGTGGAATACTACCAACCCAATCTGCATCAGTGTATCCATGAGCTTGCAATTCTACACCGGCTTCATAAAACAATGCATAACCCAAAGTAGTACTTAGATATCGTAGAGTGCATCTCAAAGCATCTAAGTGTGGTTTCCTAGGAACCGTCATAAATTGACTTTCAAGTTCAATAGTGTAGCTTCGATCAGGTCTTGTGATTGTACAGAGTAGCATTTTCCAATGCTTCACTTGATGTAGTATCCAATTTCAAATTCTAATATAATGGCATAGAAATTGGCTTGCAATCAGCCATACTATATTTTGGAGCATACTCTAGGCATATTGCCTTTGCGATATCCATATACATATTTGTGTATGTATAAACTCAATGCTCAAGAAATAGGGCAACAAACTAAGATCTTTCATATCAAATTCCTGCACAAGGAGTTGCTTTACTTCTTTAATGCTTCCTTCATTATCACCACCTAGAATCATGCCATCAACATAAATAGCCACAATCATGATCCCATCATCACCCTTCCTTGCACATAGTGAATGATGTGCATCACACATAGAAAACCCAATGGGGGTTAAATAATTAGCAATCCTTGCATGCTAAGCACGAGGGTCTTGTTTAAGTGCATACAAAGCCTTTTGCAACCTGCAAACATATTCTAGGTTCTTTCAATCCTCATATCCTTGTGGTTTGTCCATGTATACTTCTTCCTATAACTCACCATGTAAGAAAGCATTCTTCAAATCCATCTGATGCAAAGTGCATCCTTTTGCCATAGCTAATGCAACAAGTGCTCTAATAGTAGACATTTTCGATACAGGGCTAAACGTTTCCTCATAATCAATGTCATATGTCTCTACATATCCTTTTTCTACTAATCATGCTTTATACTCGCGTATGCTAACATCAACAATTTTCTGTACCTTGTAAACCCACTAGTAGCCTATGGGTTTCTTTTCTTACAATAATGGAAACAGATTCCATATTTCATTTCAATACAGCACAACCATCTCATCATCCATAGCTGGTTTCCAACCGGCATTTCCAAATGCATCTTGAAAACAAGAAGGTTTAGCATCTTGTATTACCTCGGTCATGTAGGAACAATGATGAGCCATGTGACTATTATATGTCAATTGTTGCACTGAATTTTGCATCCTCCCAGATCTTCTTGGTCATGGGTCACTTCTCTTTGTATCATCTGCATGTGCTTTCTTACTCTTGGAGTCTTCACAGAGGGCAATCCAAGTTCCTCATCAAGGCTCTTTTCTAAACCGCTTTAATCTCCATCAATATCTTCAAAAGGTGTACGTGTTTTACTATGAGCAAAAAGCTTTTCTTTACCTTTCTTCGATGTAGTTGATGAACTTTTTGGACTGAAATTTCCATGCAACCTTCCACTCCATGGATTTGAATTGGAACTATTGCTCGATGATGCATCAAGTCCACTCAAAACTTGAGATTCTCCACTTGATTGTTTGGCATTTCCTTTGTCATTTGAGTCAAGATTAAGTCCTTCTTTGACATCTTCATAGAAGCTTGATATTTCATCAAACACCACATCTCTGCTTACCTTCACCTATCGTGTGAGTGGGTTATAGCATTTATATCCTTTTTGGTCAATGGCGTACCCAATGAAGATACACTTTTCTACCTTTGGATCAAGCTTCATCCTCAATCATTTGAAACATCTAAATATGCAATACAACCAAATAATTTCATATCTAATAAGTTTGCCTTTTTATTTGTAAACTTCTCTTCAGGTGCAACTCGATATAGAGTAGTGGTTGGAGTTCTATTCATGATGTATATAGAACTGTGCATAGCTTCTTCCAAATAACAATGAGGCATATTCTTCTCAACCATCAAGACTTTTGCTATTTCTACAAAACATCTATTTTTGTGTTCAGCCACACCATTCTATTGTGGAATGTACTTGCATGAAAACTCTCATGAAATTCCATGACTTTTTAGAAAGTTACTAAACTCATTTTCCATGTATTCACCTCCTCCATCAGATGTTAATGTATGAATATACTTCCTTGTTTGCTTTTCCACCATCACCTTAAAATTCTAGAAGTGGATTAACACCTCACTTTTCTCTTTCATGAAATATACCCATACTTTCCATGTATGGTCATCAATGAAATTAACATAAAAAATGGAGCCACCCATAGATGTGTTCTTTGAAAGACCCCAAACATTTGTATGTACTATTTCTAGCACATTCTCACTAACATGATTGTCATGCGGAGAGGATGCTCTTGACTTTTTACCAAATTGACATGTTGTACATACCTTTTGCATCTCTACAACCTTGAAATTTAGTAGTCCATTGATAATCTCCTTTGATTGCATCAATTTCAGCCTCCGCAAATTCGCATGTCCGATTCATCATCAATAACTCCATCGCATTTTGCAAACATGGCTGCATTCATTTAAGAAATTTATAGATTTAAGGTGAAAATCCTCACCACTTTTTTTCCTTTAGCAATCAATCTTCCATCTTGTTTGTATTCTTCTACATGTAACCCATCAGCATTGAGCCTGAGTTGTAATCCTTAGTCAACCATTTGTCCAATAGAAAGTAGATTCTTTGTTATATTTGGAACATGCATCACATCATCAAGATGTTTTATCTTCCCATCCTCCATAGATAGGGCTATGTTTCCTATATGCTCGATAGGATGTGATGTGTCATCACCTATTTCAACATTTCAAGGAACTGGCAATTGTTGCAAACTACAACCATTCTACATGACTAGTCATGTGATTTGAATCACCTAAATCAACATACCAAACATTACCACTCGATTTTGAAACATCAACAAACATCATATTCATCATACGATGTTGAACCATGAACAACTTTGTAGAATCATGTGCACTTGTGGATGCATAGTTGTTTTGCTACCTTTGGTTATTTTGATTCTTCAACCTGCAATCATGTTCAAAGTCTCCAAATTTACCACAATTCTAGCATCCTTTACTATCACTACTTGAATCATTTCTTTGGAAATTTATGTGGCTTCTTTGGCTCGTTCTGCCTCAAAACTATCCTCTACCTCTTGCACAATTTAGATGTTGACCTTGGTCTTGGTTACTGTTTTCTCTTCCACTTCCAAAACCTCTACCTCTCCCTCTTCCTCTACCAGAGTAGAATACCTCCTCATAACTAGGTTTTCCTTGGGAGTTTGAGTCCTCACCAAGATTCTTTCCTCAATAATGAGCATGGATACTAGATCAACAAAATTCAGAATATTTTCCTTGGTCTATATAGAAGTTCTGAACTGCTTATATGCAGCTCCTAAACCATGAAGGCACACTTCCACCTTATCATCATGATCTACATTCACGTCAATAGACACAAGTGACTCACATATGCTTTTGATTTCCACATCAATAGACACAAGTGACTCACATATGCTTTTGATTTTCAAGGTGTACTCACTTACTGACATGCCCTTTTTCTCCATTGTATGCAGCTTGTTCTTGAGTTGCAATTTTCATGCCTTCTATTGGTCTCATACAATGTGAAAAAACTCTTCCAAGCCTCTTTTAGAGTCTTGACATCCTGTATATGCCCAATCATACTATCATGTATGCTAATAGATAGCCAATACATTACCTTTTGTGCTCCTTGATACCATTCTTCATACACTCTTAATTGGTCCGTACTCTAATTCGTCTTAGGTAAATGTAGAGCATTTTCTTTCTCTCCTTTGATGTACTTCTAGTAGCCTTTTCCGATTAGGAAATTCATCATTCTGAATCTCGAAGCATGGAAATTGTTCTTGTCGAGCTTATCCCTCATACGTAGACTCATTCCATTTGTGTTTGCCATTTCGATAGCAATTCACAACACTGCAAAAACACTACAATCAGTACTTCAGCTTGCACACTATCACACTATGACGTGACTATTCCATCTGAGAAAAACATAGTTTTTGTGTATCAACAATACACCAAATCAGTTAAGATTCTGGATCTATAATATTTGAGTGTTTCTAAATAGGATGCAAGTTACAGTTTTGCATAGTGACTTGGTTTTTTTGTGGGCCCCACCTTGCGGGCTCAAAATGGAGATCAAGATGGCTCCAAGATGCTTTCTACCTTCATGCCAATTTTTTTAGCAATCTGAGGTTGTTTTTGAATCTTGCTTTCTCCACACCTTTTCACATACTCTTCATCATCGGCCTTCTCCACAAGCTCTCTATAGGCACATTGGCTCTAATACCATGTCACAAGAAGAGCTCACTCAAACACTCTTGCACTCAAAGAGGAGCACACACAGATTGAGGCAAGGAAGAATGATCTTTATCTTCTTCTATTGCATAAAAGGAATGTACAAGAATGACCTAAAACAACAATACAACAAGTGCAATATATAAAGAATAGTACATAAGGAAAATCCTCATGCCCGTGAATGAGTGAGCTGGCAAGAAAAAAAACTGTGTCATCACTCTCGATAGATAAATCTTGTAAGCTCAATGAAATATCCGTGACATATATTGGTGTGACCACCATACATGTTAGAGAAATGAAAAAGTGATACGTGTCATCCTGAATCATCACATGTTGAGCTTGATATCTCAACAATATTGTCTTGGGGCTTGATCATGTACTCGAAAGTATCATATCTTTGTCTCTCAATGAACTAGGTATTTTCCATGATTGATGGTATCAAAAATCTACTACACGTGTGCGAGTAATACTCTTGGTTTAGAGAAACAAATAAACTAACAACTCTAACATTTAACGAATACCTGCAATGTACACCTTGAAGCTCCTCCAATTCTAAAAAGGAATTTCATGTTATGTGCGTTCGATTTCGAAGTTACAACCAATACTCATAAATGATCTTTGTGAGGTTTGTGGATTCAAAATGGTTATCACATACTCTTGGAATTGTCTTCCCATGAACACTTGTGTTATTTTTCTCGTTCCATACTTCACTCATTAGGTTTTGACTCTCTTAAGTTTTCAAACCGTTGATTCTTATTTACAAAACATTTCTGTTAACGTTATATCTTAAATTTTTACTTGTGATGGGGAATGCATATATGATGAGATGCAAGGGATGAATGGCGGTAACCAACAAGCACATTCTGTATGTGCATTGTCATAGCACATTCTGTACGTGATTGCCATAGCAGGACCTAGAATGCCACCGCAGTCATTGCGCCGTCAGTGAATGCCACCATTCTTTGTGATCACGTCCACCATATAACATTATACAATTCGTCAGATAGGCTTAGTGCAGTTTGCTAGATGTAAAGATTGCATTCACTTTCCGACTCAGTTTAACGAAAAATATATGGTCATCTTGCTTGTAATTTATTCCCCTGCCGCACTTTCATTCTTGCCGCTAATCACGATCACGAGCATGCATTGTTATCCTGACAGAACACGGAGCGGCTATCTCAAGGAAAAACATGTGCTCGCCATCCACTCCTGCATGTATTCTGTTCGATGGGCATGGCTTCATCTCGAGAGAGTCGCCGTCTTGGGTTGGAACGACAGGCAGAATGAATCTCTACCGTGAAAAACGTGTGCTGGATCGATGGAGGAAGAGCACTGTAAAATTCATGCGAACCTTCCTAGCCCGATTGAAAATCTGCACTCTGCTTAAGGGTCTAGGAGACAACGCCACCTGAGTGGAGGTTAGAGCATCAGTATGGAGACGAAAGTGCTGAGCTACGTCGCGGTACTGCTGTTGACGACGGTGAGTGCTAGAACCATAGAACGGGGAGCTCATGAATCTGGACAAGATGCGGTCATAAGGACTCTCCTTTACCAGAACAAGGACAATATGCTGCCATCGCTAGGGATGACCGTGAGCAATATAACGTCAAAACTTTCAGATCTACGCAACAAGCTTGGCATGACTGGAAACGTAGACGAGGGACTGGAGGTGCCGTCGTGCGTGGGGGCTGAAGGCAAGATATCCGGCAATGCTCTTGCCGCAGACGACAATTCTGTAGGCTACGCGCGTACTCCCGCTGAGATTTTCCGCATCGTTTACGGCTCAGGTAACGAGTCAATGCCTGGCGGATTCTTCCCGGTGGGCTGTAAAGGTCGTCTTGCCGAAAGTTTTCTTTCTTCCGTTCACTAGTAAGTTCATGAAGAGAGATTACGCAGGCCTCTCACGAGCAAGGTTTTGTCCTCCATTGGAGTGTTTCAATAGCTGCCTTCTTCATCTTGTTCCACAATTCTCTATCAGAAAAGACCCCAGCAAATGCTTGATAAAGGTCGTATTTCTTAGCTTTGTGATACATGTTCATAGAGTGATCTAGCAGCGTGCCTGTTGATCTCCTTCCCTTATATCCTCATTTTTTAAACAAAAACCTGCAACAAAACAGATTCTTGATAAAGAATTCATTATTCTTGTGACATCCCTTCCTCTTCTTTGTATCCGCAACTCGTTACTGTGAGAAGCGTCCATAGTGCATCAGAAACATAGATTACACCACCACAAGCTTGCCATCTTTATCTCTATCTAGAACGTTTTCTCTACAAATTACTGTTCTATTGTTAATCAATTTAATTTATCATAACTGTTTTGAATGTGAAAGATCGTGCCTGTTGTACCTTAAACTGAAAATGCACAGTGGAATGCAAAAAGGAGAGAATACGAAAAATGAAATGCTTTATGTCGAAATTTTAACTTTGTACTGTTTATTCACTACAAGAAATGACCCTCTATAGCGAAAGATGACATGACACAATTTCATCGTTACGTAATTGTACGTTTCATTGTATATAGCATCGGGTGCCTAGCATCATTTACATGAGGTTGTTAACGACATTCATTACAAAGGTGTCAATGACGTTTTAAAAGCATCATTATACGACACCATCGCATATGTGGTATTTTATTAGCATCATAGATGTGGCAGCATTGCATAACCAACACTTATATTGTATGTCCCTTATGCGATGCTCTAGGCAGCATTTATGTAACACCTATAATCACTATAGATCAGTGGATGTTTATTTTCTTATGAAATGCATTAGCATCGCTTATAGGATCTTTAGCATCGCTTACATGATGCTTTAGCATCGCTTATGCGATGCTTATTTCTAACCATACTAAAGAAAGCACATCACTCTTCGATCCTCATTCTACATGTGTATGATCGAAAAGCAAACCAAAATTCATATTTGTATTTTGCTTAGAATCTCTCTCTCTCTCTCTCTCTCTCTATCTCCCTCCCTCCCTCTCTTGCATGCTACTGAACGTTCACATAGAGAAATATATGGCTAATAAGTGTAAGTACAATTTTCATTATTTTTGAACCATTTAGGTTGTTTTGTTTTCATAAATCAACATGCGCATACACATACATGCACATACACAACACCCACATATACATACACATGTGCATCCATATGCACAAACATATCTGCATGCACATGCATACACATACACACACATATTTGTACACATACATATACACATGCACATATACAAACATGCACATGCACAAACATATCGACATGCAAATGTATGCACATACACAAGCATGCACATTCACATACACATGCACCCACATACAAACATACTTATACACACACATATGCATGAATGCACATGCACATGCACATGTACATGCATGCTTATGCATGCACATTCACATGCACACATACACTGTCACACACATGCACACACATATACATACACACACATATGCATGCATATGCACACATGCACATGCATGCTCATACACATACACATGCACATACACACACATACACCTACACATGCACATACATATGCATGCACATGTACTTACATATGCACATGCATGCACATGCACATTTACACACACACACACGCACGCACACACACACACACATACATATATATATATATATATATATATATATATGCATGTACACATATATACACACACAAACACATAATATGAATGAATGATACAATTAAAGTAACAAATCACATCTTAAAGATATACTGTAATAAAAATCATTAGTAAATTTAAGTCATATAGTTCATTACAAGAAAATAAATTAATTTAATAAACACGCTAATACTATCAAATTTATGAGCTCATATCATAGATACAATTAAAAACATAATTGATATCTTACATACAATATATATATATATATATATACATATATATATATGTATATATATATATATATATATATATATATATATATATATATATATATATATATATATATATATATATATATATATATATATATATATATATATATATATATATATATATATATATATATACATACATACACGTGTATACACACACATGTGTGAGTGTATATATCAATGTATATAAAACATCAAATGCAAATAATATCAATTGTAGGAAGAATCATTCCCATGATCATCATCCACATGATCAAGATCATCCGCATGATCTGATGTATCTCTAGAGGCATGGGTAGAGGGGTCAATACCTTGTGATGATCGATATCCTCCCGCTTGTGTCTATTTTTCCACCTCATCCACATGAGCCTCTCCGTAATACTCTTGTAATACATATAAAAAACATAAATAAATAAAAAATATAAAGCATCAATCAAAATAAAATAAACTACATGAGACCTAATAATACTCACAAAATCATTTGGATGATCTCTTAAGTTCTCACTCAAATGATGATATCCATAAAACCGTAGCATTTTCAATTCATCTTTCATAGGATTAGGACCATAATCCTTACCTAGCATTGAAACAAATGACAAAGGTTAATGGCTAGTGTTTTAAATAAAATAAAAAATATAATTTCAATCATGCATACACTTACAAATAATACAACAAAACTGTCATGCTCCATTTGACTTAAATGTAACATATGACTTGATTTAATTCTCTTTTTTACATCCATCTATGTTTATTTAATGAAATGCCATGGTTGAAACCAATGAAGTATTCCGAATGTTGCCTATTGAGGATAACTTGGTTGGTACCAATTATCCATTATGGTCTTATATGATGTGACATGTATTGGTTGCAAAAGGACTATGGAATATTGTGTAGGGAATTAAAAACCATCCTATTACACTTGCAACTACAGTTGTTGAAGCTAATGCAGATGGTGTTTAAGATAGTGATAGTCTTCAGATTTGTGTTCCTATTTCGGTTCCTGCACCTACTAAATAGCAACTTTGTTGGGATGGTAGAGATGCTCAAGCACATGCATTGATAGCCTTGTCTATCAAAGGTTCCATTATTCCCCACATTCTCTCTTGCAAAATAGCAAAGGATGCTTGGGATACATTAACCACTTATATACCAAGCAAGGAATGAGGTTCATGTTGCTTACCTCTAAAAACAGTTGGAAAGTGAGCACATGAATGAAGGAGATTCCATGGACAAATTTTTTGACAAAGATCAAAGATTTGAAGGAGCAGTTGATTTGTGCTGATGAAGTCTTGCCTGATAGTTTACTTGTGCAAATTGTCTTGAATGGTCTTCTAGATTCATATCACAATTTTGCTTCTACTCTTTGGTTGATGATGAAAGGCAATCCAAATGCCTTAACATTTGAGGATTTAGTCTTTGTTTTGTTGAAGGAAGATTAGTCTAGGCAGAAAAGGTCCATTATGCATGTTGTAGGTCAAGCTTTCCTGACTAGTTAGAAGGGCAAAGGAACATGGAGCTCATCTACTAGTAAGAAGAAATCTGCTAATTTTGCACAATCAAAGAAGGATGATAGAGACAAGAAGAAAACGGAAAAGCAAAAATTGCTTTGCAAGTATTGTAAAGGAAATGATCATGTCATAACGAGTTATCCAAAACTTGCTGCAAAAGAGATGAAGAAATAGGAGACTGGAATGGTTGTTGCAGAAGCCTCTACACCCAAAATAGAGTCTACTAATCGTGTGCAGAATGAAGAATGGGAATTTACTATTGTTTGCATTTATGAACCATCTTCTCATAAACAGTGTAGGTCTGCAGTAGACTTAGATGTTTGGTACTTTGATAATGTGGCAACGAAATATATAACCTCTAATTGTAGTTTCTTCACTTCACTTGAGTGTGCCCCTATAGGGAATATTGTCACATGCACCAACAACTCCTCTTATCCTATCATGGGAGTTAATAAGATCATTTTGACTACTGTTGATGGTAGTTCTTTTACATTGTCAGCTGCTTTATTTGTGCCAAGGATCAAGAAAAATTTGTTATCAATTTTTGCATTAGCCAAGATGGGCTTGATTGTGAAATTTATAGATGATAGATGTACAATTCATGATCTATCAAATGGCAATGTTATTATTGCTTCTTGAATTTTATTTCGTGGGCTATATAAGCTCATAGATTATGCAAAATATGTGAATGATTCAACATGTGTAGTTCAAGATTCTCATGCTATGTTAGATGCAAAGCTTTGGCATGCACGTTTTGGTCATCTGACTTTTGCTAGTTTGCTACACTTGCAGAAACCTAAAATGGTTTCCTCTTTGCCCAAACTTGAGGCACCTATTAAACACGTCTGTGAAGGCTATATTTTGGGCGAAATTCAGCGTTCCTCCTTCTTAAAAGATGGTTCAGTTCAAGCTACTAAAAAATTATAGCTTGTTCACAATGATGTCTATGGTCTTATGTAGATACCTTCTTTTGGGAATACCTTCGCTTTGTGACATTCATTAATGATTTTTGCAAGCATGCATCAATGTATCCACTTAAAGAAAAGTTTGAAGTGTTTATGTGCTTCAAATAGTTTCTGGTTTTGGTTGAAAATCTGTTACCATGTAAAGTGGGCACCCTTTGTTCTGATCGAGGGGGGAAATATATATCTTCTGCCTTTTCGACGTTTCTCATTGAACGTGCAATACAACATCAGTGTAGAGTGTCATATACACCTCAACATAATGGAGTTATTGAAAGGAAGAACAAGTCACTCATGGAGATGGCGAGGTGTATGGTCAAGATTCAGGATTCACCACATAGTCTCTGGCTTGACGGGGTTAAATGTGCAACATATATACTTAATAGGTGTTCCACTAAAGCATTACAGTCTATCACTCCATATGAGGCTTGGCATCATCGCAAGCCATCTATTGATTATCTGTGTGTCTTTCGTTATTTGGCATATGCATTAGTGCCTAAACAACAATGCAAGAAATTGGATGATAAAGTAGTGAAATGTATTTTTGTTGGGTACAATTCTGAAAGCAAAGGTAATTGTGTGTATCATCCATAGACAAAATGCATTTTGGTTAGCCATGATGTTGTCTCTGTGGAAGATGTTATTGAGCCATTACTTTCATGTACTAAAGCGACATCAATTAGCTCCAAAGATATGTATGATACTTTTCTACCTCCTTTTATAGGTGGACAATCTAGTTGTGGTCTAAATAAGGTAATTTCTCAGCCTTTATAGATTTCATGTGATGATGCAAATCATTCCATTTCAAATGCAGATTTACATGATGCACTTATTGATGAGAGAACTGATGTAGAGGAGGAAAAAACTATGCCTAAATGGCTAGTGGAGACTTTGAGAGATAGCAAATTAGATGCACCTTTGTCATATCTTACTCGTTTAGGCTCTCATAGTGCTTCTTTTGCATCAAATTGCTATGCTATGGTTGCCTCTAGTCTCTGTGATGAGAATGAGCCTATTTTGTTTAATTAAGCAAAAAATTCAAAAAATTGGATGGCTTTTATGCAATTAGAATATGATGCTA